>JAESUZ010002060.1:0-351587 GCA_017311185.1 Proteles cristata cristata
TAGCCACTATTTTACAAACACAGAATGAGAGCCTGATGGCCTTCCTGGAGAGGTTGGGGGTGGCTCTCATTAAATATATGGCCATTTCCCCTGACACTCCTAACACTTAGATGAATTTAAAGGACAAAATTGTCACTCGATCGGCATTAGATATTCAGAGAAAATGCAAAATTTGACTGTTGGCCTTAAAGGAACCCTGGAGGAGGTCTTACGACCTGCCAATTGGATATAAGAAAACAAAATAAAACAAAAACAAAAGAAAACAAAAAACAAACAAACAGAAAGCAAGGCTTTAAAAAAATCTGAGGCCTTAGTTGTGGCCTTACATACTATGTCAGACCAGATTTCCCGAGGTCCTGGCACCAAGTGCCATTTATATGATCATTCAGAGCACAAAAAGAAGAATGTCCTCGAGAGGACAACCAAAATGAAAACCCCATAAGCCATGCCCCTTATGTGGAGACAATCACTGGAGGTCTGAATGCCCTGAGGGACCTCTATCTGTGAGGGCTCAGATAACCAGGGACCCTGAAAGGGACTAGACTAACCGGGGCCTGAGGCTTTTCCTAAACCAACTATCTATCAGAAACCCAGAGACTTGGGTAACTCTAAATATAAAGGGATTGGGGCACCTGGGTGGCTCAGTCGGTTAAGCGTCCGACTTCGGCTCAGGTCATGTTCTCATGGTTTGTGGGTTCGAGCCCCGCGTCGGACTCTGTGCTGACAGCTCAGAGCCTGGACCCTATTTCAGATTCTGTATCTCCCTCTCTCTCTGACCCTCCCCTGTTCATGCTGTCTCTCTCTCTCAGAAATAAATAAAACATAAAAAATTTGAAAAAAAAATCACTTTAAATATAAAGGGAAAACTAGTTGATTTCCTTCTTGATGCTAGAGCTGCCTTTTCTATCCTCCTTTCCATTGCAGGCCAACTATCCAAATGCAGCATGACAATTAGAGGTATCTCTGGAAACCTTCTTACTAAATTTTTCTTTCAACCCCTGAGATGTACATGGGGAAACCTAATTTTTTTCTCATTCTTTCCTGATAATGCCAGAGAGTCTTACTCCTTTGCTAAAAAGGGACATTATAACTAAATTAGAGACTATGATGCTACTAACTCCAGGACAGATAAACAACCATTTGAGTTTTTGGAAATTACTGGCTATCGTAGGCTGTAGATAAGAGGGATCAGGAAAATAGTTTGCCTGCTATATCAATTATTAAAGGAGACTCAATGTCACCTATCCCCCCCCCCCCAATGAATAAACTGGGGTCTGACTCTTAGATACTGTCTCCAGCCCTTGGAATGGTTACAAACAGAGCAGGGCAATTACTCTTGCCAAGCTCACAGAGCTAAAAAATCATTAAAACACAGCATCAAGACTTCCATTTAGGGAGGGACAAAACTTACCAAATGTCGCAAAGGATGTTTACTGAAAAAAAAAATTGTCAAGGACAGTTCTGCAATATCAGCCTGTGACGTATGTTTTAAAAACCATCCTTTTGGGGCACCTGGGTGGCTCAGTCCGTTAAGCCACTGACTTTAGCTCAGGTCAAGATCTCAGTTCGTGGGTTCAAGCCCCGTGTCGGGCTCTGTGCTGACAGCCAGCTCAGAGCCTGGAGCCTGTTTCAGATTCTGTGTCTCCCTCTCTCTCTGACCCTCCCCTGCTCATGCTCTCTTTCTCTTTCTCTCAGAAATAAATAAAGCATTAAAAATACCCAAAACCATCCTTTCAATCACAAAGTTTCTTTCCCAGATGATCAAGGAACTGGAGGCTATGCAGGAAAGACTAACAATTGGATTTCACTCGTATACTAAGATCAAAGACATTCCAACATCTGATGGTATGGATTGATACTTTTACTAATTGAGTAAAGCCTTTCTCCTGCAAGACCAAAAAAAAAAAAAAAAAAGCACAAAAAGTAACAAAAGTTCTGCTTTATAAAATAATACCTAGGTTTGGCTTACCTAAAATTTTGCAAATTAATAATGGTAAATGACTACTTTGACTCTTTCTCTAGTAGAACTTCTGGCTCTTAAAAAAAGTTTCACACCTTAAAATAAAGCAGACTGTCTACTTATACTCAGCAAAACTCTAAATAACACCTCACAAGCATTAAACGCTTATAAATTTTTAAAATTAAATTAGGGCCAAAGTCTTGGATACAGAGCCACCATTGCTTACTTCCTGTTCCTATTCCTCTATGACCTGGGTTATGAGAGATTCCCTGACATATGTTGTTTACAAAGTCAGGGTCTCTCCTAGATTGTTGGACAGATTTAAATACTGTAGACATGATCTTAAGATGCCATCTTGTTGGTCAATATAATATTTACTTTGTGTTTTTCTCTTTGTGTCTGTTAATGTTTATGCCACCTCATGCCTGCCAGTCTTCCTGTAAAACCATACTGTGGGCCACTTAACTGACCCTTGGGTAGACTCTAACTGCTATACCGCTACACCTACCCTTATCAACTTAAAGAAGCCAGAACGATCATAGTCCCTATTCCCTATCTGCAGTTACAGGCCCTATTCCAGGGGGGAAATAAATAGGGAAAGGGTTAACATTTGGCAGGGAGAGATAAGGGACCTTCAGGGAGGCAGACTGTAGCTCCAAGTGGGAGGTTAAAGAAGCAGAAAGGGTTCTCCCTTTATAAAATCCTTTTGGGCACTCCCCCTCCCCCATTCTCAAGGGCATCAGAGGAGGGGGATCTAAATGAGACAGACATTCTAACCCTAAGACAACAGATGTGGCTCCTTGGCTTTACCCTAACCACCCTACACCACTGGGTCAGGGGGCAATTAGCTGTGAATCTGACCACAGACACTCACCCCTTTAAACCAGAAGATTCAATATGGATAAGGGAGTGAGATGTCCAACCTCTAAAACCCCTTTGAAGGGGCCCAGTCAGTGTCATTTTGTCCACCACTACTGCAGTAAAGGTAGCTGAAGTGGGTCCCTAGATTCACTACAGCAGAGCAAAGCAAGCCTCTCGAAATTGGGAGTGCATTCCTGATCAAACAATGCTGTGCAAACTGACCATATGAAGAAGCAATCTGCAACTCCAAAGGCTTCAGGAGACTGCAGCCCTGCTTTAGTCTCTCTGGAAGCCGACTAATCTATGCAAGGCAGAAGCTTGAGGAATATAAAATCCAATGAAACAAAAATCATCATTGATGATGATGCATTGTCATGGCTCGTTTCTCACTATTATTGTGATTCTTGCTCTATTCTTTGCCATAGGATTCGCCAAGACCACTTTGGCCATCCAAAAATGTGGTGAGGGGTTTCCGTTAACTCACCTTCCTTTTGTGGATAGGATATTTCATTGGTACTGACATGAGGAAACAATGGCCATAAGAAACTTAAAAAAATTAGATCCCCACAAAGCTTGTAGTAATACAAAATTCTCTAGTTCTGCTACTGGGGTTTGGCTTCTCAAAAGCTAAATTATTGGGAAAAACTGTCTTGCCTAGTGGGAAGAAAGTTCATCATTGCCTCTGTTAAAAAACTTAACATTCCTAGACCAAAGATTTTATAATTCAACTCCCTGGAAAACCCAAAGGTGAGGAACTCCAGATCCCCTTGAGCCACATCCCCCCTTGTCTAACTTCTCTTACCTCTTAGGGGCCTGAGACAATATCAATGCAGCCATCAAATGGCAGGTCCCCGGTGGACTATACTAGATATGTGAAAGGACAGCCTATGTAGTATTTCTCTCAGTCTGGCCAGGGTCATATGTGCTAGAAATCATTTGTCCATTTTTCTTCCTGCTTCCACTTGCCAGAGGGAAACATTTGGGAGTCCATGTGTATGGGGACAGGGAGACTCAAAGGAAGCAGTGTGCCTTACAAATTGGCAATTAAGAAGATGATAAATGGCCTCGTGAGTGTATAATTCAATATTATGGCCCTGCCACCTGGGCAGAGGATGGGTCCTGGGGCTACTGCACTCCCATTTACATGCTAAACTGCATAATCAGGCTACAAGCAGTTATAAAAATTATAACCAATAAAACTGCCAGAGCTCTTAACGTACTAGCCAAGCAACAAACCAAAATGTGCAATGTTATCTATCAAAATCACTTGGCCTTATCTTACTTACTTGCTTCTGAGAAAAAAAGCTTGTAACAAGTTTAACCTAAGCAACTGCTGTCTACAGATAGATAATTAAAAAGACGTCATAGAAGTGACCACAAATCAAATAAAATGGATTGCTCATGTCCCCATCCAAACCTGGAATGGTTAAAACCCTGGGGAATTATCTGGAAGATAACAACTTTCAGGGGATTCAAAACTCTCATAAGAATTATCCTCTTAATTCTGGGAGGTTGCTTTATACTGCCTTGCTTAGCTCACCTGGTTGTACAGTCTGCCTCCAGTCTCATGGAGGCCATAATTAAAAAAAAAAAAAAAAAGAGAAAGAAAAAGAAAGAAAAGAAAAAAAAACAAGAAAAGAAAGTCACTCATGTAATGATGTTAAAAAATATAAACCTCTAAACCAAGATGATACTCTTTGACACAAAATAGAGGGGTCCAAGCATCAAAAGGGGGGATATGATAGGGTCCCCTCCCTAAGAAAAGAAAAAAAGCCCTCAAGGTAACCTGACTATATGCCTATGTGACAACATCACTCACGACCTTATAACTGAGAACACTTAATCAGACTACATGTTTATGTTTAACATATGTGGGAGGCAAAAAAGTAAAATATATATATATAAAAAAAAAAACCTACACCACGTCACATTCGGGGCTCAGTTCTTTGTGTACAGACCCAACTGAGTGGTGTTGGCAGGAATAAAGTTTCTTCCTGGAAAGAAAAGCCTTAGTGTCACGACTTTCTGTGTGAGAATCCTGCTACACCACTAGTCTGAGGAAATATCAAAAACCAAAATCCAAGGTATGGTTTCTACTAAATGCATGCTGCTTTTTCATCATCATAGAATCGAATAATCCTAAATCAAACTGTCCTAAGTTTGGTCTGCATGTGGTTTGCACTGGAAGTTTGTACTGGGAGAAACCTAGTCATTATTTCCAGAACTTTCACCATCCTATGTGGTGAGCCAACTCCTTAATTTAGACCTTGATTGACACCCTCACAATAATATTTCTCCTAGATCTCAATATATCTGGGAATTTTCTGGCACCTAATATAAAACTGATAAATGATTGGCACATTGTCTCACTTAACTTACACCATTTTCCATCTACTTTTTTATGATTGGCAACTTCAGAGATTCTAATAACTATATGTAAATGGAAAAAGCATACAGTTCAACCAACATGTTCTAATGATGAAAATTAGAATTTGAAGTGGTTGGCATTTATTATATGATCTGTTCCTTTCAAGTTCTTTTAAATTTTTGTTGGTCTTTTTATTTTGATGTGAACATTTATAGCACATTGCTGTTGTAACTATTTTTAAGGAAATGTTAAATCTCTATTCAGACACCTTTATTCATTTTTTCTTATTTTAGGCATTTAGCTAGACCATCATCTCTCTTTCTCAAGTTTCTAGCTGAAAGGAAAAGTGGAACAGAAATCTCATATCAAAATTAGATCATATATGTCCTAAGGAAACAAAGTAGGGAAGAAAGCTATAATTCTAGAAATAAATATTTAACTCTATGGTTCCCTCGCAGTCACACTGTGTCTAAAACAGTTATGACACACTGAAAATCTTGTGACAAATTTGCCATATTTCCTTTAGTTTATACTTAATTTAAATAGATAGTAAATAAAAGAACAAGCTCTCAGGGTGCCTGGGTAGCTCAGTTGTTTAAGCTTCCAACTCTTGATTTCAGTTCAGGTCATGTTTTCACCGTTCCTGAGTTAGAGCCTTGCATCAGGCTCTGCACTGGCAGTGTGGGGCCTGCTTGGGATTCACTCTCTCTCTCTTTCTTTCTCTCTGTCTCTTTTTCTCTGGCTGTCTCACTCAAAATAAATAAACTTTAAAAATAAAGGAAAAAACAAGGTCTCCACATTTTCCTCTTATTTATACCATATAGATCTATTAATATCCCCCTTTCCCTCAAATAGCCAAAATTCTATGAATGTTCTAATTTTCCTACAGTAGGAAATTATATTCAGTCAGATCATTAACTTCTACCCCAGTCATGGTTTGCACTGATCACATTTCAGATAGACACTAAAAAGAATTTTCGTGAGACTTAACATTTATTTAATTACATTGCTCTTCTTTCCTATCTCTTATTTTGATCAATAGTCTATGACTTTATAAAGCTCTGAACTGGGGACTAGACATATACATTTTTTTTGAAACTTGAAAATATGCATATAAACACACACACACACACACACACACGCACACACTGCAACTATTATGTATCCTTTACTACATTTGAAATCTGTTGTTCTATATCATAACTCTGTTACTTGTGGGAAAGAGCCAGCACCTGCTGTAAGAGAGAAAAGAAAGCGCACATCTAATAGATGATTCCTTAAAATGATTTGTAAAAAATTCCACACTGTATTTCAATAATCACTTGCATACACACACACACACACACACACACACACATACACACACATGAACTTAATCTGTAAGACATCTACTTAATAGTAAAGATTACCTACACCAGATAAATAAGGTCTAATGTTAACTTTTGTGATGGGGCAATTTAATTGCAAGTTTTTATATAATCCCACAAAACACTTACTGAAATGGGTGTATTTTAGTAATGAAGATTAATCTGAGCATTAAGAAGTCTACAGAATGCCAGTGAGAATAGAAAATAATATTTGATAGAAAATAATGTGTCAGACTCCATTTGGGGGACTATTCAAATTTTATTTAAGTAGGCTGACTAGCTTTGAGTTATATAGGCCTGAGTGGGAGGTAATGAGTCAGACTAGATCATTTTCACTATCTTTATCACAATCTGGCAGGTGTTCTGAATCTGTCCTTTAATTTCCTTTCTTGAATATATTTATGCCAAGATAATATTGAATTACAATGTTTTTCACAATTGATCAGGGAAAATGCCTTCAAAAGATTTATCTTAAGAAATGTAAAATGATGAGGTGATATTTTCCAGAAGGAAAATCCAAACAAATGAAAAGTTATGACTAATCCTTTCAACAGATATTGGTTTTCAAAAACTACTTTTGAACTTCAACTGGCATTTAAATTGAAATTTCACAAATATCAAATCAGATGCTACCAAAGGTATTTTCAAAGTTTTTTAAAAAAATACTATCTACAATGGATTTAGACCAATGTTGTTCTCCTTTTCTCCATAGTTCCACAGAGAACTTAAAAAATTAATATACTTGTGGTTTGAAATTATATTACAAGAAAACAATTCACCTCAGTGAGTACAGGAATTATCTGGAGGAATGCTGACTGCCATTCTGATTGCAACAGTGTTTCTGACAACGTTTGTATTGTTCCATCTGCACACTTTTCTTTCTACAAATGTTACCACCCTCCAGCCTGTGAGAGGCAGCTGGTCTGTGGGACTTTTGGCAAAAACACTTAACTAGTCAGGCTGTATCAAGAATACAAATGTTTGTACAATCACAAAGATTGAAGCAAGAGTTTCACTCTGGAAACATTTGTGGGAAAAGCAAATATAGATATTAAGGCAAAACAAAATCAAAGATTGTTTATACTCTCCCCTTTAAAATCTAGGAGTGGTGAAAAAGTCTATGGCAATGGGGAACACATTAGAGGAAAAGTTATGAGAAACCAGGTGTCAGTCTCTGTGTTGACATTTTCATTCTCTTTGACCTTGAGCAAGCCACTTAATCCTTTGCAAATACGTTTGAAAACCATTTATTGTATGAATTTGTAGTGTAGCAATTTGTAGTAAAAATGCTTTTGAAAATTGTAAGAGCAAGACAAACCTACGTGTTGCTATTTATGGTTAGAATCTTAACCATAGTCACTTTAACCCTACTTAAGGCTGAGCCTGTTAACCCTCTTTTCCTACAATGAGATACTTTGAAGCGTAGTGTATTCTAAATTACCAAGGATTTTGTAATAGAGAATGTCAGTGCTGAAATTCTTTTCCAGCTCAAAAATCTTTGTCTGATGGAGTGGATCATAAACTCCTTTCCTTAGCATTTGAGATCATTTATTATCTGTTATAGACATGTACTTTTGTATCTAACTTCCATTATTTGCCATTCACTTGCTACTTGGAAGCCATATTGTTTTTCTTCTCTGAATATGGATTTCCACTTTGATATGTTTTGTTCACAACCTCTGACTTCAACTAAAATTCCCTACCCAAGTAACTTTTCTAGCTACCATCCTATATTTTATTGTCTAAATTTTCCACACGGTTTCCCATAGTCCTCTATCTTTTACCCTGTCACATATTTTATATGTTCATTAATGCTTTTCATTGAAGTTAAAATTTTTAAAATACAAGTTAGCAAACATATGCTATATATCTAGTAAACATATATACATTTATGAGAAATAAATGTATAATCAGTTGATGCTCGCTCAGAAAGTGGATAGTTAGATGGTAAATAGGAGCACCTGGGTGGCTCAGTACATCACGTGTCTGATGTTTGTGTTCAGCTCATGTCATGATCTCACAATTCATGGGATTGAGCCCCAAGTCAGGCTCAGTGGTGAGTGTGAAACCTGCTTGGGACTCTCTCTCTCCCTCTCTATCTGCTCCACTCTCCCTCAAAATAAATAAATAAATTTAAGGAAATAAATGGCAAACACAATCCTGTGGTTCATAAATTATCATAGAGCTCATACTGAACTAGAGATTCATATTCAAAATCTACTTTTGGACCAGATCAATGTTTCCTGAAGTGCAGACTTAGGAATACTTCATCAGAGCCACAAGCAGGACTTGGTGAATTTCAGACTCTGAGTCTCCATCTCATACCTCTTAGGTCAGAATTTGACACAAAAGGAGCAGGGATCTCCATATGCAAGACATTTCCAAGAGATTATTTGGCCTATAAATATTGCATAACCTCTAGTATGCTACAGATATGGACACTTTAAAGTGACATAGTGACATAGGGAGTAAATCTTCAACAAATCAAGTGTTGTGAGTTCAGATTTGTGGAAGGTCACATTGTGACATGCTGATGCCATGTATTAATAACTTTTCTGTTCACATCTTACTATCCTAGCTGGATGAATTATGATACATTTTGGGGAAAGTAAAATAGCTTATGTTCTCCAGTGACTTGTGTAGATTTCACTTATTAGATAAATGTTTAAAAGTGAGAGCATCAAGATCTAATTTCTGAAAGTAAAGAGGGTGCTGATTATGTATGTGTATGTGTGCGCACACACACACTCATGCACATATAGGCATGTAGCCTTTCTTCAAGTCATTGTTTTAATAAATAAAAATCAAGTTATAAGTAAGCTTTTCATGTTTTTTTAAAGCTTATTTATTGTTTAGAGACAGCAAGAGACAGAGTGTGAGGAGGGGAGGGGCAGAGAGAGAGGGAGATGCAGAATCCGAACCAGGCTCCAGACTATGAGCTGTCAGCACAGAGCCTGATGCGGGGCTCCAACTCACTAGCTGTGAGATCATGACCTGAGCTGAAGTCGGACGCTCAACCGACTGAGCCACCCAGGCGCCCCAAGAGTTTTGCGTTTTCAATTTCAATTGAAATTTGTTTCAATTTCTCATTGCTGGTGTGTAGAAATAAATTTGGGTTTGGCATATTGACTTTGAATCCCATAATCTTACTAAATGTCATTATTGGTGCTAAAGTTACTTTTTTAATGTTTATTTATTTTTGAGAGAGAGAGAGAGAGAACATGAGAAGGGGAAGGGCAGAGAGAAGGAGACGGAGAATCCAAAGCAGGCTCCAGGTTCTGAGCTGTCAGCTGGAGCCCAACACTGGGCCCAATCCCACGAACCTTGAGATCATGATCTGAGCTGAAGTGGGACCCTCAATTGACTGAGCCACCCAGGCACCCCCTAACGTGACTTTTTAAAATAAATTCTTTGGGATGTTCTCATGTCTGCAAATAGCAATAACTTTATTTCTTCCATTCCTATATGGATGCCTAATGTTTCTTTTTTCTTTTTGTTTTGTTTGTTTGTTTTTCTGTCTTTTATTGCTAGGTTAAGGCCCTTCTCCAATTACACAGATAAAAAAATGAAGAAAAAGAAGTTAAGAAAGGTACTTAAGAGTACACAGTCGAAAGTGAAGAACTGGGAATTGGAACTTGGATTTGTCTGTCACCAAAATCTTGACATTTGATCACATGAATTAACATAGAACCAAGTATCTTTTCTACAGCATTCCCAAGTTATAAATCCATAGAGATCTTATCATAAATATATTTTATTAGTAAAATAGTAGTCTCGCTTATTTCATAAACATATGAACAAAGTTTTGAATGATTCAGCTTAAAAGATTAAACTGAATACTTCAGATTTCATCACTTTTGATCAATTAAGTTTAGGACTATGAGTAATGAAGTTATAAATTTAATCAAAATGAGTATAATAAAAGAAAAAAGGACATATGACAATCTCCATGAATTAATGATAAATGTAAACACTCAAATAGTATATGCTTAGGAGAAGTATACAAATATGTATGAAGAGTTTGTTAGAAGCACGTTATAACTGTCTATTACTGCACGTCTGGTTAAAATCCATTCAAATACATATGTAATTAGTTGGTTTGTCTACTACATCTACTCATTCATAATTACAAAGCTCTTCCCTCATTACATTTTATTACCACACATTTAACTCTATGTGGAAGTAAAGGGAAATCATTTGGCCATAAGCAGCAAAATGCAGAAGTCAGAACTGAAGGCAAAGTCAGTAATAGAAAAAGTTATGTTGTGTGAACAGCTTAGAAATTTCAGAAATGTACAACATATTCACCCTAACATCTGTGCTGAATATTTTCTACATAAAAAGTTTCTTTGACTAATGTTTAATTGGAATATTTTGCTATATTTAAACTGCAATACTCAATATAAGGTAAAACATTACCTTCTCGGTTATTTTTTCATTTCTAATTTTATTTATGAAAAATTATTTACAATCATAATATAAAGGTATATATTTAACATTTTTATAATACCAAAGGCATAATTTAAAATTAACATTGTGTTTTCAGTGATGATAGAAATCTCATGCATAACCTGTTATAAATTACAAGATAGAATGTGGGTATTTAATTTGAATTACGTACTTTGTATCAGAAAGAGTATTTTGTGTGGATCAGTTTCTTTCAAGTGAACTCTATTAAAAATAATCTTGAGATGCTAAAGTTTTATTAAAAATGCCATTTTGTTAAGTCATATATATGTTTTTAAATGCATGCAAAAGCCCTCAAAGTGACCTAGTTTTCATTATACTTCTTTCCAACCACCAGAGCCTTGAGCAGTTTTTAGGAGGAAGGTCTCTTTTCCTTGGTGGCTTATTTACAGTAAATATCTGGGCAAGAGCCTGAGGAAAAATCAAGTTACATTGAATTAATTATTTTAGTGATAGTGACAACTGTGTGTAGTAAACCTCTAATTGGTAAGCTGCTTATATTTGTTCTTGTTATGGTAGGATGGCTTTAAAAGCTGTCTCTGTTGGGGTGCCTGGGTGGCTCAGTCAGTTAAGCGTCTGACTTCAGCGCAGGTCGTGATCCCATGGTCTGTGAGTTCCAACCCTCTGTCCAGTTCTATGTTGACAGCTCATAGCCCAGAACTTACTTCGGATTCTGTGTCTCCCTCACTCTCTGCCCCTCCCCCACTCACGTTCTTTCTCTCAAAAATGAATAAATGTTGGGGCGCCTGGGTGGCTCAGTCGGTTAAGGGTCCGACTTCGGCTTCGGTCATGATCTCACAGTTCATGGGTTGGAGCCCCGTGTCAGGCTTTGTGTTGACAGCTAGCTCAGAGCCTGGAGCCTGCTTCAGATTCTGTGTTTCCCTCTCTCTAACTCTCCCCTGCTAATGCTGTCTCTCTCTCCCAGAAAGAAATAAAAAACATAAAAAATTTAAAAAACGTAGTAATTTGGAAAAATGAATAAATGTTTAAAAAATTAAAGAAAATAAAAGCAGCCTCTGTTGAATTTACTTACCAATTTTATTTTTGTTATGAGATGTTTAGGAAAAAATTAAAACTATAATGAATTTCAATACATGATATAAGTGGCATGTGCTTACATTTTCCTTATATTACATTGCATTTCATGAATTATGTACAACCACATATGTGAAAACCCAGAAAATGTAGATTTTAAGAAGACCTATAAAATAGCTAGGCTTATGCTGAAAGTCGGTGGAGACTGTTCCCTCTAATATTTAATTATTTGTTGGCAGTAATTTTGTATGGGCTGTGATGAGTTGCTAACTGAAAAGAAAAAAATGATCAAAAGCAGAAAAAATAGGAGAACAATAGTAGAAAAATGAATTGAACAGAAGCCTATCTTTTTAAAAAAATCTGCTTTCTAAATATGATGGCTCTTCAGTTATTTATTTCACCTGTCAAGCAATCTGTGTCAATTCGAACTTGTCACTATTTCCTTATAGCAATCAATGTGATCTTTGATCCTATCACTGTCTAGCTTAAATCTGTCCACTGCTTGCTTATTACAAAGAGAATAAGAATCAAATATGGATTACTTCTTTTTTTGCTAAATTTCCAAGCTCATGTCATAGCGCTGACTTTGTTCTCCCTCTTGTACTCTGTACTGGATTACTTTAAATACTAAATTCTTTCATACTTTATTGGTGAGGATAATTCTTCTTTCCAACTGATCTTTACACTTGCGATTCATATCTCAATTTATATGCTACGTTTTGTGGGAACTTTCATCTACAATTGATAGTGAGCATTTTGATTGCCTTTACAGTAGGAATTCCTTTTTCTCATGTAACTTAATTTTTAGTACCCACCTGCACTTCATAAAAATTTGACTCCACTCCATGCTAAAATGATGATGTTTTTCTATATTCATCACAACTAGACAAAATTTTCACCACAGTCATTATTTTAAATATAGGGTCATGACCCATTTTGGATACATACAAAACAGGTAAATGTTTTTTTCATTTAAATGAATACTAGGGTTTTCATTTAAAAAAACATTCTTAATATTTTCATAAGACTTTAATAATTTTCTTCCCTTCCCCTCCCTCCCCCCAGTGTCTATCAATTTAAAGTCAGGGAAACATGTAGCTTGGGAAGTCTTTGACAGACCCACAGTAGAAAATACTCCAAGGTGAAGGAAATACTAAATCTGGGCCCTTGTAGTTACCAGTAAGCTGCTGATTCTGTGTATACCTGAAGGCTTTCCTGAATTGCTGTCAACGTTTTTGCTTATATTTTTGTTTGTTTCTTGTTGAATGCACCCTTACTGACATGCATCTATTAAACTAATGTAAATATCTTTTAATGGCTTTCTATCCAGCTATCCTGCCTTATTACCTACCTTGCATTTATGAATATCAGGAATTATACTTAATTTGTTTAAGTATCTATTTTTAAATCTTTAGTACCAAGAATCATGGTTTACTCGTGATAAATGGATAAATAAGTAAAGAAAATGGCTCTAATCAAGAAACTAAATCTCAGAGTCAATTTAATTCTATTAGATTCATTAAGCCATACCCCCTTTTTATTGACAGAAGCCTAAAGATCCCATTGAAAGCACAGATAACATTAAATCCTAAAGTTCCAAATGTTACACTGTATTTAAAAGTCTTAACCTAAAGTCTATAAAATTGACTCTGTTAATTTTAGTTTATCTAAATTTAGTTTATGCTTAATTCTGTTAAACAGGCCTTTTGCCAAAGCCTGACACTTACTCTAAGCTCTGACACCTATGTTACTAGTCCTGAAATCGTTGCTAAGATACCCTAACCAATAACTACCCCTATGAGAATGCACCAGTATCATCTCAAACTCATCATGCATGCTTAAATGAAGACATTTTTCTTTTCTATTCTTCTTCCTAATTTTTATTCATTTGAATTTGAGACGTGAAGACTTCAGCCAAAATAGCTATCTTGGACTATGAGGGGAAAGTGATCTAGAGAGTTTTGAGGAGTACTGGTCAGGTGTTTTTTTCTCATACTTACATTAAGTTTATATATTCTGAGAAGACAGATGGTAGAGAGGAAGCCGTTTTCATCATATCACATCATGGGTACATACTCTCAACATGACTTAACACTATTGGTGTGAACCCTGATAATTTTTATTTTTTTTTAATTTTTTAATGTTTTTATTTATTATTGAGACAGAGAGTAACAGAGCATGAGTGGGGGATGGGCAGAGAGAGAGGGAGACACAGAATCTGAAACAGGTTCCAGGCTCTGAGCTGTCAACACAGAGCCCGATGCAGAGCTCGAACCCATGAACTGGGAGATCACAACCTGAGTCGAAGTTGGATGCTTAACTGACTGAGCCACCCACGCGCCTCAACCCTGATACTTTTTCTAAGGTAGTGTTTGTAGAGGTTTCTCGCTATAAAAAGTATTCCAATTTCCCCTTTCCATACTGTATTCCTTGGAACAACATTATTATGTGCAGTTTACTGGGGTGACATTTTCTTAGATCTTCTCAGCTGACAAAGAAAGGAAATATCTGGGTATATATTAACTTGTGAATATGCTCATATCCATAAATATCTCATATCACACATATCTATATTAAACTAAACATTAGGTACATACTGATGTTCTCAACTCTAATCTGATACCACATGAGTTATTCTAACTTTCTCCCCTTGCTTATCTATAAACTACCACCCCACAGTGAGAAATCCAGCTCCTATCACCCACTTGTTCAATATCAGCTACGTGTGAATGTTGGTGTCAGAAATATTGACTCACAATCTTTTGGAAAAGAACATTATCAAGTAGTATCCAATGTTATGTACAGTCGCCTTTGCCCCTAGTCTTACAGAATGCATTTATTTCCAGAGTTATTTAGGGCAGCATCATTTTTTACCTATAAACTTCAATGAGGTTATTTCATACATTTGCAATAGAGTTAGATTGTTTTGTCACATTTCTCATTTTATCATAAAATCTTTTAACTTCATATATTTTCCTTTGTTTATGTTAAGATTTAGTCAGGTTTTTTTTTGTTAGAAATTTTTTTTTAATTTTTAATTTTAGAGATAGAAAGAGTGGGGGAGGGACAGAAGGATAGAGAGAGAATCCCAAGCACACTCTATGCTCAGCATGGAGCCCAATGTGGGGCTTGATCCCATGACACAGGGCACATGACTTGAAGCCATGAGTCAGACACTCAACCAGCTGAGCCATCCAGGCATCCAAAGTTTAATTTTTGTGTTGTGAAATTCTATAGTTTTTAATAAATTCATGGATTTTTACATCGCATTTTCTCCTTCCCCTTTTTTTGTTTTTGTTTTTTAACTTGAATATTTGGTTGTTAATTATTATTATATTATAATAATAATTATTAATATAAACAATAATATTTTATGTATTCCTAACTCAATCAACTGTATTTCTTTTGAACAACAACCAAGTTTTTCACCACATAGTCATAACTTGACACAAGATTCTCAGTGCTAGATGTAAAATACATTAATGTTTTCCTTGAGTTCTTCAGTCCACTTAGTCTGCTTTGCTGTCTCCCAAAGTGAACAATTCTTCATATTTGAGGCAAAGCAAAAATTCCCAAAGCACAAGTTTCTAGTTATATAGTAAATTAAGTGAAATATTTCTTCAAATGATAGATTTTACTGGTAGGAATATTACAAAAATATCTGGAAAAGAAACCCAGATTGTTTTTAACTAATCTCTGTGGATAACTTTGAAATGAAACAACATCCTTGAAGTATATTTGGGAAATTGTCACTGAAAGCATGCCAACTGATTATCATTATGGACTGTATGACTATCTTTTACATCAATCCAAAGTTTCATATATTGGATTTACTCAGGCAAAGTATAATTACACAATTTGAAAAGTTATAGTTAAGCTAAGACATAAAATGTGAATTAAAATTAATTTTAAAAGGATACCTAAAAAAAGAAGTATTAAAAAAATAACAGTCTAACAAAAATATATTCTTAGGGATATATTTATAAGTCTAACCAATGCTATTGTCTACTTGTTGATTTACTACTGAATATCTTTGGAAAGTAGTTTTTATTTAACATAAAAGGATGAATCTCACAATAAAATAATGTCTGTGAGGTCAGTATTTGTAAAATTAAAGCTCCATGATAAATTCCAATCCTAAGAGATTAAAATTATTACTTTTAAATCATTAAATATGTACTGAACAATTACTAATATGTTAGGCATGTTTTTAGATCCTAGTAATTGTATAAGGTTTACCCCCTCCCCTCTATTCTTCTCCGCCTTCCACAAACACTCACTCCTGGAGAACATTAGGTTTGATCAAACAAAGAAAGTATAAATTCAGCTGAAATATGTAATTAGAATCTCTAAAGGAGGACTAAAATAATGAAATGTTTGAAATTTTCTTCTACTGAAATTTTTGGTAGAAAACTACAAAGAGACATTCTCTCTTGACAATAGTGTGATAAGAACCAGCACACGGTTATTTATTTCCTGCCTGAGAAGTGTGTCTGGATAGTCTCCTTTCTTTCATTTTCAGTGGAAAAAAGATAGTGGAAAGAATCTAGTCAAGCTGGTTGAGAGAAATAAGCTATCTAAACACCTTCCATTTATTATTTTCTTCCTTTTCCAGTTATAGCAGTAAGATAAAGAGATTCAAGATCTATGAGATCTACTATAGTGTTGTAAGTTGTATAATACATATGAATTTGTGTGCAATATAGTAATGGGGACTCAAATTCAGAGCTAGAATGGAGAATGAACCAAGTTTGTTGGTTGGAATTGTTTGATAATTCAAAGATTGAGATCCCAGCCTCATCTCATGGGTTTTTTAAATCATTTTTTAAAGTGTATTTATTTATTATGAGAAAGAGCACGAACAGGGGAAGGGCAGAGAGAGAGAATCCCAAGCAGTTTCCATGCTGTCAGTTCAGAGCCAACATGGGGCTCAATCCCATGAACAGTGAGATCATGACCTTAGATGAAATCAAGAATCAGACACTCAACCGTCTGAGCCACACAGGCACCCCACTCATGTTTTCCTTTTTTTAGAATTATGAAATGTTTTAATATGATAGAAAACTACATTGTATAATAAAACTAACAATTTTGTAACAATTATTCAGGTTTATCAGTTCTAAGCCTTCCACACTTCAGAACATTTCCAGGAAATAAAATATTACTGAAATTATTGAAAACTGTACACCCAACTTTGCTTGCAGAAGGTAGTTATTGCCTAATATTTTTATTATACTTATACAAAAGTAAATATTTCATCACACCTATTTATTCTAAATAAAAACTTATGTAATATTATTTTTCATAAGTACAGAATTATACTTTCATTTTATGACTGCTTCTTTTAATACTTTAACTTGGTGAACTTTTTATTAAATATGAAATAGAATTAATCCTTCACAGTGACCTTCAGCATATTTTTCTTAAGTATTTAATTTACTCCTTTCAGCATAGTCCTCATAGGTATTCAATTTACTTCTAGTCATGTAATATTTTGATGCTATTTTAAATGATATATTGTGTACAAAGCTATTTTATAAATAAATATTGTTAATGATATGCAGAACTACAAATGATTTTTTTAGAACTCCTTGTACTCATTGACCTTGTTAGAGACATTTATTAATTCTAATAGCTCTCCTGTATATTCTTTTTAGACATTTAACATACAAAATAATATCATCTTTGACTAGGTAGATTTTATTTCTCTTTTTTAATCTCTATATAGATCTATGTAGGTATATAAAAATACATATGTCTCATTTAAGCTATATTGCCTACCTCAAAGCCCTAATGAAGGTTGGACTCAGATCTCAAGTGAATTGTTGATAGAAACTGTGATAGTTGACATGATTTCCTCATCCTGATCTTAGGGAGAAAGATTTGGTATTTCACCATTAAGTGTTAAGGTCTTTTAGGAGAAAACTTTCATCAGATAAAGGAAGTTTTCTTCTGTTGTTCACTTGCTAAGAATTTTTGTTAAGAGTAGGTGTCACACTTGGTCAAATCCTAAGGCTTTTTCTCTTTTTACAATCAATTATTGATTTTTTTACATGTTATTCCAAACATATTTCTTTTCTGCCTCTTTTAAATTTTTGTAGACAATTTCAAAACCACCTACACAGTCCCCAGTGTTCATGAATTATCATGAAAAACATCCTTTGTAACTTCTTTCAGAGTCAAACCCAAGACAAGACATTTTCTTTGTAGCCCATCCCTAGGGACTATTCCCCATCTATTTGAAAGTATTTCAGGAAAGCATACCCGATCCTGTACCTTGTTTTTAATGGAGATTATTTTCCCTCAAAACGGGCTTTCTCCTGTGATTATACCACAAAGAAACAAAAGACAGAGAATTTCTTGTCAATTTCCAGGCATTAGAATTTCTTAGTTGCTCCTAAAACGTCTGAAAACTTCAGTATTATCATTTCCAGACTCCTTCCTCCCTGTTTTCTTAACCTCAAAGAATTTTGCTTATTTTCTTGAAGGTCATCTATTCTTTCAAAAAATGTATTTTCTTATTATTTTGTCTAAAACATTTTGTCTTGGAGAGATTTTCAGCATCTCCACTTGTGATTCATTAAATAGGAAAACATGTATCCTCAACGCTTTCTGTTTCTATGTACTAATATCCTCCAAAAATTTTTTAAAAAAAAATTTAAATTTATTTCTAGGAGAGAGGGAGAGAGACAGCGTGAGTAGGGGAGGGTCAGAGAAAGACGGAGACACAGAATCGGAAGCAGGCTCCAGGCTCTGAGCTGGCAGTCAGCACAGAGCCCGACGCGGGGCTCGAACCCACGAACCTCGAGATCATGACCTAAGGGAAAGTCGGACGCTTAACCGACTAAGCCACCCAGGCGCCCCTAATATCCTCCAAATTTTTATTTCCCTGTCCATGTTTATTTCTTTTTCCCTCTTTATTATGTTAATGCCATTTCTCAAATGTCTGGTGATATTTGGATGAATGCTTTTGTGAATACATCAGGCTTATCTTGTGCTGTATTGTAATGTGGCTGAACCTTTTCCTTGAAGGAATCACAACTGTCAATATTTGTAGGTTTTTCTTCTTGAACTCCTTAACTTCTATAGAGTGGAACACTGCAATATTCTTCTAGGATTTACTAATCAGCTTGGTCATTTTATTTTTTGCTCAACAAAGGAAACAGAACATGACTATTTTTTTCTTCCCTTGAGATTCATTGTCTCTCCGAAGGGATTAAAAATAATATATATATTTTTTGGTCTTCAAGTCCTACCATATAAATTCTAAACCCAGAGTTAAAGATCAGTGTTTTCTGGATGACCTTAAAATGCTCTGCATTTCCCAAACTGAAGGAAATTTGTTTCTGAAAGTATTTACGTACACAGATCAACATACTGAGGCTGTTGAATAGAAAGGTTTCAAATATTTCAACCACTGTTGAAGCAGGATGGACAGATACACATGTGGTTATATGGCTAATACTTTCTTTTTTTCCTTCATTAAGCATTTTTCCTATTATCCAGATAATATTTTGCATGAAAGGGAAAATAATTATAAAATTTTAAAAATTGGTTCTATAAAGAATATATACACAGACCAAAAACCTGTTGATAGTGTATTTTAGTGTTTATTTCCAAGTATTTTTGTGAATTTGGAATTTGAGTACATTGTCTGATGTAAAATTAGATACACAGGACTTTGGTGGACACAGCAAGCAATCTTTGCTAATGTGTTGTTTTTGCTTTTCTTGAGCAGAGAGGGCTGTTAATGAGACATTAGTTTTTCTACTGCAGTAAATGACATTCAAGAGAAAAGGAATGTCCATTAATCCTCAGTATTTCCCAATATAAACCCTGTTGCTGTCTATTCATTATGTTATAATTATTCTTTTTTTATTAGTAAATTATTCTTTCTGTTCATAGAATTCTGTACACCAGAATTTCTCTTCATTTGTTTGTTTGTTTCTTTTGTAGTAAAGACTTTATTTTTTTAAAGATCTGATTTAGGTTCATAACAACATTGAAAGGAAGATAGAGAGATTTCACACACTGACCTGTTCTCTTTCAGTGACTGTGACTGAAAACATTGAACTTCTGGATTCTTGCAGGGTTCTGGGCTAATGACCATAGCCTGTTCTTTTTAAAACTAATTTTAAAATGGAATATTTAGGATGAATTCCTAATTAACCCCTTTAATAAAGATCTAATACTGTTCTGAAATTTCTTCTTAAATTTCTTCCACACTTGTAACATTTATTTTCCCTGTATCTTATCTCTCTAACTTATGTCTTAGGAATCACAGGGACAAAAAACAAGCATCACATCTGTCATGTCCTGTGATTTATATTTTTTATAATACAAATTTCTCCATATGGAATTTTGCCTAGAAAAGTCATCGGTGCATGTAAGCTGAATAAATTCAGTAGTAAAAACTTTTTGATAAAAACAGTGCAAGAAATTTCAAATATGAAAATATTCTGATAGTCCTGGTAGGCAGTTCACATCACTGGATTATAGATGAGCACATGATCTGTGAGCTAAAGGGAGAAAAGACACAGGCCGAAAACGACATCCTTTGCTTTATTTGGCCTGGTCATTTCCAGAAAACTACACAGCCTTCAGATAGATGTACCCATGTGCTCGCACCTTTCATATGCCTCATATTCAACTTCTCCAGAAAACAAACCCCTGTTTCTTCCAGGGTGAGAAGAAATAGTCATGTAGGTACAGAGGGTGTGGAAGAATCTGCCTGAATTCTCATACTTTTTTTATGAACTTATAAATACATTTCCCCATTTTTATCATTCCTATTTTCAAAAGCTCTACATTTCTTAAATTGCTGAAGCTATTTGAAGTCTATGGTGTAACTCAATCAGCTCTTAGGATTCCCTCTCTGCATGCACAAGTTTTATCTCTTCCTGAGATGTTCAGTCTGTTATTACCCACTTCCAACCTGTAAATATTTTGATGTGGTTTTTTTTTCCCTTAACTTGGGAGTTAAGTGTGTGTGTATGTTTTTTTCATTATTATATATCATTTATTTATATATTATGTACTTTCTCTACCCTTTACCATTTTTAGTGTTACCCCCACCCCCAGAGAGAGGAAAAAGCAGATTATATTTGTTTTAATTTTTTGTGTTTAACTAGAAAGGTAACATTTTTCCCCTAGTCTCATGGGATCCTCTTTTCTAGTTTTATACCAGACTGAGCTTCAGTCATAAAATTCATGCAACTTCCTGACTAAGCCATAACTGGTCTCATATTTTTATTTTATCTACTCTATTTTCTCTTTAAATTTTTAATCTTTAAAGGAATATAATTGATCATGGATATAATTTTTATCATAAGTATATTTTAAGTCCCATCTCTTTTCTTCGGGTCAAACAACATTATGGCACTGAATTTTCATGAGGATCTTAAACATTTCTAGAACTATGATGTTATTAATCTTAAAAAGTGAACTAAAAAGACCATAATGTCTACTCTGTAGTATTACCCTGTATGTCAAATGTATATTTATTTAAAAATACAATATTTTTAACTCACAATTTTTGAGCTATGTATGTTTGCATATATGTGTATAGGGCAACAAGAAATTGTGAAAAACTATTCATTGTTTATTAATATACTTAGAGAGGTAGACTGGTGAAGGGAGAAAAGAAAGGATGACAGGGAATATCAATTATAATTTTTAAAAAACAATAATAAAACAAAACTCTCTGCCTGTGTGTGTACTTATAAAAATATGAGTGGTCAATAACCTGTTAATAGTAGCTATATCTGAGTGGTGAGATTTCATGTAATATTTTCTTTCTTCCTTAAACTATTTTTATTGCTTATAATTTTCTAAATATTTGGTTATTAAACATTGTAACTAAAAGAGGTTAATTCTACAGAATCAAAAGCAGTTCCATGACCATGCTCTTTCTTGGTATTCGATGAGGCACATATAATCTGCATATTATCCATGTTTGTTTCTCACTATGATTTTTAAAATCTGAGATTTGAACTTTAGAGTAGGATTATACTAATATTAAATATATCACAATAGTTACCTTTACTTTAAATGTAGAATGATATTGATTTTTTGCATGCTTTCTACTAATACACATCACTTATTTTGTTCATTCATGGCCTTATGAACCATTAGAGTATTTAAGTGAGATAAAGGCAATTCCAAGAATTATAGGGCGGAGACTCAACCACCAGCAAAATATTGATCTCTGCTTTAAACACACACACACACACATACAAAATGCTAATTTTTAATTTTTAATTATAATTAGTTTCCTTATTTTCCTATCTGCTGGATAACAATGACTAAATAAAAGAATAGTGGAATAGGGGCACCTGGGTGGCTTAGTCGGTTAAGCGTCCGACTTTCGCTTAGGTCATGATCTTGTGGTTCGTGGGTTCGAGCCCCGCATCAGGCTCTGTGCTGACTGCCAGCTCAGAGCCTGGAGCCTGTTTCAGTCTGTGACTCCCTCTCTCTCTGACCCTCCCCTGCTCACGCTGTCTCTCTCTCTCTCCTAGAAATAAATAAAACATTAAAAAAAAAAAAGATTTTAAAAAAATAAAAAATAAATTAAAAAAAAGAATAGTGGAATAGTGGGAAAAAAGAATACTCTTTAATAATAAGAAATAATATAAGACAAAAGCAAGAAAAAAGGAGTATATATACATTTATATTTATATGTACATATACTAAATGCCTAATGATTTTTCTTATATTTGTTTATGGATGAAGAACTTGATGACTAATAAATTAAGTAATTTGTTCATCCAAGGTCTCATACAGCTAGTAGCTACAGAAATCTATAGTTCTAAAGTGATACAGGGGCACCTGGGTGGCTTGGTCAGTTAAGTGTCTGGGTCTTGATTTCAGCTCAGGTCATGATTTCATGCTTCATGGGTTCAAGCCCTGAACAGAGCCCTGCTAACAGCACAGAGGCTGCTTGGGATTCTTCCTCTTTCTCTGCCTATTCCTCACTGATGCTCTCTCTCTCAAAATTAATAAATAAGCTTGAAATAAAGTGATGCAATACATTCAGAGGAGAAGCTTCTGACCCCCTGAGGACACCAATGTCCTGGAAAGTTGGAACAAATATCATTTAATAAATGAGGAGATCTACATAGGACCATTTCTCTATTTTTATATAATTGTTGTTTGCTATATCTAAAACAGTCCGAACACACCAGAAAAGTAGCAGGCCACACTCTTTGAAGTCAGACACACTTGCATCTGATTCTTGCTTTCACCTAGACAACCTTGAGAATACTATCTAAACAGTTCTAATCAAGTCTCTTACCATTTGATATTAGTACAATATCTATAGCATATGATTATGAAAATTAAATTATTCACATTGAAAGTGTTCTTTTTTTTGTTTTGTTTTGTTTTTTATTTATTTCTAGGAGAGAGAGAGAGACAGCGTGAGCAGGGGAGGGTCAGAGAGAGAGGGAGTCACAGACTGTGAAACAGGCTCCAGGCTCTGAGCTGGCAGTCAGCACAGACCCCGACACAGGCCTCGAACCCACGAATCGTGAGATCATGACCTAAGAGAAAGTCAGACGCTTAACCGACTAAGCCACCCAGGTGCCCCACATGGAAAGTGTTCTTATTTCAATATACATGTTATAAATTCCAATGATTCATAATAAATGTTAAACTATTTTTTCTTTTTTTAAAAATGTTTATTTATTTCTGAGAGAGAGGGAGAGAGAGAGAGAGACAGTGTGAGCAGGGGAGGGTCAAAGAGAGAGGGAGATACAGAATCTGAAACAGGCTCCAGGCTCTGAGCTAGCTGTCAGCACAGAACCTGATGCGGGGCTTGAACCCACAATCTGCGAGATCATGACCTGAGCCGAAGATGGACGCGTAACTGACTGAGCCACCTAGGAGCCCCAAACTATTTTTTTCTTGAGGAGAAAAAAATTAATTATCCTTAAAATGCCTAAAATACTGTTTATTTCCTCTGAATTCAGAAAAAAAAAAGCCACAAGATGTAATGGCAGATTTGTCCCCAACTGAAACAGTTGTAGGAATAACATTTGTTTCTGTCACGTATTCAAAATCATTCTTTCAATATTTACCCATATTTAATAAATGCAGGCACTGTCCCTAGCAATAGGGCTATAAATGTGAACACCTTTTCCCTGAAGAAATTTATATTCTTAGTTGGGGCAGAGAACAGTTGGCACTGGCATCTGTGATAAAGTCCAACTTCCCATGGCCAATTACAACTAGAATCTCAATAAACAAAATGTGGAATCATTAGCTACTTAAAGATGATGGAAAAAACAAATTCAGGTAAGGCCATCACTATCAAGGCCACTCTATATGTATTGTATTATAATATCTATTCCCAGTCAATGTAGAGAGTTCACAGAAAAAATTTCAGTATGCAAAAGAGTTCTTTACCTCTTCTGCCTATGAGTGCTCTTGAAACATTGCTTAAAGTCACATACTTCACATGAAACTCATTAAGCTGTTTTGAAGAACATAATCCTGGTTTCCAAACTCAAAGCCTTGTAGTTGCTTGATGACTTCATTAGCGCAATAATTTCTCACTGCCTATTCAGTTATTCACAGCTAAATCTGCTACCTAAGGTCTAGAATACCAAGTCTCTGTAAACTGGTGGTAGCAGCATAACTCTTATTGTTTGCATAAATCATTAATGTACTGGTATCTTATTCTTTCTCTATGTATGCAGACTTACTCTTTCAATATTCTAAATTAATGTTTGCTTCAGTTTTACTTCCACTCGGTTGACCTGATTCTTTGGATATTGGTCAACTTCCATGGCCTTGGATTTAACTTGTCTCTTCTGTTCATACTTGTAGTGACTGTTAAGTTATTTGGACTTTACAGGGTGTCTCATAGACCTTTGCTTAGGGGCTACCCTATGAGAAATAATGATACATACCTCAGGCCTGACGTTTTCTGAACTCTATTGATTTACCAGAGAAAGTTAATTATAGAATTCATGCAAAGAACTCTATTTTATTTTATTTATTTTATTTTATTTTATTTTATATTTTATTTTATTTTATTATTTTACAAATAGTTTATTGTCAAATTGGTTTTCATATAACACCCAGTGCTCATCCCCACAAATGCCCTCTTCCATGCCCATCATCCCCCCCCCTCCACCCAACCTCCATCAGTCCTCAGTTTGTTCTCAGCAACTCTATTTTTTTTTTCTATATGAAAGAGGAGGTTCATTTCTCATGGCTTAACAGGCGTGTATACTCTATAAATGTTGGGTAAGGAAAATTTAAGTGGAGAAGTGGTAAAATTACTTATTCTGTGCCTTTAATGACTTATCCTGTGTTTGGTTTCTCATTCTTGGTTCAGGAGCTAGAGGGCATTAAGTCTAGTCAAACACCAGCATATTGTCCTACAGTATAGACTACTACTGTCTTGAACTGGTAACAATAGTGACTGTAAAATACTTTTTAGCACTTTCACAGATAAACTACTTTAATGGCTAAATAATTATCTTATTGTAAAAACTAATTAATGTATGATTCCCATGATTTAGCTGGTAATATGGTTTTGTATAAAACAAAATTTAAAAGCCAGTTAATTTAAACAAAACATTAAATAATAATGCAAGTTGTAATGATATAACAATTTTGAAGATACTGCTCAAATAATTGACATTTGGAAAACTCAACTATCACCATTATCTGTGTTCTTTCACCAAATAAAAATACCTTGCTGTCTATCTCCCTTGATTGCCGTGGCCTCAAGAGTAGATTAAGTCCTTACATACTCTCTTAGGACTCTGAAATTGCCTCTCTGACACCACATCCAGGTTCCTGTTACTCATTTGACTTTCTCTTTAGGATTAGGGCACATGTATAGTGTTACATGTGCATTATACTCCACTATTTCCTGGCTTAATAATATGACCATGGCACACTTTAATATCATTTAAATGAATGAATAGGAGAATAATTCATATTTCATAAAGTTTCAATCATGGAATTGATAAGGTGTGTGAGGAATAGACATAGGTGACAGATAATCAGCGTCAGTCTTTCAAGCTATTGTTTTGAGCCTATGAACTCTCATTTATCTACTTTGTTTATCTTCTTTGTTACCTGTAATGCAAAAAATACTGTTAGTGGAAATTCTGGGTTTCTGCAGCTACTTTTTGTTGCCAACTAGATATCAGATATGCATATTGGTCAATTTTAATTGTAAAAATATGTCCCTAAATTATGGAAACAGCCCTAGAGTACATCCACTGATACGAATAAGGGAGATATATATATATATACACACACATATATGTATATCTATACATATCTATATATATACATATATACATATATGTATAGATATATATCTATACACATAGATATACATACACACACTGTGTGTACATATGTACATATGTATACATATGTATAGATATACATACACACACTGTGGAATATTACTTAACCATAAAAAAGAATGAAATCTTGCCATTTGCAATGACATGGATGGAGATAGAAAGTACTATGTTAAGCAAAATAAGTCAGTCAGAGAAAGACAAATATATGATTTCATTCATATGTGGAATTTAAGAAACAGAACAAATGAGAAAAGAGAGTGAGACAAACCAAGAAACAGATTATTAATTATAGAAAACAAAGTGAGGTTACCAGAAGAGAGGTGGGTGTGGGATGTGTGAAGGGGGTAATGGGAGTTCAGGAGTACACTTGCTATGATGAGCACCAGGTGTTGTCTGGAAGCAGTGAATCACTATACTGTACACCTAAAACTAATATTACACTGAACATTAACTAAATAGAATTTTAAATAAAACTTTAAAAAATTGTAGATAATCCAGGTGATATTTGTAACGAATTCAGTAATTTAGTTTTGTGCTTATCTTTATTTTTATAAACTAGAAATACAAGGAAAGGTTTTCGTTAGCCTCAAGTTCAGTTTATTAGATGAAAAAAAGAGACAAGGAAAGATCAAGATTCCATTTTTATGCAAGTGGGTATTCTGGTCTATAAATTTGTCCAATACCTAACATGAGGTCTGTTTTATAGTATACATATAGTGAATGAATTTAGTTAGACAAGTGAATAGTTAACTGTAAATGTTAGGCCATATTATAACATTACATGGAATAAAAATTACTTGTCTGTTTTTCAAGAGACTGTTTTGGAGCTTATTGGTGATTTTATTTTTTTCTTCATGTATGAATGTGATTTTGGAGATTTGGTAAAAATTAGGAAACCAGCCTAGAAGTTTATTTACCATGTTATTTGTTTACCATGAGGAACAATGTGAAGTGAGTACACATATCTTGTATGTACCCAGTGCAGACAAAAACATAGAGGTATTGAGGCAGGTTTTATGGAGGAGTGAGAACACTGAGATTTTTAATTGTTGCATGTGCATTTACCCATACAGACTCTTCAGTTACCCAGATTGGTAATAATACATTGAACACTAGCTTGAATTAAAGACTTACTACAAATAAATGCTAATTTACATATTGGATTGAACTCACAGAATATACAAGTTAAATTTTTATACTCAATATCTTAAGGAGACTTTTTACAAAAGATGCCTCATGAGATGAAATAATCACTTACACTTGCTTGAGCCTCAACCCTAGTGTCCAAAAATTACACAGTGATGGAGAATTTAAACCAAGGCACAGTCCTGTGGAAAACATTAGTCACAGAGATACTTAGATATCATGTTTAGAAATACATATTTGTTGAACCTTTATTTAAAATGGCTGAGATCAATTTGTTTCAACCTCAATTGACTGCTTCATATTTACATTATTTCTCTCTTTTGGGGGGGATTTCACAGTCTGCTTGCTATATTACATACTTATATTCTTTTTTTCTTTGTATAAATCAAAATAATCACCATTCTTCTTCTCACTGATTTACAAATGAAACTGCACGACCAATCTATAACATTTTTAGAGAATAAAAATGACTTGACACATAGCAGGAATATGCTGATCAGACAAGTCATCACTCTGAAGTATCCATTAGCTCATTCAGAAAATGGTTGTACAGTAAAAAATATGAAGGCTTGGGTTCTATTACTCCCATGGCTGTAGTTTGACAGACTTACAGAAAAAATCCCATACTTTTTCTCGGAGTCCTATAATATTCAAACTTTTTGAATCATGCCCTTATGGTTAACATTATCCTCTCACACTGAAAAACAAAGATAAGACAAAAATAAAGAGACAGAAAAGGTGGAAGTACAAGAATGAGAGAAAGGAGGATAGAAGAAGAAATCAAAGAGATGAAATAAAAAAGGTAGGGAAGGATGTCTCTATCTGTTGAGAACACATAATAAAAGGTAGTACTGCTAAATGTGTCAAGATTTGTGGTAATTTCCAAAGTCAATCAATGACTTCTAGAACTTTCTTGGAATTAGGATTGATAGATGAAATAAGATTGATATTGTAACACAGGAAAAAAAAAGAAACAATCCAGTAAGTATTGTGATGTTATAATATTTGACATGTTATAAATGTGTGTTATTTGTGAAACTATTTTCAGTGTTGGCTTCTATTTGAGTTCAGCCAATGGAAGACAACGGAAGATCAGAGTATGAGAAGAGAGGACAGACTAAGCGTTCCTCCAGGCCTCTCCCCGCCAGGGTGCATTCTTCTACTTAAGGCTACTTCCTTCTACCTAAGCCAAATCTCTTCCCTTGAAATTGCTTCCTAAATTTCTAGATTATAGTATACTGCCTCTACTGCTTCATTAGACCTTCCAGTGATGACAAAAGTTCATCCACATTTCTAACCCTGGAGTCCCCAACATCTTTGTTATTTGTCTTAACACTGCCCACCCCCTTTTTAAAAACTTTGTTAAATTCTCCTCAACTAACACATCTGAATGTGCCATCTTTTCTCATTGCAATTCATGTATTAGGTAGTAAATCATTTAAACCCAGTTCTCTGTGTGTGTGTGTGCTTTTACGGCTTGTACTTTTGTTGATAAATTTTTTAAAAATCTTTGCCAAAACCAGTGTAAAGGAAATTCTTCCCTATGTTTTTCTCTACAAGTTCAATAGTATCAGTTCTTATATTTAAGTCTTTAATCCATTTTAGAGTTAATTTTTGTGAATGGTGTAAGGTAGGCAAATTTAAATTTTTACATGTGGCCATCCAGTTTTCCTGAAACCTTTAATGAACAGATCATTGTTTCCCTGCTGAGTATTCTTTTTTTTAAATGTTCATTTTTATTTTATTTTTTAATTTTTATTTATTTTTGAGAAAGAGACAGAGCATGAGAAGGGGAGGGCAGAGAGAGAGGGAGACACAGGATCTGAAGCAGGCAAGATCATGACCTGAGCAGAAGTGGGACACTTAACCTACTGAGCCACCCAGGCACCCCATCACTGCTGAGTATTCTTGACTCTGTTGTCAAATATTAGTTGACTGTGTATGTGTAGGTTTATTTCTGGGCTCTCTATTCTGATCTGCTGGACAATGTGTCTATTATTATGCCAATAACCATTCTGTTTTGATTACTATAGTTTTGTAGTACAGTTTCAAATCAGGTCATGAGATGTCTCCAGCTTTGTTCATTTTTCTAAAAGTTACTTTGGAGTCTTTGTAGTTTCCTACAAATTTTAGGATTTTTTTTTTTAAATTTTGGGGGCGACTGGGTGGCTCAGTCAGTTAAGCGTCTGACTTCAGCTAAGGTCATGATATGGTTTGTGGGTTCGAGCCCCGCATTGTGCTCTGTACGGACAGCTAGGTCAGAGCCGGGAACCTGCTTCAGATTCTGTATCTCTATCTCTCTCTGACCCTCCCCTGTTCACACTGTCTCTCTCTCAGAAATTTTTTAAAAAATTTTTTAAAAATAATAAAATTTCTATGAAAACACTTGGAAGTTTGAAAGGGATGGATTAAGTCTATAGAGGGTTTTGGGAAATATGGGCAGTTCAATTAATTGCTAACTCTTCTGATCCATAAACATGAGATATATTTCTATTTTTTGCATTCTTCAATTAGTTTTCATTTAACAGATCTTTCACTTCCTTTGTTAACTTTATTTCTAAGTATTTTATTTTTAAGGTTATTATAAATTATATCAATTTACTTCTTTTTCAGATATTTCATTGTAAATGCACAGAGGTGCAACAGACTTCTGTATGTTGATTTTGCCTCCTACAACCTTATTAAATTCACTGATTAACTTCAACAGTTTTTTTATTGTGTTTGTATGATTTTATACATTTAAATTTGTATTATATGCAAGTAAAGACAGTTTTACTTTTTCCTTTCTAATTTAGATGCTTTTAATTTATTTTTCTTGTTTGATTGTTCTAGCTAGAATTTCTAGTACTATTGAGTAGGAGTGGTGATACTGGGCACTCTACTCATATCCATCGCTAGAGAGAATTTCCTGTCCTATTCATATCCTTATTTCTTCACCTTAGTTCATACAACAGTAAATTTTCATCTGGATTACACTGTTTTCTAATCTGTTTTCTTTCTTCAATTATTGTCCTCTAGTATTTATCTAAGATTAGTTACAATTAACTTTAAAATACATTTTTATTTATTTATTTATTTATTTATTTTTTATTTTTTACAAATAGTTTATTGTCAAATTAGTTTCCACATAACACCCAGTGCTCATCCCCACAAGTGTCCTCCTCCTCCATGCCCACCCCTCCTCCCCCCCACATCCACCAGTCCTCAGTTTTTGTCAGCATTAAAATACAAATCAGTTGATTTACCTGTCTCTACCTACTTCTCCAAACTTTGGTTGTTTCAGTCTCTTTAAGCTCCATCAATATCCAATGTCCCTATTGTTCTGAGAACACATCAAACTCTTTCCTATTTCAGAAACATTCAGTATATTACCACCATCTCAAAACCCTCTTTTATCCCTTAAAACATCAGTGCAAATATCTCTTTTTCAGGGACAAATAAATAGACTTGTAAAGATACATATATAAATTCATAGGTAATTTCATAGTGTCATTTTCTTTACTTAATTAACTTATTCAAGACAATGAAAGCTATGGGAGAAATAAAAAAAGGTTTGCTCTCCTCAATGTTAAATCTTTATTTCTAGTGGAAAGCTTGTCATATACTAAGTAGATAATAATAAATCCTCAACTTATCAATTATTCATAAGCAGAAAGCTTCCTTAAGCCCCGTTTCCTTAAGCCCCATTTTACCAAATGATCCTTCCTAAATAAGTAATAATTAGCATCTTCATCAACCTACAGAATATAGCAGATAATTTGATGCATTTTTAAAGGTTTATTTCTTTGTTTAGAGAAAGAGAAAGACAGAGTGTGAGCAGGGTTGGGGCAGAGAGAAAGGAAGGGAGAAAATCCCTAGCAGGTTCCATGCTGAGAGCATAAAGCCTGATGCTGGGTTAGATCCCACAAACCATGAGATCATGACCTGAGATGAATTCAATAGTCAGAGGCTTAACCAACTGAGCCACCCAGACATCCCTTCTTATATTTGTAAATTACCCTAACTCAAGCATTTAGGTGAAAATTTCTATGATGCAGAGATATTTCTTTGTATGCAATGTAATTCCATATTTCCTTAAAAGAAAAATTCATTTCATAGTGGTTTGGTCAACACTTTCTAAACATTTCCTAAGATAATGATAACATAAAAATCATTTACCTTCAGAGGCACCTGGGTCACTCAGTCAGTTAAGCGTCTGACTTCGGCTTAGGTCATAATCTCACGGTTATGGTTATGATCTCAAGCAGTCGGGAGCCTACTTCGGATTTTGTGTCTCTGTCTCTGCTCCTCTCCTGCTCACACTCTGTGTATCTTTCTCTCAAAAATAAACATTATTTTTTTAATCAGTTACCTTCTTCATTGTTCAGAGGTTATCACTTCAAAACCAGATATTGTTATTTATAATAATTCATAAATCAGTTGGCATATTTTATGATAAAAGCTATGTTCATGATATTAGGAATGAAAAAAAATGATGACTGTGCCTACTGAATTTTGTGACAATAACTAAGAAATAATAAAGTAATTAGAGAGTAATGAAGACTTTGTAAAACAGCTATTGACAAAAATCATGTAGGAATATTTGGGAAATTTGAGCATATGCAAATCAACACATCCAGATGACAAGATTCTTGGAAAATTAAAAGAATAGGTAAACATCTTGAACCACTTAATATTACTCTGAGATAAATTGAAAACTCAGAAGTAAGCATAATGCTAAGAATTAACAAAACTGTAACCAGTTTCCTTTTTGACTGGGAAAAATTCTGTGTGACAGTGATATTATGTGTGACAGGTAAGAACATAATGAGATAGGACAAAGGTATCAGGTATAAAAATAAAATAGATTTAAACAGAGTAAATACTGCCCCATCCACTCTCATAGTAAATATATTTACTGTGAACATTGCAGTTGTCATTCTAGATGCTAAAATAGTCTCTACATTAAAAATTGTACCTTTAGAGGTAGAGGTAGAATTAAAACATGAATAAGAAATAATAACTCCTATAACTGAAGTCAATTTAGGAAACTTTTGGGAAGGTGCTGAATTTGCACCTGATTTGTACTTAATTTCCACGTCCTGTAGTAAACTGAAAGAATAAAAGCTTGTTTCAAATTTCATATAATATTAAATTAGGAAGAATTAAGAACACCAACATGGGCAAAAATATGATGTAAGTATGTCTAAACTGACAAGTACAATCAGAGGAAAACAAAATGAAATTCAGATTGAGAAAGTACAAGTTAATAAAGCAGATGAAGCATAAACTTAAATAAATATAAAATAAAGGATAAAAAGCTGCATAAGACACTCTTCAAAAAAGTCTGAGTAAGGCCTGGTCAGAGACATAAGATATTATGTAAGAGAAAAACAGAAAAAAAGGTAAAGAAGAATAACTTGATTTTAAATCCATCTGGAGACTAATATCTGTATAAAATCCTTAATTATTATAATTTCTAAGATTACTTTAAATATCTGTTAAACACAAATATTTTATTATTGTCCATAAAATCAAAATAAGTTAAAAAAATTGACCATTTCCCCCTGAACATAAGAAAAATTATCAAATTTGGAACATAAAAAAAGAGAGAGTCTGAAAGTGTAGGAGGGTGCATGGCAAAGAGGAAAGAAAATGTGAAAAATCTATCTCAGGCTCCTTGTGACAGAAGTTGTATCACAACCAAAGTCAGTTTTCTTTCAAAATTCAGGCATCAGAGATTTGTTTCCTAAATTAGGATTATACTAGTACTCAGTACCTAAGGAAAGAATCGATTATAAATGGATGAACAGTCTATCAAGACATGAAAAAAGCAAATGGATGTCCCACTATAAAATAAAATATATAATATAAAACACATTGTTTTTATATTCATGTTAGGTGAATAAATATAACCATTGCAAGAAATTAATTCTTTTGAATAGCTATATTGCAACTTGAAAAAAAAGAAATTTTCTCCGTAATTCATTATGTCTTTATATGTATAACATATATGTAATTTATTATATGTATATGTATATGCATATGTATACGTACTCTTAATATACACAGGATACATATATGATGGATATGTGTGTATATGCGTATACACACATACAGAGAGAGAAAGTCAGTATTTAATTAAAAGCATAACACATGCCTACTCTTCCTTACATAAGTTATGCCACAGTGAAACGGTATTATTAGTCTTATTTTTTAGCACAAAACAACTAATTTTAATTTTCTTTCAATGTGACTAAGCTAGATATATTTTTAATGATAAAAAAGTGAGGTCACTAATCTTTTTATGATTATGAAAGATCTGAAAACAGTCTGTAAGAGTGGGAGGGTGTTTGCCCTATTTTCCTGGATGAAGTCCAGTGCGGGTAATTGCACTGCACTTGCCAAATTTCTCCCTGTAGTTTCTAGTCTGCAGAGCTGTTAAGCAGCTGCTACATGTTATCCCAGTGATGGCTCAAATTTTGTGATGAAGAAAATGGACCTTTCTTCTTTCTCTATTTGAAGCTTTAATAAAAATCAATAGTATTGTAAATTGTCTTGGGAAGAAATCTTAATGCGTATCAGCGAGTCTTTTTGTACAGAAACTACATTCTCTAACCCATTTAACAATAAACATTGAAAAAATGTGATAATTTTCCTGAATGACTTCTATTATGTAATAAAAATGTTTCTTTGAATACAAAGAGTAGGGGAAATTAAGTTGTTTTGAGGACATGGATGAGGATTAAGTGAAAAATGACGCTAGATTCATAGTATATTGGGAATAAATATCATCAGTGGTGTAGAATTAGAGTTTTAAGTCTTGTCTAATATTTAGATTTTGATTTCCACCAATTTGGAAGAAATTCATTCAATGCTTGTTTAAAATTTTTTCAGCTGATGGGGCGCCTGGGTGGTTTAGTTGGTTAAGCGTCCGACTTTCGCTTAGGTCATGATCTCGCGGTTCGTGGGTTCGAGCCCCGCGTCGGGGTCTGTGCTGACTGCCAGCTCAGAGCCTGGAGCCTGTTTCAGTCTGTGACTCCCTCTCTCTCTGACCCTCCCCTGCTCACGCTGTCTCTCTCTCTCTCTCTCCTAGAAATAAATAAAAATTAAAAAAATAAAATAAAATAAAATTTTTTCAGCTGATACATTAACTTGCACTTTCTAATGTAAATTTCCTTTTGTTTTTCCCCTCCTCGTATTTCTTTAGACTTACATCATACTCTTATCTTTGTGAATGAATATTCTCAATTCTTTTCAAGTTAAGATATCCATTTCTTGTTGATATCTCCCCCTCCTCTATTCCTGCTTTGGAAATTATTAGGATAAAGAATTTTCAAACCCAGGATTTCCCAGCTTTATTTTTGAACATGTCTGTGTGTGTTATGAGAAAGTATTTTGCAGAAAACAAGAGCTTCAAGTTTTAGGGGGAAGGTCAATTAAATAAGTTACATATTCACACACACAATCCTTTGTTTACTGAACTCATTTATCTTTATTCTTTAATTTGAGCATCACTTTCTTAGGGAAAAATTTTGACTCACCTCCAAATAATTCAGTTTACTTTCCTTCATTATTTTCTGTGAAAGGATTCCTTTTCCTTTGCTTACATTAAGATATTTTCCTTGAGTTTATAATTATACATATGTTTGAATAATTCCATGATTATTTTCTGTCTTCTCCATTAGAGCTTAGCTTCATAAAACAGAGCATCTTGTGTAAGTACTTTATAATATTTTTTGACTTAATGAGTAACTTTTGGGAAACAATTCTATTTTTCTAATGTCAAGTCTGTTACTTGACCTTAGAGCTTAGTTTTTCTTTTTCTTTTATAAATTTTGCATACATATTTAATATTTAGCATTTAATAATTACTAAGCACAATACTAATTTATTTCACATGTATGATTTAACTTTTAAGGAGTCACATTAATAATGTATTCATATTGTCAATTTATAAGCCAGGAACAAAGAGCCAGATATGATATAATTTTTCTACCTGGAAAGTAAAAGGTGAATTCAAACTTACATTTGTCTGACTCTAAATGTATGTTCTTGGTGATTTTGTTAAATATACATATGTTTCCATCTAAATTTCTCTAGCCTTCAGATTTTATATAAATATAATTTCATACTTTGTGAAACTTGGAAATAATTATATCTGATAAACAACATCCACAATAGTATGGTAAAGATTCTGGGTTGAAGTTCTATGATTTTTTTTTCTGCCAAGCTCAATTTCAATCAATGTGCATCTTTCAAAATTTCAAAAGCTGAGGAACTGGAACCAATCTTTTAGCTTTAGGCAGAAACTACTAAGACACACTTTTTTTCAGCGTAATATTTCAAAGGTATATATTGATGGAGTGAAAGAAAGTCTCTCTTAAATCAACCTGGTATAATATAAAGGAGAAAGTGACAATCTCATTAATCATGGTAACTATTGCTTTTAGTACACATTAGGTCCAGGGTTTCAATTGGTTAGGTTTTTATAATTATTTCAAAAACACATATATATTTAATGATTTTTGTATTTCCGGGTAATGATAGATCTTGGGAATGTAGTTTTTAATTTTTTTAATGTTTTACTTATTTTTGAGAGATAGAGATAGAGACAGCATGAGCAGGGGAGGGTTAGAGAGAGAGGGAGACACAGAATCTGAAGCTGGCTCCAGGCTCTGAGCTAGCTGTCAGATTCTGGGGCTCCAACCCACCAACTGTGAGATCATGACCCAAGCCGAAGTGGGATGCTTAACTGACTGAGCCACCCAGGTTCCCTGGGAATGTAGTTTTTAACGATGTAGAGTAGCCAGTAGGAACTCACATGATGGTTCAATGGTTCTTAAATCTGGGCTATTTCTCAGAAAAAAAAAAAAAAATGAGAGCAGGAATCTGGGGATGGAACCAGATGTCATCAGATTACTCCATTGTGCAGTGGAAATGAAAAACTTCTGTTATGATGAAAAAACCACAGCCATGGCACATCATTAGAATAACTTGACAGGAATGGAGAGAGGGCTGGATTTAAGATTCTTCTATCATAAATTTAATTCCATCTTCCATCTCTTAGTTAGCGCTCTTTGTAATTGTTTACCTAAGTTGAATCCTACCTTTAATGTGAAGGCACAGGTTCTTCTGAAACCCTAATTTAAGTAGAATCAATTTATATTTAAATTGTTTAATGTTTTATTTATTTCTGAGAGAGAGAGAGTAGGGGAGGGCCATAAAGAGAGGGAGATACAGAATCTGAAGCAGGCTCCAGGCTCTGAGCTAGCTGTCCGCACAGAACCCTATGCGGGGCTTGAACCCACGATCCCTGAGATCATGACCTGAGATGAAGTCGGACACAACCGACTGAGCCACCCAGGCACCCCTATATATTTAATTTCTCTCACAAGCAAGGAGGCAGATTCAGAATTTTTTTATATTTCCATTTCTGTTCTATTTTCCTAAACTTCTAAAGTTTTTTTCTTCTGGATTCTCTTCATTTGCTATACACCTTCTATCTCATTTGTTTTGTGCATAAAAACACATGGTTGGGTTTCTTAACATATTTGTTTCTTTGTTTTTGTGAAATTTCAATATCTGGGAAGACAATCTTTACCATCTTCCTTTATATCCTTGACTCATGCATCATTGTGGAAGACTTTACTCCCTTATGGACAGTTTATTTAGCATAGACGCTCAACTCTTCACATTCTATTGTCTTCAATTTCCATTTACAGCTCTCAAATCCTTATTTAATCCTTGTCATATAGATTAGGTTATGAGGATTATAGAGAATTAGACTAGATTCTTATATGAGAATTATGAATAGTATTACCTATCCAGAAAACATATTATTTTAGAGTGTTAATTTCTTGCTACCACTGAACAAACTCACTGAAAGCTGTATTTACTTCCTCTTCAATTTATCACTCTATACTGGTATCCTACAGCATTTAATACTTTACAATTTTCTCTAAAATCTATAATCAATCATAAGGGCTTCCTTGTTTCCATCCATTTCCTTTACACAGTTTATCATTTTGTCCAGTTTCTGCATCAGATCTCCTTCAAAAAATTGTCAAAGGCACTTAGCATTCATGAAATAAAAATATCAAGTAGTCAAAGATAGAAATTCCCTGGTTGACATGATTAGGGTAAATAAAGCCTAGGAATATTTATCACTATAATTACTTTGCTCTCACAAACACAAACCTCATCATGTCACCAAAGCATAATATGCTATTGCTTTTAGTCATTGATCTTTCTGTATCCAAACTAACATATTAATTGACATATACTAGCTAATTTAGATAGATGATAAATATATGATATGTAGATAGATAGATAGATAGATAGATAGATAGATAGATAGATAGATACACATATAAGTGTTGAATGAGCATGGATGGATGACAGAATGGGTAGATGTGTTGGATATAAACCTGCCAAATCATTTTCATTTTATCCTCGAGGGAAGGGAATTGTACTTACAGGAAACTGACCTGAGTTTATCAGCAAATAAATTATAAGAGAAAGAGAGGAGAAAGATCTGGGATTAAAAAGACTTAAGATATATTTAAACAATTTGAATCACAATTCAATTAAATTTTCAAACATCTGTCACTTACAATAAGAAAATATGAGCACTGTCTATATATTCTATGACACAGTTATTTAATATATGTTAATGATATCATGGCTATCATTTTAAGAAGAAACTATGTTTAGATGTAAGTACTGAGATATTTACATATGGAATAATATAAAGCATTGGATCTGCTTGAAAATATTCTGAGGCTGGAAGAGTGGATATGGGTATAATGGAAAACAAATGGTTGAATTTGGTGATTATTAGATCTTTGTGACGTAAACATAGAAGTTTGTTAGTGTACTCTTTCTCTTTTTTATATGATTAATATTTTCCATAACAAAATGTTGAAAAGTACAAATTTCTAAAGTAAATGTTTAAGTAATCTTTCACAAAACTTTTAACATGCATTCAGATGGATTGGTAGCATTAGTAATATATTCTTTAATAAACACAAGAGTGTTTATACATCAACTCATGCTATCAAATACTCAAATCTTAAAAAAAGATATTATAACCCACCAAATTAAAAAAAATATTTATTTAAAGGGGTAATGCACCTTGATGTTTATAGCAGCATTATTTATAATAGCCAGACTATGGAAACAGCCCAAATGTCCATTGTGATGAATGGTTATATACATATACATTCACTATAGATAGATAGATAGATAGATGCATATTCACCATATATATATTACATATATATATGTAATATTACTCAGACATAAAAAGGAATGAAATCTTGCCATTTACAGTGACATGGATGGAGCTAAAAAATATTATGCTAAGTGTAATAAGTCAGTCAGAGGACAAATACTATATGATTTCACTCATATGTGGAAATTAAGAAATAAAACAAATGAGAATAGGGAAAAATGAGAAAGAGAGAGAGACAAACCAAAAAATAGACCCTTAGCTATAGAAGGTAAACCGATGAACAAACTCTTACCTATAGAGAACTAACTTACCAGAGGGGAGGTGGGTGAAGGGATTGGTGATATAGGTATGCAGGAATGCAATTGTTGTGATGAGCGCTGGGTGTTGGATTTAAGTGTTGAATCACTATATTGTACACTTGAAAATAATATACTACATGTTAATTACCTGGAATTTAAATAAAAACTTTAAGAAATCATATAAGGAGGGCTGCCTGGGTGGCTCAGTTGGTTTAGCATTCGACTTCTGCTCAGGTCGTGAACTCAAGGTTTGAGAGTTCAAGCCCCACATTAGGCTCTGTGTTGACAGCTCTGAGCCTGGAGCCTGCTTCAGATTCTGTGTCTTACTCTGTCTCTGTCCCTCCCCCACTCATGCTCTCTCTCTCTCAAATATAAATAAATGTTAATTTTTAATCATATATTTATCAGAAGTGATTTTTTTCTGTCTATGTGACATATTAGAGTTGGCTTTCAACCCAAAGACACTGACATAGTCTTGTTTCATAGCCATCATGAGCCAACAACAAATCTGCCTTCAGAGAGTGTGAAAATTAGAACACTGCACTACTATAAATTGAGATTGAGAAGAGAACATTGTTGTATAAAACTCTTCTTGAAATATCTCCACTCTTGCACATTAAAGTTTATGACAACATTATGTAAAATGAAAACTTGAAAACAAATTAACTTCAATGTGATTCCGGAAGCCATGGTTGTGTACAGGCTGGTCATATATCCAGCACATAAGATAAATTGGGACAGAATGCACAAGAATCAGCAAATAAAATGAGAAATTGAATACAATTTGTCTTTCTCACTGTCTCTCCCTTCTCTCTCCCTCCATCCTTACCTCCTTTCCTTCCTCTCTCTCTCTCTCTCTCTCTGTTTCTCTCTCACACAATGGGCTCCAGTTTAATTGCATTAAAAAACTAGTTGTACTCTTCAGCGATATATTTTACTGGAAGAATAGAAAAGAGTGTCAGGAATGGGGGTAGATAGGAATAATTATAATGTGTCCTTATTAGTATATCTTTGTTGTTCCTGGTCAGAAAGATTTAGTGGGCTCTGAATCAAAGTTGGAAAGGCAATTCATGGGAACACAACAAACTAAAAACTTATTTATTCTTAAAGCTACATTTAGAGAATACTAGGTCAAAATATAAAAGTAGGAAAAATTACCAAGTTGTCATGTACACAAAGGTAATCATTTAAAAGATTTTTATTTTCATTGTCAACTTACTATATAAAATTTTCATAGATGTACATACAAATACAAACAATAGGGGCCATACATGATTTTTTCTTGAAATTAATAGAACATGGGTGAAAATTGAATTCTGTCTTCTAGTAAGTCATTTATAACAGGTGACTTTAGCCTTATAATATCATGTCTGTAGAATAAATTTATTATTCAAAATTAACAAATACTTAATAAAATAGTCAATATTTTTCAAAACATTAAGGTTAACAAAATAGCATGAAAACATTAAACTGTACTCAAAGACTTAAAGGTGACCAAGCAGACCAGTGAATACAATGTTTTGATTGGTATTAATACGAGCTGAAGAAAGTGTGATAAATATATGCAATACTATATTGAATTTATTTTATCGTGGCAAGAACATATAACAAAATTTATCCACATGTTATTTAAAAATTTATAAACAAACTTTATTTTTTTTTAAAATGTTTTATTTATTTCTAGGAGAGAGAGAGACAGACAGCGTGAACAGGGGAGGGTCAGAGAGAGAGGGAGTCACAGACTGAAACAGGCTCCAGGCTCTGAGCTGGCAGTCAGCACAGAGCCCGACGCGGGGCTCGAACCCGTGAACCGCGAGATCATGACCTAAGCGAAAGTCGGACGCTTAACCGACTAAGCCACCCAGGCGCCCCTATAAACAAACTTTAAATGGGTATTACATTATTATTAACTATAGGGATAATGTTGAACAGCAGATTTCTAGAACTTCTTCATCTTGCATAAATGAAATGTTGTACCTATTGAACAAAACTTCCTATTTTTCCTCTTCCCCAGCCCCTGGCAACCACCATCCTACTTTCTCCTTCTATGAGTTTGATTATTTTAGGTATCTTATATAAGTAGAAGCATGTAGTAGCCGTCCTTCCATAACTGGTTTTTTTCACTTAGCAAAAATCCTCCATGTTCATCCATTCTGTTACATATGACACAATTTCCTTCTTTTTTTAAAGCTAAATGCTCTTCATTGTGTATATATACTACATTTTCTTTATTCATTCATATATTGATGGGCATTTAGGTTGTTTCCACATCTTGGCTATTGTAAATAATGCTTCAATGAACATGGGAGTGCAAATATGTCTTTAATTTCTTGATTTCAATTCTTTTGTATTTATAGTCAGAAATAGAATTGCTACATCATACAATAGTGCTATTTTTCATTTTCTCAAGAGACTGTTATTGTTTTCCATAGTGGCTGTAGCTGTACCAATTTACATTTCTACTGAAAGTGTCCAGCTTTTAATTTCTCTACATTTGCAACAACACTTGCCTTCTGTCTTATTTAAAATGGGCATGCTAATAGATGGGAAGCCATTGCATTTCCCTAATGATTAGTATGCTAAAAGTATTTTCATATACTTGTTGGCCATTTGTTAGTCTTCTTTGGAGAAATATCTATTCAAGTCATTTGTCTATCTTTAATCAAATTATTATTACTAATTATTAATTTGCTATTGAGTGGTAAAAGTTCATTTTATATTTTGGAATTAGCCTCTTGGGAGATATAGTTTGTGACTATTTCCTTCACTCTATACATCATCCTGTCATTGTCTTGACTATTTTCTTTATTATGCAGAACCTTTTTAGTTTGATGTAGTCCACTTGTCCATTTTTGCTTTTGCTGCCTGCTTTTTTGGTGTCACATCCAAGAAACATTGCCAAAAGCTTTTTGCCTATGTTTTCTTCTAAGAGTTTAATAGTTTCAGATCTTATGCTAAATTCTTTTTCCATTTTGAGCTGGTGTTTATGTGTGGTATAAAAAAGGGTGCAATTTCATTTTTTTTGCATGTAAATATCCAGTTTTCAAAAAGTCATTTGTTGAAGAGACTTTTGTTTTCTCATTGTGTATTCCTGGAATCCTTGTCAAAGATCACTGGAATATAATATGTGTGATGGAGTACTTGGTTGGTTCAGTCTGTTAAACATCTGACTCTTGGTTTTGGCTCAGGCTGTGATCTCATGTCAGTTTGAGACCCATATTAAATCCCTTGGGATTCTCTCTCTTCCTCTCTCTCTGCCTCCCCCACCCCACTTGTTCTATCTCTCTCTCAAAATAAATAAACAAATTTTAATAAAGCATAATATATGTGAATATATTTCTGTTGTATTGGTCGATACGTCTGTGTTTATGCCATTACCATACTGTCTTGATTACTGTAGACTTCTAGTAAAGTTTGGTATCAGAAAGTGTGATGCCTCCTGTTTTGTTCTTCTTTCCTAAAATCGCTTTGGCTCTTTGAGACATTGTGATTTTATATGGTTTTTATATTTATGTAAAAATGCCATTGGTGTTTAGTTAGGGAGAACATTAAATCTGTTGATCACTTTGTGCTTTGCATAGTACAGATGTTTATAAAATATTGTCTTCCAATCTTAGAACATGTGATGTCTTTTCATTTGTTTATTCTTCTGTAATGTCTTTCATCTATGTTTTCTAGTTTTCAGTGTACTCAAGTCTTTCATTCCCTTGGTTAAGTTTATTCTTAAGCATTTTATTTATTTGTTCATTTATTTGTTTGGTTTTGGATACCATCGTAAATAGGGCTTTTTTTTTTTTTTTGGCATGGGGCAGGGAGTAGTTTGTGTTTAGAGCTTAAAAACACCACTGGTTTTTGTAAGTACATTTTGTATCTAAAAACTTCATTACATTTATTTATTAGTTCTATTTTTTTCATGGAATCTTTGGGATTTTCACAAACAAGATCATGTCATCCGAAAATCAATTTACTTATTACTTTCTGATATAGATGCCTCTTGTTTACTTTTTGTTTTCTGCTTAATTGCTCTGGCTAAAACTTCCAAGAGTAAGCAGCATAAGAGTAGCAACAATGGGCATCCTTGTCTCATTCCTGACCTTAAAATAAAAGCTTTCAGTTTTTTACCATTGAGTATGATGTTAGCTGTGGGTTTGTTAAATACAGTCTTTGTTATGGTGAGGTATATTTCTTCTACACCTATTTTGTTGAGATTTTGTTATATGATATTGAATTTTGCCAAATGTTTTTTTCTGTGTCTTTTGAGATGATCATATGATTTTTTCCTTCATTCTGATGATATGATGCATCACACATATTTATTTGCATATGTTGAGCAATCCATGTTTCCGAAGGATAAATCTGACTTGATCTTGGAGTATAAACTTTAATGCATTGTTGAATTTGATATTAGTCTTTAGCTTTCTTTCTTTGTGTTTTTGTTTCGTTTTGGTACCAGGGTAATCCTGGCTACAAAAAATGAGTTTGGAATTGTTCCCTCCTCTTCAATTTTTGGAAAAGCCTGAGAAAGATTGACATTATTTATTTACATGTTTGATAGAATTCACAAGTGAAGCCATATGGTCCTGGGTTTTTCTTTTTTGGGAAGTTTTTGATTACTGATTAAAGTTTTTCACTCATTATTGATCTGCTCAAATTTTCTATTTCTTCATGATTTATTCTTGGCAGGTTTTATATTTCTAGAAATTTCACAATTTCTTCTAGACTGTCAAATTTCTTGGTGTGTTATTGTTTATGTTAGTCTTGATCTTTTATAGTTCTGTGGCATTAGTTTTTTGTCTCCTTTTTCATTTGTGATTTTATTTGAATCTTCTTTTCTTATTTTCTTAGGTAAGTAATTTAAATTTTGTCACTTTTGTCATTTTGTAAAAATCAACTCCTAGTTGTATTGATTTGTTTTCTATTTTTATTCTATGTTTTATTTATTTCTTCTACAATCTACATTTTTCTTCCCTTCTACTAGGGATAAGTTTGTTTTTGTTTCTCTAATTCCTTGAAGTGTAAAGTTGGATTGTTTAATTTTATATACAGTATTGTGAGCAAAATATTCACAAAGGACTCTGTTGGACAATTTGTTTTTGAGTTGCCATTACCTATTGCAGTGGGGGTAGGGGATCCACTCCCACACTGGAATCCATACTTCAATGTCTTGCTCTCTGGTGATAATAATTAGAATACTGACCTCAAAAATGCTGCCCATCCCCTCTATCAGGTATTAAGGGAGTCCTGGGATAGTCGTCTGGTTTCTGCAGTAAGTTAGACTAATCACTTAGCAGCTCAGGTCTTTAAGAAACAAAGCAAAACCTGCCATCTTCTTAATGTCTGGGCCTGATATTGGCATCATGTCACCTACTGTACATAATTGGTCAAAGCAGCCTTAGACCACCACAGATCCAAAGAGAGAAAAAACAATCTCACTTGTTGATGGGAGAAATATCAAGGAATTGTCAGTCTTACTTAATCCACATAGGAAGAAAAATGAATAAAAACTTTCCTGGGAGAATTAAAATGCAAGATTTTGAAAATGGCAAGCAATACTTCCACAAACTCCAGTGTTATCAGCTTCCCTCTACAATAGATTCTGTGATATGCCATCGAGAGGCCTTCTTTAAAATTGAGAGACTCACTGGTGTTTCAGGAAATGTTTTATGATAAGACATGGTTGAGTTCTTGTTCAGGAATTGCTAAGAAGGGAAACTCCCATGCTAGAATTCAAACCCTCTATGGGAAAGCTCACATTCAGTGACTTTTCAGTGTGGGGATTAAAGGCTTGACTGTCTTCAACTCAATTTGGGATGATGCTAAGTTGTTTTAAGTTCCAGGGTCCCCTGCAAAACCACTTTGCAACTCCAATTCTCCCTGTACCCATACCTGTTTCCTTCTTTTTCTCACAGGTGTTGTCTCATCTCCTCACAAAAAGCTGAATCAGAGTATTTACTGAGTAATTGACCTGTTACACATTTTCTAAATATGATAAATAGCTATGCAGTAATCTATAAATTATAAAACATAAATTTTCACTTTGGGGATTTTTCACACAAAACATAATGTGTGTATGTATATTATACTTTTGGTGTACTAATAAAATTAATTATAAGATGTTTATTTGAAATATGATACATGTAGTTATTCTTTATCATTTTTATAATATTTCCATAAGAAACAGATATTGACCTAAAGTCATAACTTGGGACTGAATGGCAGTTCATTTGAGTGTATTCAGGATGATTTTTTAAAATAAATTCTGCAACCAGACATTTCCTCCAAAGTTCAAACACATTACCAATGTCATTATTTATAATATTCTGCTGATTCACTGTCTGTTTTAAAGGAACTGGGGCTTATCTAAAAACAAAATCCCCACAGCCAAGCAGCTTAAAAGTACAAAAGAGAAAAAGGCAATCAGAACTTCAGGGGGGCTGCAAATTACATTGATTTTAAGATTAAAGATATAAGATTGAAGGAGTCAAAAGTAATGCAAATTTCATGCCAAACTCAACCAGAACAAAGCAATTTTGCTCAGCTCACACAATAGCAGTCTTTATACAATTTTTCTTCTCTTTTTTCACCTGCTTCAGCTATTTCTAGTCCTTGAAGAAAATAAAAGTGCTGACAGACTGTGAGGCCACAAATATTGACACCAACTATTTTGTGCCCAGGGCAAAATGCTTAGAATCTTCACATTTGAAATTTTCAATCTAAATCCTTCTACCCAGCGACGCTCTGTTTGTAAACCTGACCTCATTTTCCAAAGGAGACAGTGGCACCACTGCACTCACCTGCATCTTCAACATGGGCTTCCATCTCCTTTACTTGTTTTATTTTGCTCCCTAAGTAATGACCTTTCCCCTCTGTTAAGACCCCTTATTGTTACCGATGCTCTCTTTTCAGGTATCACTATCTCTTTGAACTTCACATACTCCTTAATATGTTAAAAAAAAGAAATAATTAAATAAGTACTTTCAGTCCTACCTCTCTTCTGAAATCCAACCCTACTTTTTAAGATGAATCTAGAGCATTTCCACTAAATTTTTCATGATTATGTGCAATCAACATACTCAAAACTTGTGTTCAACTCTTTATCACAATGCCATAAATCATTTTCCCATTAGTATTATATCTGTTTTCATACTATAGTCATTCTTATACTTTTTTCATATTTTAAATCTTTCATTTTCTTTTGCAAATTACTTTCTTTCAACTCTCAAATCACTGTAAGTCAAACTTTATTATCAAGCCTGCTGGGGATCTAAAAAAGACATAATTTTTCTGACTTGATCTTAGCCTCTTAATCTTTAATTTACACAGGATATCTGCACAGTGAGTATGTAATCTATTTTTCAACTGGTATACAATAGGTACCAATAAATAAGAAAAAGAATAAAAGTAAAGAAAATGAAAATTACTTGACATTTCAACTCGTGAAAATGACAGCCTGTGTGTTATGCATTTTAGATGGTGCTAGAGAAAAACACATTTAAAAAAATTTTTTTTAAGTTTTTTTAATGTTTTATTTATCTCTAGGAGAGAGAGAGAGAGAGAGAGATAGCATGAGCAGGGGAGGGTCAGAGAGAGAGGGAGTCACAGACTGAAACAGTCTCCAGGCTCTGAGCTGGCAGTCAGCACAGACCCCGACACGGGGCTCGAACCCAAGAACCGTGAGATCATGACCTAAGTGAAAGTCGGACGCTCAACCGACTAAGCCACCCAGGCGCCCCTAAAAATTTTTTTTTTTACATTTATTTATTTTTGAGAGACAGAGACAGAGTGCACGTCGGGGAGGGGCAGAGAGAGAAGGAGACACAGAATCCGAAGCAGGCTCCAGGCTCTGAGCAAGCTGTTAGTGCAGAGCCCGATATGGGGCTGGAACCTACGACCTGTGAGATCATGACCTGAGCCAAAGTCAAATGCTCAACTGACTGAGCCACCCAGGAGCCCCAAAAAGCACACTTTTAAAAAATTATGGCTAGGGGAACCTGGGTGGCTCAGTCAGTTAAGTGTCTGACTTTGGCTCAGGTCATGATTTCATCTCTCATGGGTTTGAGCCCTACATTGAGCCCTGTTTGACAGCTCAGAGCTTGGAGCCTGCTTTGGATTCTCTCCCTCTCTCTCTACCCCTGCCCCAACCCCATCTCAAAAATAAACAAATATTTAAAAATATAAACAAACAAATAAATAAATAAATAAATATATGGTTAAATTTTGGTAGCTCATAGAAGAAATATCAATTTAAACAAATATTTAAAGTACATTTCTTCTTAAACTTAAAATGCTTGCTCTTCAACTGTGTATAATTATCCCAGTTAATCAGCCACAATATTATGAGTTATGCTATTGTCTTGAAATAGTTTTATGTATATTTTATTTTTCATGAATTCATATCCTTTCATTTGATCTTTACTTAAAATCCTTTAAGAGAGCCATATCTGATTTCTATTTCTATGTCATAGAGTGGTAATTCAGTATTTTGTACATACTAGTTGTTCTTTCTCAGACATTTTAGTTACAACATACTGTCTTCCATTCTGAAGTCTCAACTCCTTTCAATAGTTCTAACTGCCTTCCAAATACTGTATCAAAGAAAATGTATTGCTGTTTATGTTTCTAAAATAGTTTATCAAAGTCTTGAGAAGTTGGATTCACTTACTTAAAAAGAGAACTGTAAACTTTGAACTTCTATAGGCAGGTGTAATTGTAAGGGACTTTTTAAGAGTCATCATTTAGATGCATCAAATGATGCTAGCTTGAAGAATGTATCTCAAGTCTCTTAGTTTATCTTGCCCAGTGTTTTTGGTGAACATGGTTCCCTTATCACACCTGCTGTTAAAAAGCTTTTGTTGAAATACACACTGCTGCCACCATGTGTTCCCAGGACAGCCTTCCTGTCTTAGGTTCTGGCACCTGCAAATCATTATTTGAGTTAATTAAGATCATTGTTTTCCCAAAGACTGCTTGGCCAAGAAAAAATGAAGCCAAGAGGGTAGGTTCCTTCTCTTGGATTTATCTGTACAATGCTATAAGATATTAATTGCAGTTAAAATTTTTTTTTAATTTTAACTCTGTCTTGCTAAGGAGAAATCTCCTACAGTGAAAAATTGGTCAATTATTCCTATATTTCACATCAAACTTCTTTATTATATTTGGGTTTGAAGGTTTACTAGATTCTTTTCTAAAGATAACATTTTATTTAACAAGAGAAGGCATATTCTAAATATTCATGATCTATAAATATGTTTATACAGGAATGTGGGAAGATGAGATATAAAAGAAAATAGTTAATGTAAGCAGAATTATAGGGATATAAAGAATCATTACACATTGCATAGATTGCTTCTCAAAAGAAGTCAAGTGTAATGTTTATAACCTAATATGTATGTATGTATCATATGTATGAATTTTTAGAGTCTTATGTTAGTATTCTATAGCATTAAATTGATCTTGATTTAACTCATTCCCTTATCAAAAATGACAGCTGGCTTGTATAAATTTCCTTTCCACTATTTAATTATTCAATAATCTCCAAAGTGTGTAGGAAAAATCTTTTTCTCAAATTTACTCTTCTCAACTACTTTCTTTCACAACCTCCAAATTCCAGCCAATCTTTTTAAAATCTATATGTAAACCATATTATACTGACTTTGTATCTTTATAAGTTTTATTTCTAGATTGCCACATCTTATCATTTTTATAATCTACTTTTCAACACGCAACTAAAAACATAGTCTCAGTGAAGTCTTTCCTAAAATTGTACTCTAAATAATCTTTTTCCTATAGTATTATATTAATTTAACAATGCTTCTTGTGTGTTACTAATTATGTCCCAAAATTCAAAAATCAAGTTCCTGTTTTATTCCCAAGACACTGCCATAAGCATAGAAGACAGAATGTTAAGGATTAATGTACATCATGCCTTTGTACACATCACAACATAGCATAAAAGATGGACATTGAGTACGTAATAATGCTGAAATATGATTGGTATTATACTAATGGAATTATGTAAGTTATTCAAACATAAACCTAAATATACAAGTCATTAGAGAGACTTCACTGAGGACATCTAAAGAAAAGAAAGGTAAATTAGAGTTTGAAGAGGTAGTGTTACAGGAAGGAGAAAGGGCTTAATGGAAGGCTGGGATTTGAAAGAAATCACAACCAGTGTGAGAAATTGTAAGATGTGCAGAGAAGCTGTAGCATATAAGTGTGGCTCATGAGGTAATTGAAAGTGGCATCATAGAGAACTTCAGAAAGAAGAATTTGTAAGCTGAATAATTTAACAAAGTGAACAATATGATGATATTTGCAGTTTGGAAGCTCTTTTGCACTATGAAGGGTGAGTCCGCAGTTAGCAAGTGGACCTTAAGAAGTGGCAATGATAAAAAAGAAAATTACAGGGGCACCTGAGTGGCTCAGTCAGCTAAGTGTCCGCCATCGGCTCAGGTCATGATCTCACAGTTCATGGGTTCGAGTGCCGCCTCAGGCTCTGTGCTGAAAGCTAGCTCAGAGCCTGGAGCCTGTTTCAGATTCTGTATCTCTCTCTCTCTCTCTCTCTCACCTTCACCTGTTCATGCTGTCTCTCTCTCTCAAAAGTAAATAAAATATATTAAAAAAAGAAAATTATAAAGATTTTGTAGATTTGTAGGTTGTGATTTATAAAAATGTTTTTGGAGATTTATAGAATTTGGCAATTGTATAAATGTGAGGAAGAAAAAAGTGAAAAGATAGAGATATTCACATTTCTCTGTTGGGCAATTAGTGTCATATTTCAAGATGTAAATCATTGTGTCCTAAGTGGAGAGAGTATTTGCCATTGATGAGTTTAGTAATGGTCATATTAATTTAAAAATATTGTTTTGCTAGGTCAAAGTGCATCTGTCTAGTAGTAATATATGTATATGAAGTTATATACATACATATGAAGAAAGACATAGAGCTTAAAATTTACCTTACCTAAAACAATAAACTTCAAACTGAGTAGGTAAAAAAAATCCATGCAAGAGGATTTCCAGGCAAAGTTTTTCATAACTAAAGTCAGATGCATGACTAACTTTACAAAACTTTATACGTTTTAAGGGTTGAATATAGTTGTATAAACAAATGTATAAGCTTTATACAACCTTTTATGATTAAACATCAAATCAGATGAGAGAAATCCAAGTATGGAGGGATGCAAAAATTCTTAACAAATTATTAGGAATCTAAACCTGGTAGTACATATAATAAAACAAATGATTATGACCCAAGAGTTTGTTCTTTATTTATCACCCACAGAATTAAGATGACTTAGCTTTAGAAAATAAATTTAAGTCTTTCCGGATGGGTATATGGCAGATTAGATATTCAGGGAATCCATCTTGTCTAGAACCATTAATTATTATTTATTCTATATATAACATAAGTGTGTTATAAAATAAATCACTTCAAAGAGACTCAAAAATTTAACAAATAGAATGAAACAAGGACAGTAACAGTTGTTACTGTCTGGGTGGCGCAGACAACAATCATTTATTTGTCACAGTTCTGGAGGCTAGGAAGTCCAAGACCAAGGTCACGACAGAGTCATTATTTGGTTACGGACCTCTTCTGGTTCATATACAGCTGTCTTCTGACTGTATCCTCACATGGTAGAAAAAAAGCAAGAGGGGTTTGGGGGGTCTCTCATAGAAGTGCTCTAATTCCATTCATGAGGGATGTATCCTCATGACCTGATCACTTTTCAAAGGTCCCACCTCCAAATACTATTACAGTGGGGTTAGGTTTTAGCATATGAATATCCATGAGTAAGGAGACACAAACATTCAATCATTAGCAAAGGCTATAAAGTCTCAGATGAAAAATACACTGAATGGAATTAACAGGCAATTAGATTTTACAAAAGAAAAGATTACTATACATGAACACACACACACACACACACAGACACACACACACACACACAGACACACACACACACACAGACACACAGACACATACATACACACTCCTAAATGGAACCCAGGAGAAAATAGGGTTAAAAAAAGTAAAGTTTAGGGGCACCTGGCTGGCCTAGTTGGTGGAACATGAGACTTAATGTCAGGGTCATGAGTTCAAGCTCCATGTCAGGTGTGAAGAGAATAATGTAGGAGAGAACAGAAAAAGTATTGAAAAGCAGGAGCCAAAATTTAAGATCCAGAAAGCTCAACTAATATGAAACATAAGAAAAATCAAATAAAACTATACCAAGACATACTATAATCTCATTTCTCAAAACTAACAATAAATATAAAATATAGTTAACATGGGGCAAGGTAGGGTGGAGGGGTAAAACACATGTTTATAGCCACAGAGATAAAAATTAATCTTATTGACTTCTTGCTAGAAGCAATACAAGTCAGAAGAAAGTGAACTGAAAGTCTTAAAATGATGAAAGAAAACAAAACTAAAAAACAAATGTCATTAAGGAGGGCACTTGTTGGGAGGAGCATGTAAGTTATGAATCACTAAATTTTACATCTGAAACCATTATTACACTATATGTTAACTAACTTGGATTAAAAACAAAAAACAGAAAGCCATAAACCAGGAAATTTATACACCATTCAGATGCATTTTTCAAACAAGCAAGGGAGATAAAGACATTTCCAGAATGCAAATTCTGAAAACTTACCGTATACATTTTTATCATATGTGATAAAAATATTTATATTAGTTCCAGTTGTTTCCAAGCAGTGTTCAATTTATATTTCTATATTTTACTTCTTAATCTGAATTATTTTAAGTTAACAACCATGATACATATTAGCACACATTTAAAATTCCTTGAAATTGTGTAGATGATTTTCTTCTAAAACCTCATAATATATATTCTTTTTTCTCATTCTTAATTGACTTATATTTACTACTAAATATCTGCTGTTTTTTAATGTTTTATTTATTTATCAGAGAAAGAGAGAGAGGCAGCGTGAGCAGGGGAGGCTCAGAGAGAGAGAGAGGGAGACACAGAATCTGAAGCAGGCTCCAGGGTATGAGCTAGCTGTCAGCACAGAGCCCGAAGCGGGGCTCAAACCCACGAACCGCGAGATCATGACCTGAGCGGAAGTCGGACGGTTAATCGACTGAGCCACCCAGGAGCCCTTAAATATCTGCTTTAATTGCAATTTTCTAAACAAAGATTAGACAATTCCATAAAATCTATATAAGCTGATTTTTTTTAGACTTAGAACATAGAAAAATAACTCCACAGGATTTATATACTTCTTTTCTTATTTTTTTTATATTTACAATATTTAAGATAAACTTGCTGTATATGAAATTTCAGGGCTAAGAAAAAAAATAAAACAAAACAACACATTTTCTAGTTTCTTTGGAAACCAGATAAGAAATGCCATAGGTAACCTACATGCTGCTAGCAGTTACAGGGAGAAATCCCATTTGCAGATTTCAGATGCTAAGGACCTGCTGGAAAAGACAGATGCCAGGCTCTAGGTGTATTATATTACTGTTTAAACTCCAGAGGAAAAGCAATTAAAACAATGTGTTTAGTCTTCTTTGGAAAATCTGTGAGTAACTTTAATTTCAAAAGTAAGGCAATGTCACAATTGAAGTGCTGTTTCCCCTTTGCTATTGAAACTTTGTAACTATTGGAGAAATAGCAGGCTTGGTAATAGCACACAGTATCCATAGCAACAGTTTCTTCAGTATTTCACTTTTGCCCACATTTAGAAAGCTCATCTTTTGTTTTCATCATTTTATGGTCCACATTGTTTACTTTTAATAAATAGTCATTAATTCAAGCTAGGTTCCATTATTTTGAGTCCACTTTGAATTTTTCCTTTGTTCTTCATTATATAGTACAGTAGTTATTTCATATAAGTTTTCATTTTAAATAATAGAAGATGATGTCAATATTCACTGTCAAAGGTATATACTGCTCCTCTGAGATAATTGTTTTTGTTTGGGTTTTGTATTTAGCTCTATTTAAAATCTAGTTTGAAAATATCCACAATATCATGCTTTAAGAATGGTAATTTGTGGCCTTAAAATCACATAATATACCTGTCTAAACTATTAATAAGACATAAAGTACACTAAAAGCTCTAAATACTGTTAAGTCTAAAAGGTTCACGGTCTTTGAGGAAGAATGAGATGAATAAGGCATTATCCAGAAGTGAATAAATAAGTCATCCCCTTCATGGGAATTTGTGTTTGCCTTAAAATTAATGTTTGAAAGGAATAATGTGAAACCTTATAATCTTACAATCAGCAGATGCTTTAATATATACTTTATGTACATTATCTCATGTAATCCCTACCGAAACCAGCCTTGTTAGGCAGATATTCTATCAGCATTTTGCAGATGATAAAAATGCTGCTTAGGGTAGATAAGAAGGTGGAGCATAGTAAGACATAAAAGCTGAGAGTGCTGAAACTATGATTTACAATTCTGATCCATACACGTAGAGTAAGCACCTTTTTCCCTTTTGCTTTCTTTACTCAGTTTCTTCTCCAAAGTAATTTTTAACTCCTTATTCCTCCTTTCCTTCTGTTACCAGAATTCAGTTTTAAAAATCCTAATTCAACATCAATAATATTTTTCACTGTGATGATTTCTCTAATCTTCTGTACTACAAATCAGATTTGATTTTCTTTCTTCTTGATCACAGAAATGTTTTTTTCCAAATTGTCTCTGGTATTTAATATTTTTTCCAATTCATCCAACCTATTGTCCACAGATGTTAAGGCCTGTTTTGATCATTTCTCTATACACACACACAGAGACACATATTCAAAAATGTACACCTTTTGATGTATAAAAGACAAAGAAACTAATGGAGTGAAGAAGAAGAAAAGAATATTATAGAGAAGAAACAGTATTATATAATTTTAACATTCGATGTTTTTGTCTGAGGAAAAAGAAGTTGTACTTCTTACCCTGAGATATTGTAGGTGTGCACAAATTATTGATATATACTATGACCATAAAAGTTTGTTCCTTCTTTCCTACTCAGACTCAAAACTAAAGGGTTTCCAAACTCTTTCCCTATTTTAGTATCCTTATTCTTTTGTTTCTTGTTTGTGTATTTATCACCGAATAGTTACATTGAACCTCATTTCTAGGTTGTCCATTAGTGTGAAGGTACAAATGAGGAAATGCAAGGAAGGAGATAATGGCATGTCACAAGAATTTTGTTTTGATCAGGAATAGAATCTTACATTGCCAGTATAATATTTACAAAGGGTGGAACTTTTGTGACATATTATTAGGTATGTGACAATTAAGTATCTGAGGAAAGAAAGATTAACACTGATTGGGTTATGAGAAAATTTAGAACTGTCAACAATCTCCTTCCCTTATTACAATCAAAGAGATTATTATATATTCTATTGGAGTATTACCACTTGTTTTGTATATAGAGTTTCAATTTCTCTTCTGCCTTAACTCTACCAGCACTTCCTGTCAGTGGGATCAAAATAGCTACCAAAGAAAGGAAATTACGTACACATTTATTTCCAGATTGTAGACTTATGAACATGAATAGTCACTTATTAGAATTTTATTTAAAAAATCATAAATGGTTAAAATAATATGTGGAAATAAAAGTACTTGAATCAAAATATATAATAGTTATACTAAATATTCCTTTTATTATTTATTCTGTAAAGAGCAACATTTGGTTGTAGCACTTGAAAATGTTAAGGTGCAATTCTGTGTAATCATAAGACTAAAAAACTAGACTATTTTAATTTCATTTCAATAGTTGGTAAATAAAAATATACTTGAAAGATTGACAAGTTTTAAACAGAGTTAAAAACAAATCTGCCTCTATGAAATTTATTGCAAAATAACCTTTTCATTTTATTTTTAGAGAAATAGGAAGTGGGAGAGAGGGGCAGAAGGAGAGAGAGAATCTTAACATGCTTGACACAGGGCTTCATGCCATGACCGTGAGATCAAGACCTGAGCCAAAATCAAGAATCTGATGCTTAACTGACCGAGCCAGTCAGGTGCCCAGCAAAATACCCCTTTTAAAGAGCATGTATTTGAGGGGTGCCCGGGTGGCTCAGTCAGTTAAGCACCAGATCTTGATATTGACTCAGGTCATGAGCTCAGGGTTCTTGAGTTTGAACCCTTCATCAGTGCTCTAGTCATGATCTCAGGGTTCTTGAGGCTGAGCCGTGCATCTGTGCTCTGGTCCTGATCTGGTTCATGAGTTCAAGCCCCACATTGGGCTCTGTGCTGATAGTGTGGAGTCTGCTTGGATTCTCTCTCACCCTTTCTCTCTGCCCCTCTCTTGCTCTCTCTCTCTCTCTCAAAATAGATAAATATTTTTTAAAAACAGCATCTATTTAAGTAAACAATAGTAATGACCCTTCTGAAATATGGTTCTGAAATATGGTAATAAAAATTTGACTCATCAAAAAATAATTTTACAATATTTATAGGATAGACTTTTACAATTTTCCCCTTTGTTTTTGTTTTCCTAGTAGAGTTTGTTCTTTTCTTTGCAGATTTCACTTATTAACTTTTGAAAGGATAAAGTGTCCAAAAGGCCAACAAAGTAATTTCAAGTGCATTATTGTAAGGGATATGGAAGATTTGCACAAGTTGATCTCTTAAGGGTACAATAGGTTGACTTGCCTGGAAAACAGATTCTGAGGCAGGGTGCACTTGTAAAGAAACAAGAGAATAAGAGTCCAAACTCTTGCATAACAGAAAGGGATAAAAAGTATGAAGACTACCATCGGACAGATTTTCTGGCTAATAGGTTCTGAGGCAGCCATTTATATAAATAGGCTAATTAGAGAGGATTCGTAGGACATTTATCTATATACATGGTGTGAGGAAAACAGGACTGGGCAAAATGGGTAGTTGAAATACTCTGCACTTGCAACAGAGGCCACAGTTGACCTCACACTTAGCTCTGGAGCTGGGATAGTTCTTTATATATTTTTTTAAAAATTTTTTTAATGTTTTATTTATTTCTAGGAGAGAGAGAGAGACAGCGTGAGCAGGGGAGGGTCAGAGAGAGAGGGAGTCACAGACTGAAACAGGGTCCAGGCTCTAAGCTGGCAGTCAGCACAGAGCTCGACGTGGGGCTCGAACCCACGAACCGCGAGGTCATGACCTAAGCGAAAGTTGGACGCTTAACCGACTAAGCCACCCAGGTGCCCCTGGGATAGTTCTTTAAAATCATCTTAATGTGAGGAACAGTGGAGGAGGTAGATCTTTGTAGAGGAGAAAAAATGTAATTTAGAAAACACAGATTTTTAAAATAAGCATTAGACATGGTTGCCTTTTTGCTCCAGAGAGAAATACATTCTTACTACAATGGTGTTCATTCAAATATTATGAATAGATTGGGACAAAGGCTGTCAGTGCCTCTGCTCAAAAGAGCATTAAGAAGTCCACAGAGAACTGCATCCGAGAAGAAAGTGAATCAAACAATTTTTTAAGCTGGTATTGATGCCTGCTAGGGGGAAAATATCCAACCCCATACCTGACATACATGTAAAAACCAGTTATGATAAATCACTGCCCCTTAAGCAGGAGAAAGGGTGCAGTTTAACCAAAAAGTGGCTGTTTTGTCTCATATTATTCTATGAGTTGACCTGTGCCAGCTTGGATGGAGATTCAGCAGCAGCAGCAGTTACTAGATCAGTCTTGGAGAGTAAGACCCCATGCTGTGAAAGCCCATGTACACCCTATTTCATTTGCAAATATCTTCTTCCATTCAGTAGGTTGCCTTTTCGTTTTGTTGATTGTTTCCTTCTCCATGCAGAAACTTTTCTTTTGGTGTATTCCCAATCTTATATCTAGAAAAATGTTGCTAGAAAAATGTTGCTACAATCAATGTGAGAGATATGATATTACATCCTCTTCTAGGATTTTTAGGGCTTCTGATCTCATATTTGCGTGTTTAATCCATTTTGAGTTTATTTTTGTGTTTGGTGTAACAAAGCGGTCCAGGTTCATTCTTTTGCATATAGCTGTTTGATTTTCCCAGCACCATTTGTTGAAGAGACTCTCTTTTCCCATTGGATATTCTTTCCTGCTTTGTCAAAGATTAATTGACCATATAATTGTAGGTGTATCTCTAGATTTTCTATTCATTCTATTGATCTGTGTGTCCATTTTTGTGCCAATACCATACTGTTGTGATTACTACAGCTTTGTGATATAATTTGAAGTGTTGAACTGTAATATGTCCAGCTTTGCTTTTCTTGTTCAAGGTTGCTTTGGCTATTTGGGGTCTTTTGTGGTTTCAAATTCTAGGAACATCTTTTCTAGTTTCGTGAAAAATGCTGTTGGTATTGCATTAAATCTGTATATTGATTTCAGAAGTATAGACATTTTAACAGTATTTGATCTTTTAAACCATGAGCATGAATGTCTTTCCATTTCTTTGTGCCATCTTCAATTTCTTTTATCACTATTTTCTAGTTTTCAGAGAGCTGAAAGAGTATGAGTCTTTCACCTCTTTCATCAGCTTTATTTCTAGGTATCTTATTTTGGGTGGAATTCTAAATGATAATTATTTTGCTAATTTCTCTTGCTCTTTGCTTTATTATTATATAAAAATGGAACAGATTTCTGAACACTGATTTTGTATCCTATGATTTCACTGAATTCATTTTTCAGTTCTAGTAGGCTTTTTTGGTGGATTCTTTAAGGTTTTCTATATAAAGTATCATGTTATCTGCAAATTGTGAAAGTTCTTATTAATTTGGATGCCTTTTGTTTCTTTTTGTTGTTTAACTGATGTGGCTAAGACTTCCAGCACTATGTTAAATGAAAGTGGTGAGTGTGGACATCCCTGTCTTGTTCCTGACTTAGATAAAAGGCTATCAGTTTCCCCCCATTGAGTAGGAGGTAGGCTGTGGGTTTTTCATATATGGCCTTTATTATGTGAGGTATATTTCCTCTAAGTCTGCTTGATTGAGGGTTTTTTCATGAATGGATTCTGTACTTTGTCAGACGGTTTTTACCTTTTCTCTTATAGATGTGATGTATCATATTGATTTTAGAATATTGAACCACCATGCATCACAGGAATAAATCCCACTTGATTGATTTTTGTTAAGGTATTGTTGGATTAAATTTGCTAGCATTTGGGGGGAATTTTGGTATATATGTTTATCAGAGATATTGTCTGTATTTTGTGTTCTCCTTATTTTGTCTTTATCTGATTTTGGTAGCTGGGTGATACTGGGCTCACAGAAGGATTTTGGAACTTTTCCTTCTTCTTCTATTTTTTGGAATAGTTTAAGAAGAAAATAGGTACTAACTCTTCTTTAAATGTTGGTGGAATTTACCTATGATCCTGTCTAGTCTTGAGTTTTTGTTTCTTGGGAGTTTTTTGATTATTGATTTCATTTCATTGCTGGTAATTGGTCTATTCAAAGTTTTCATTTCTTCCTGCTTTAATTTTAGTAATTTATATTTTTCTAGGAATGTATCCATTTCTTCTAGATTGTCTAATTTATTGGCTTACAGTTTTTAATAATATTCTGTTACAATTGTCTGTATTCCTGTGGTGTCAATTGTTATTTCTCTTCCTCTATTGGTGATTTTGTTTATATGAAACCTTTCTCTCTTTCCTTCTCTCTCTCTCCCTCTCTCTTTCTCTCTCCTTTTTTCCTCTTTCTCTCTCTCTCAATTTTTTTGTTTGTTTGTTCTTAGGTGTTTTTTTAATGAGTATGGCTAGAGGTTTATGAATTTTGTTGATCTTTTCAAAAAACCAACTCCTAGTTCCATTGATCTGTTCTATTGTTTTTTTCTTTTACTTTATATATCATTTACTTCTGTTTTAATCTTTATTATTTATTTCTTTCTGCAAGTTTCAGTTTTGTTTGTTGCTCTTTTTCTAACTCCTCTAGGTATAAGGTTAGGTTGATTATTTGAGATTTTCATTGCTGTAAACTTTCCTCTTAGCACAGCTTTTGCTGCATCCCAAAGTTTTGGTCCATCCTGTTTTCATTTTCATTTGTTTTCATTTAGTTTTTAACTTCTTTGCTTTCTTGGTTGACCCATTAATTGTATAGTAGCATGTTATTTATCCTCCATGTATTTGTGATCTTTCCAGATTTTTTCTTGTGGTTAATTTTTAGTTTCAAAGTATTGTAGTCAGAAAAGATGCATGGTATGAATTTGATCTTTTTATTTTGTTGAGGCTTGTTTTGTGTCTCCTGTGTGATCTGTTCTGGAGAATGTTTCACATACAGTTGAAAATAATATGTATCCTGCTCTTTTAGAATGGAATGTTCTGAATATATCTGTTAAATCCATCTGGTTCTGTGCTGTGTTTTATTCAAAGCCACTCTTTCCTTGCTGATTTTCTGTTTAGATGATCCAACCATTATTTAAGTGGGTTTTTAAGTCCTCTACTATTATTGTATTACTATCAATTAGTTCTGTTTTGTTTGTAAATTAGTTTGTGTATTTGGATGCTTCAGTGTTGGGTGCATAACTCTTTATAATCGTTATATTGCCCCTTTATTATTATATAGTGTCCTTTTTTGTCTCCTTTTACAGACTTTGTTTTACAATCATTTTGTTTGCTAGAAGTATTGCTACTCCAGCTTTCTTTTGTTACACATTTGCACAATACATATTTCTCCATCCCCTTCCTTTCAGTCTGCATATGGCTTTGGTTTGACATGCATTTCTTGTAGGCAGGATATAGATGTATTTGGTTTTTTGTTTTTTTGAATTTTTTTAATTCACTCTGTTACCCTATGTCTTTTGATAAGAGCTTAGTCCATTTACAGTCAAATATTTATTTATTTATTTATTTATTTATTTATTTATTTATTTATTTATTTTTGAGAGAGAGAGAGAGAGAGAGAGAGAGAGACAGTGTAAGCTGGGGAGGGGCAGAGAGAAAGGGATTCACAGAATCTGAACCAGGCTTCAGGCTCTGAGCTGTCAACACAGAACGCTATGAGGGGCTCAAACCACGAACCATGAGATAATGACCCAAAGTTAGACACTCAACTAACTGAGTTGCCCATGTGCCCCAGTCTATTGACATTAAAAAATTTTTAATAGATATTCATTCATTGACATTTTGTACCTTGTTTTGTGGTTGTTTTTGTAGTTTTTCTCTGACCCTTCCTTCTCTTTATCTCTTTAGGGCTTGCTGGTTTCCTTGTATGATATATTTGGATTTCTTACTCTTTATTTTTTGCATTTCTATTAATGGTTTTGATTTGTGGTTACCATTAAGCTTATATACAACATCTTCTGCATATAGTAGTCTACATTAATCCCATTTGTGTAATTTTGAACTCATTCTTCACTCCTTTCCCTCCATTTTTCAGATAATTGGTATCATATTTTACATCCTTTTATTTTGCGCTTCTCTCGGCTGATTTTTAAAGATATAATTATTTTTTTTTTGGCTTCTATGCTTTCTATTTTTCTTACTTTTACCTATGCTTTTTGTTTTCCACTCACAGAGCCCCCTTAATTTTTTTTGTAGGACAGGTTTAGTGTTCATGAATTCTTTTAACCTTTGTTTGTCTGGGAAACTCTTTACCTCTCTTCCTATTCTGAATATTATCATCATTGGATATTCTTGACTGCAGATTTTACCCTTCCTGAATTTTGAGTATATCATGCCACTCCCTCTGGCCTACAAGGTTTCTGTTGATAAATCAACTGATAGCCTAATGGGGTCTCCTTCGTACATAATTGCCTTTTTTTCCTCTTGCAACCTTTAAAATTCCTTCTTTACCAATTTTTCTTCTTTTTTTGCCATTTAAACACTATGTGTCTTGGTGTGGATTTTGTTAGATTGAATTTCTTGGGGGATCTCTATGCCTTCTGAATCTAGAGCTATGTGTTCCTCCCAAGATTTGGGAAGTTTTCGGGTATTATTTCTTCAAATACATTTTCTGCCCCCCCTTGCTCTCTCTTTTCCTTCTATGATCCCTATAATGCAAATGTCATTACACTTAACTGTATTTCTGAGTTCTCTAAGTCTATTCTCATTATGCAGTATTTGTCTCTCACCTGTTCAGCTTGGTTGCTTTTCAGTACTCTTTCTTCTAGGTCCTGTAGCCCATTATTTATTCCATTTGCTGTATTTTCAATTTCATTTATTGAATTCTTCATCTGTGATAGGTTATGTTTCCATCTCTTCATCAAAGACTTCACTGATGTCCTCCACCCTGTCTGAAGTCAAGCGAGTATCTTTATGATCCTTATTTTAAATTCTCTCTCAAGCATACTATTTATTTCTGTTTTGTTTAGCTCCCCTGAAGTGATTTTTCATTTGGAATTCTTTCATTTGGAACATATTTCTCTGTCTCTTCTTTTTGTCTATGTCTCTGTGTCTCTTTCTGTGTGTTAGGAAAGTCAGCTACATCTTCTGTTCTTGAAAATAGTATCTGTGAAGAAGAGGTCCTGTCATGCCTGCAGTACAGATTCCCCTTTTGACCAGAATCTGGCACTTCAGAGAAGTCTCTTAAGTGTATTGCTTGTATTCTCCTTATGTGTCTGAGCTGATTTTTCTTGTGGTCCAGAGGTCTATACTGACTGTCTGCCTGTTGTGGGCTCTGCTTGCTCTCTGTAGTGTTAGTGAAACCAAGCAAGCAGGTTTTTAGGGGTTGTGATTACAGACTGGCTCAGGGATGGCAGAGCAGTGGTGTTAACAATAGTTGTGCTAAATGGCTAGTCTTTGGCAGGATTACTGCAAGCTTGGTGGCCACAGGGGGCTTGGCATATGGAAGAGGGAGAGGAGGTCAGAGGCACAGGAATTTGGTTTGAACTCAGGATCAAGGACAGTAAGCTAGGTGTGGGCAAGCCCTCAGAAGAATTCAAGTGCAGGGCACTCCACCAGCTGGTTAAGTAGCAAGTGTCCCTGCACAGCTTCCCTTGTGTTTATGCCTAGATGGAGAAAATGGTGCCTGTCAGCTCTTTTTTCCTGGAGAAATACCCCCAAAGAGCTCTAAAATCAGTATAAATAAATCTTCTTCCTGTTTGCCCCAGGCATTATGCAAACTGTCTCTTCTATGCTGCCTTTCTGTGGGCTACTGTCTTTTTAAGGGCAAAAACACCCCTATCACTCACCCTCCTGGTTTGCCTAGTGCTGAGTTAACTGACTTTTGAAGTTTCAGATTCTGTGTCCTGCTAGTTATACAAACTCAGGTAATTCAGTCCCTTTGGGTTTCAGAACTGGACGTTATGGGGGGACTCATCTTCCCTGTGTGGGCTCCCAGGGGTGGGGGACCAATTTTTTCTCTTCTCCATATCCACAGACCCCTCTCTCTTGCGGGCAGCTACAGACCACCATTCCTACCCTTTCTAAACTCTCAGATAGGGCTTCTCTACATTTATTTTTGAAGTTTGTTCTGCCAGTGTCTTAGGTTTATTCACACAGATATGAATAATACCTAGTACTCCTCTATCTTCCCAAGCTTCCACTGTTTAATAACCTTTTGACGGTAATGTTCTCTGATGGGTATTCCATGCATTCTAAAGATCATCATAATTCACATCTCTTACCATTAATCCGTCCACCTTTCTCTTTCCCAGATTTTGTCTCTGATACCTTCCATATTTTTTCCTTTTGAAACTTAACCAAACAACAAATTTGTTTGCCATGTGTCTATGTATATTATGACCTTGGAACAATGTAAGTAGATGTGGGTGCAGCCCCAGTGTTCTACACATTGGGAATATTTTGCACAATTATTACTTGTCAGGTCCATTTCTGTATGGAACTGTAGCACAGAATCAATCCATTTTTATCTTGTACTTACCAAATGATCCAATCCTTCCTTGAATCAAAGTGTGACTTTTTCCTCCTCTGTCAACTACGGATAAGGGAACATTCACATGACAATTGAGTTTTAACTATGAGAAGCATATTATTGCCTGAATAATGAATAACTTTGGGGTCTAGACCACCTCCTCATGACGCTTACTTGTCCCTCTCAACCCTATGCCTTGTCATGTATATGCCATACTTATAATGAAGTATAGTTTAGCTGACTGGAATTTTCATTTATTGTGTCTAGAAGTATCTCTGACTATCTGGATACCTGATATCCCGTGATCAAATTTTCCATCACAATCAGGGTCCTATCAAATTTGAGTTTTGAACTAGGGATATCTTTTTGCTTCTTCACAATTTTAGCCTCCTCCTCCCTTTTGATTCCCCTCTTTTGTCTTGCCACAAGCTCCATATGATTTTTGTATTCAGCAAACATAATTTTAGAGTCAGAGAGTCTGCAAGGTGATACTGCCCACATTGCAAGTTATTTACACAACAGATTTGCCTGAGAATTATTTTCTTCTCTGGATCTTTTTCCAAACTGATGAATCTCCATAAAACTTGGTAACTAGTTTAGAAGTATTCAAGAAAGTATAGTATGTGCCACCTTCAAAACCTAAAGAATTCAAGATGGCATTGTATTGTATCTTATTGTGGGGATGGAGAAATTCATAATTAAATTTTGTCATTGTTTTTCTTTGCACACAATGTGCCTACATTCCCCATTATACACAGGACTAAATCCTAAAAAGAAGATAATTGGAGTAGTAGGCACCTCCACAAAACTTTATAGAGCTTAGTTTCCACACTATCAGGTACATGTGAATTATGAAAGACTCCAGTATACTTGTTACTTCTTGCTCGTACAACAAGATGTCATCATTCAGCAATTATGTCATCAATGTAGTCAACCAATGTGATTTATGCAGAATGTGTAAGTGTTTGAATTGCTCTAGTACTAGATTTTTACAGAAGGTAGGTCTGTAAATGTGTTCTGTGGACAATACTATGTGTACTAGGTTGAATAATGTCTCTCTAAAAGTCATGTCTACTCAGAACATCAGAATGTTATTTTATTTGGAAATAGTACCTTCGTAGATATAATTAGTAAGGTAAAATGAAGTCATAACTGCATTAGGGTGACACCTAACTGAATGATTTCTGTGCTCATAAAAACAGGAACACTTTTCTTATATGCCATTCTTCCAAATTATTGATAAGTAGTCAAGATTGTGGGCTCTAGTTGACTGAGACTGGTGAGATATAAATTTGGGTGTTGATATTTTCTACATATAAGACTAGTTCTAGGTTTAGTGCACTAAAATACCCGATTTCTATCTTGTCTTTCAGTTATTAGAATACACAAGATAATAGCTGTCTCAAATGCAGAGTGATAGTCATCTTATTACTACTTTGGTAAAGTACTATGCCATTTGTGCTTCAGGGTAGGCTCCTTTTATCATGGAAATAGACTTGGAAGCTAGTGTGGATTTATTAGTATGTTTGGAATGCTGTGTTATGTAGCCTATTATCTATGTTACTTCATTAGTTACTTCCTTATTGGGGTCAAAAATGTTGGCATGTATTTATTTCATTTGATGTTTCTCAGTGCTATGCATTGGATATGAGTTTGTGATACATTCTCTGTTAATTTATTTTGAGGATTTATTTTGCTTATGATGTTTATTCTCTATGAATTGTTTGCCCTGTTAAAATTTGATTAATTTGTACTTCTTATGATGGACCAAATTAAACAAAATAAAATGCCAAACTAATAAGTATAGAATATACATGGCTGGAAGACTAGTAAGGACTCTACCTCAAACTGCATTATTAATGGATGAAAATTAAAGTTAATTAAAGTATTGATTTGAGAATGAGAACTGTAATTTATTATTTGTGGATCTAATAAAGAGGAACATTTCTCAAGGTCATGTTTCTTTTTTTCTTTTCTTTAAACAACAAACCAAATAATTTCTGAGGATAATAGATTGCTTTAAATAATAAAGAACAATGACAGAGGTGGACTTACTGGGAAGCTAATGAAGTTTAACCCTCAAGGCTCCTAGCTTGCATGAATGCCTTCTGAGGCCTTGGAAGGGGTGCTAGCAATGTGTTTTAAAACAAATTCTAACGAATTTTTCAAAAGCGAAATATTTTAATTTCTGACTGGTTTCATTCTGACTTCCTCCCCATGACACTTTCTCAGTATTAGCTAGTGTGAGCTACTAAGAAAACTTTGAGGATCTGGCTAAAGGGAAGTAACTTGAGGTTTAGGTTTAGTTAAAGTTTTGGTTTAGTAAACTTAAGGTTAGTTTAGTTAAGATTTATTAGGTTTTTTTTTATTTGTAATAGAGTCACTTATATAATTAAGATATTGTTAGCTATCCTCATGTATTTTGAAGGATTCCAGGTGTGCTTACGTCAAATTTCATGCTAATTCACAAAAATATGGGACCAAAGATACTATAGACTTACTATAGAATCTTTTCCTGCTCTAGATGACACTCACAAGTGGCAGCTTTTCATCCCACCTCGTATATAGGTCAAAGTAATATTTCTAGATGCAGAATTTCTTAACTCCAAAATACAAACACTATTGCCAGGCATCGTACTTCTTTCTCTGAAGTAGGAGAATTAAATGCAACAATTATTTTTATATGTTGAAAGGGATATTTTTAGTATGCTCCTGACTACTGGCCCACACTAACTGCGTTGAAACTGTTAGATTTGTGAAACATCATTGAATGTATCTCTTGCCCTTTGGAAAACACTGTATTACTAAAACTTCCAAAGAACTAGCCACTTCTTGCTCATCCTGTCCCATGATCCCTGTCATCAATGTAATAGATCAATATGATATTTTGCAGAACTCCGTAGTCTAATTCTTTCCGTATACCAAAGAGCAGAAGTGTTCATTAGGCTTGGGTCATATTTATGAATGGATATTTTGTTTCATTTGAATTCAAATTTGTTATGATATTTTTATTAGAATACATAGGAATACTTACACCAAATGATAGGTTGTACATGCTATACTTGAAGTTTTAATAATCAGAACTAGTGAAGATATTATATTGGACACAACAACTACACTATGAAAGTATTAACTGATTAAACTTGCAGTATGTTATAGTCATTCTGACAAGTTAATTGGAGATAAAATAAGAGCCCCAGCTCTCCACTCTTAACTTCTAAATAGTGACACTAAACCTAAACCCAAGAAAGCAATATTGTTTTTTATTTATCATTTTGGCTAGGTGTAGGGCAGTTTCAGAGGCTCTTATTTGGCCTTCCATATCAGTACTTATCCCATTGGCCAAGCACCCACAGTGAGGTTATTCTTACTGCCAAGTACATTAATCTCAGTTATGTACTCAGGTGATGAGAAAATAACCACTGGGTAGCTCTGCTGACCCAGAGGACCCACTGAAAATTGGATTCTAGGCAGGACCCTATATATTACTTACCCCTTATTTAAAAAAATGGTGTTTTACATCCCTGGGTATGATTGTAAATTTAAACACTGTTTCTAAGAGTCACCCAAATGTCTGAGTATTTACTTTTTCAAGTGTGCATTCAGAGTTTTGAATGACCCTATGTAATTTTATGATGACTATGGAACCCATAATTACAATATATACTTACAGCGATGTAGCAGAGTCATTTTTCCTATGCCTTTGGCCATTTCTTTAACCAAAAGATGAAAGTTTAAAAAGTGACTGAAGATATTGAGGAAGGAATGTAACATTTTATTAGGAAATCTGCCATAATTGTTTCTGCTCCTTTATTCTTGTCTTACTATGATTATAGATATTAAATATCACCCTTGTTGGCTGTTCATCTGTTGTCACTAGACTGTCACATTTTACTGACCATCTCCATAACTTCCTGTGGGTCAAATCCCCTAGGCTGTGCCTCTGACCTTACACCTATTATAGTGAATGTAGCCCCTTTGCTTCTGATGGTTAAGCACTGGTACCTGATCTCAATTACCTCAGGGCTCCATCATCCTCACAGGTATTAATAAGCCCATTTCTATAACATCTGCTAGCATCATCAGTCCTGGATTGCAAAGAGCCAACACTGAGCTTGTTAGCTTGTCAGAGCTTCTGTTAAGAGATTATTCCTGATGGTTTTGATTAATAATGTGTCCTATGAACTTAGTATAAACAGAATACTCTGGTGCATCTTGTGGCCTTATATAATATATACAGCTCAGCACTTGACTCAGTTCACTTCCTTGACTTTTTGAGTCCTTTTTCTATCATCTGCCAAGGAATCTTCAGGCAATTCCTCTTCACTCAGCAGACATTATTGCTTACTACAAGTTTCTAAGAGTGCTTTGGGGTCCTTGCCATAAAGTGAAAGCACTTTTCTTAAGAGAAAACTCACAATTAAATGAATTTTTGATTATATAGTCTTACTGTTTGGCCACTTGATCAAGTCTCAGGAAAATCCAAACCTAGAGGAACTCTCTGGCTCATGAACCAAAACCTTTACATTCTATTTATGTCTATATCTGACCAATAGTCTAAGAAATTTTATAAAAAGTGAAGTTTTCTTTATTAAGAGTGAAGTTTACTTAGAAAAATATTTCATATGTATGTGCCATATACATATATATTTGTGTGTTTGTGTATACATAGTGTATATACACATTTAATATTACTTTTTCTCAAAATACATAAGCTTTTTTTCCTCATTTATCCTCTATGTTGTGGACAGAAAAGTTGTGAAAACTTGAGAGGAAGAAGTAATAATATTTTATAAAATATGTAACTAGGTCTAAAAGTAACTAAGGTAAACAATAAGATTTTGTTTAACTGTCGCCAAACACTAATTTCATATAATAAAAACTTAATACAGCAAATGTTAACACTCACCATCATTGTTTCATCAAATATGTTGTGTGCTATTTTTGCTGTACAAGATGACCAATGCATGGGAAGATTTATCTACAGAAATTAAAGTTTGAAACATAAAGGTCCAAGATATATTTTAGTTAAGGTTATGTACATAATGTATGAAATATTTTTATGTGCCTATCTTTTAAACTGCTCTGGCACCAGAGAATATTATAATATATAATTCTTAAAGAACTTGCTCTGATGCAATATTTGCCATGCCTGCCCCTTTGGAAAATATGAGCCTTTCCCAGCATAAATCAGTTTTACTGCAGGTAATATGCTCATCCCAGTATTCTTGTTCTTGAAGATGATCACTCTACATTGAATATATTTCATTCATAATTTCACATTTATTTAAATACAGGTTCTTGAGACTCCAAGGTAAAACTTCACTCATCCTCCTAAAGAATCAGAAAACTAGAAGGATCTTAAAAACTAGAAAGATCTTAAAATAATGTCTGGTACAGAGGACTGACTTGATACCATTCTATATGTTATTGCAGAAAATATATGAATTACAAAATAAATATCTGCATTTCATCTTTAATTAAAGTAATAGTAACCACCAAAATGATTATAATCAGGGCTTCCGGGTAGTTCAGTCAGTTGAGCATCTGACCCTTGATTTTGATGTAGGCATGATTTCTTGGTTTGTGAGATTGAACCCCATGTCAGGCTGAGCCTTCTTAGGATTCTCTCTCTCTTTCTCTCTCTGCCCTCCCCATGCTTGCTTGTTCTCTCTCAAAATAAATAAGTAAGCATAAAAAATAAAATAAAGTGAGTTTGATCAATTTATTTTATATAAGTAATATATAAGAAAGGTATAAATGCATTATTTCCCCCAGTCAGAGAGTCACTCAGATTTTCTCAGCTGCCTTTATCCCTAATTAGGTATGTACCTATTACCCCTCATACTGTAGCCTTTGGTTTGATCTTACTTCTTAAAATGGTAACTCTTCAAAACTCTCAGTCACTGACGAATGAAGATAATGCTGTTGAATAACTTGTGATTTTTAGTTAAATGCATAATTATATTTTGCCTAACTTTTGCTTCATCATTGACAGCTTTCAGTGTAAAGTAGAATAAACTAGTCACATTATCAATCACAGGGTAGTCAGAAGGAAGGTGAAGAGCAGATACTATGTTACTGAACTCCAAGTTTGGCTGCCAGTTGCTAGAAAGGCCAATACTCAAGAGAGGAGTTTTAACTGGAAAGGAATTTGAGCTTTATTCAGGAGGACAGTTACCTGTGGAGAAGGCAGACTCTTGTCCAAAAGCCAACTCCGAGGTTCCTGTCTGGCCCACAGGTTTTTAAAGTAATGTAGGGTAGTTAATCAGTAAAAGGAGTACAGTGCTCTGCAACATTTCTTGCTTACGTACAGAGTAGATAGTGCCAACTATAAACATTATCTCAGTGCTCAGGAGCTCTGCAAAGGGGTCCAGTTCCTGTTTCATGGTGTGCAGGAGTACTTTGTTCTTTCTGCAAAGGAGGTCACAGTCTACAGACACACAAAGGGAGGTCAATAAAATAATTTGTGAGACCTAAAAAAAGAAAAATTTATTTCTAAAAAGATTGCTAGGCTAATCAAAAACTGAGGTGGCATCAAACAGATTTGTTGGCCTCTGTAGCCTGGGAAAACTTTGATTTTTCACACCTCTTGGCTAGTGGACTGTCTGTTGTGGATCCAGGGACTTAGGTCAGCAAATAAGCAGTGTGTTAAATTGAAACGGGTTAAATTTTAAGACTGGTTGGGGTGCTGTTACAATCAAAAGCTTCGGCTACTGAGTGCTCATTAATTGTCGTTTTGGAGTAATTATCCCTTCCTGAGGATAGATCAAAATTTTCAGTGTGTTAGTCCATTTGGGCTACTATAACAAAAGTCCAAAGATGAAGTCATTTCTGAGCATTACAAACTTATTTTTTACAGTTATTTAGGCTGAAATTTCCTGAGCAGGTCACAGATATGGTTGTGTTTAGGTGAAAGTCCTCTTCTTGGCTCACAGCTTACATCTTCTTGCTATGGCCTCACATGGTGAATGTTTCTAGGACGCTCTGTGAGGTCTATTTTATAGGAGCATTAATCCCACTTATGAGAGTACCACCTCATTACCTAATCACCTTCCAAAAGCCCCCACTTCCAAACACCTTTGGGAGTTAGAATTTCAATATATGAATTTTGGAGAGACACAGTTAAACCACAGCAAAAACCAAATGCATAATAAACATGCTCTGTTACAGCAATCCAAAATTATTGATAAGAAACATTTTACATTTTCTAATTTTTACATCTCCTGACATGATTTTCTTAAATAAAATGTTTATTAATCATGTAACTATTGTATAAAATTGAAATAATAGTAAATGTTTAACTGGATTCATATAATTAAATGAATGGATAAATAAAATATAAACAAACAAACAAACAAACAAACATTTTTGAATTCTGTTTAGTGTCAGTCAGAAGATAAGTGATACATTCCCAGGTGCACTGCAAACAAGTTTTGTTTCATTAGCAAGTCAGTAATTTCCTTATTTCATCATCCTTAATTGTACAAAATAAATAAATTAGTGTGGTGGGTTTTTCATTGTTTACCGTAAATACATGGATAAAGAATTAGTTTTCTATTCATTTATCATTTAAAAACTAAATTATTCTGTCTTAGTTTATAATGTGTTTTGAAGGGAGAATAAAAATCAATGAAAATATTTTTAAAGTTTTAAAAGCAATCTTTTGGGCACCTGGGTGGCTCAGTCAGTTGAGGGTTGATTTTTCAGGTAATGATCTCATAGTTCATGAGTTTGGGCCTCATATCGAGCTCTGTGCTGACAGTATGGAGCCTCCTTGGGATTTTTCTCTCTCTCCTTTCTTTCTGACACTCCCCAACTCATGCTTTATCTCTCTCAAAATAAATAAATAAATAAATGTAAAAAAGTAAATTAAATAAATGAATACAATATCCTGATCTAAGTAAATCATTGATGTTGAAGTTTACTTCATTTTTTGTAAGTAAACTTTCAGAGAAAATAGAGTTCTGGTTGTATCAATTTATAGTGAATGTGTTCTAATACAATATATAATGAGATACTTGTTTAAATTTTTAAGTGTTTTATTTATATTTGAGAAAGAGAGCATGAGTGGAGAAGAGACGGAAAGAGGGGGACAGAGGATGCAAAGGCGGGCTCTGCGCTGAGAGCAGAGATCCCAGTGCAAGGCTTGATCTCACAAACTGTGAGATCATGACCTTAGCTGAAGTTGAACGCTCAACTGACTGAGCCACCCAGCCACCCGTGAGATATTTGTTTAATGGAGGATGTGAAAAAACTTAGGGATAAGTCATTATTCAGTCTTATTATAGAAAACATTCATTTACCAGGAAATTGTTTGAATTATAAACAGTAATTAATTTAATCCAATGCTTTTATATAAACAGATTATACTTCACAATTGTGTACAATGCATAGCATTAAGTGAATAAGAAACATTAAACTAAATGAAGAGTGCTTTTAAAATAAAAGGCAATTAAATTTGGACTAAAATATGTAGAAAAGAAAATAAGGAAAATCTAAAATACTATATAATATCCTTCCCCACTAATTGCAACTCTTGATTGTGTGTACTTAGGAAAATCTAAACTACTATATAATATCCTTCCCCACTAATTGTAACTCTCAAGATTGTGTGTACTTAGGAACTGTCATCTAATTAGTGAACTAATATCTTTTTCTTTCATATAATTAACTCTTCCATGGAATTATACAAATAAAAATATGTAAACAATAACCTAGACAATTAAAATACTGAATAATTTTCTACTCCAGCTTCACATAAAAATCTTATCAAGTACTTCCTTACCTGCTTATTGCTTGCCATTCTGTCTAGAATCAAACCTGATAAAAATTATTTGTTTGCAATTATATTGCTAACAATTAGAAAAATAAATAAGCACACAATTTTCTCAATTTTTCCAATCTACACATCATGCTAAAAAGTTTTCACATTCAGGGTTGAAATTCAGCAACATTTTTCACAATCTTATGCTCCATTATATATAAAAGGAAATATTATTGAATATAATAAGAAATTCAGTGTCCACCATTACACAGCTATATGGAACACCCAAGGTTTGAATTCTATTCCAAGACATATTTTCCCCCTGGGGTATATTGTCTCTTTTTCTGAGTCAAGGTAGTCAGTAAGGTAAATACACACAGACACATATGCATGCATGTTCAATAATGTCAAAACCAGCTTTATGATAGATATAGATGTGTTCAATATTTTACTTTCAAATTTGCAAAAAAAGATATGTTGATAATAAATATAACTCAAATAATTGATTCTACAGAAGTTCACACTATTGATGTACCAGTTAGTGCCTTTCATATCCTCTTTATATTTAAATTAATTCAAAATTCCATTAACAGGAAAAGCCTTATTTTGCAAGTTTGTTGTTGTTGTTGTTTTGTTTTGTTTTAACAATTAATGACAATTGTTTAACGTAGAAGCTGCCTGAGGCATAATCCCAGATTGGGAAAGCAAGAACCTGACCAAAAAACAAAAGGAAGATATAGGAAATGAGATGTCCATAGGCCACTTTGAAAAACTGACATGTTTCTGAGCATACATAAGGGCTGTGTAGATGCCATGGAAAGACCTGAGGAGGCTCAAATCTCTCAATTCTGGTTTACCTAGATACCTCACATACCCAGGAAGTGAAGGCCAAGCAAAGAAATGTAAATTGCAGCAGTATTAAATGTGTGCCCTAAGACTTATTTCTTCAAGTCATCTACAGAAATATCTGTCAAATTAACTGACGACTAAACTAAGGAAGCAGAGATTTCATTGGCCACAAATAATAACAATAGGCTTTACACAATTCATCTGGGAGAGTCATTAAACAAAGAACAGGAAGAACAACTACAAGCTTTGGTGGGAAGACCAGATTTCCAGAATTGTTACGTATAATTCAAAATGTCATTTGAAGGAAATTCAGGGCACACAGAGAACAGTGAAAAAGATAAAGCATTTAGAATCCGTGCCTAAAGAAGTCCAGATCTTGGACTAAGCAGAGAAAAATTTTAAATCAACTGTTATAAATTTGTTCAAGGGTCTAAAGGAAACCATGTCTAAATAACTAAAAGAAAGTAGGAGAACTGTCTTACCAAACAGTGACAATCAATACAAAAATAGATAATTATATATGATATTTTATATATATATATATATATATATATATATATATATTCTAAGGTTTTTTTTAATTTTTCAATGTTTTATTTATTTCTGAGAGAGAGAGGAAGTGTGAGCAGGGGAGGGTCAGAGAGAGAGGGAAACACAGAATCTGCAGCAGGCTCCAGGCTCTGAGCTAGCTGTCAGCACAGAGCCCGATGTGGGGCTCGAACCCACCAACCATGTGATCATGACCTGAGCTGAAGTTGATGCTTAACCGACTGAGCCACAAAAGCGCTCCTAAAAATTCCAGTTTTAAAAGTATGATAACTGGGGTGCCTGGGTGGCTCAGTTGGTTAAGCATTTGACTCTTGATTTCAGCTCAGGTCATGATCTCATGGTTTGTGAGATTGAGCACTGCACTGGTCTCTGTGCTGACAGCATGCAGAGACTGCTTGGGATTCTCTCTTTCTCTCTCTGCCCATCCCCCACTCATGTACGCGTGTGTGTGTGTGTGTGTGTGTGTGTGTGTGTGTGTGAGCGAGCGTGCATGTGCACTCTCTCTGGCTCAAAAACATTTAAAAAATAAAATGAAAAAGATCTTTTAAAAAAAAGTATGACAACTAAAATGAGAAATTTACTGGAGAGAGGAACAACATGGTAGAGAAGTAGGGGGATCCATACTTCTCATGACTCTCAAACAAAAAATGGCTGAAACCAAAGGAATCTGAACCCCAAGAGTCCAGGAGGAAAAGACACAGAGTTTGCCAGGAAGACAGCAGGAAAACTAGGTGGCTTCATAGGTGAGTGATTGTAAACTGGGGGAGATAAAACGACAGGCCACGGAGGTGCAAAGGGGAAGGAATCCCCGCTGCGGAGAGACAAAGGGAAGAGAAAGAGTGGCTGGGGAAACATAGGACTGTATCTGGACAGGAAAAAAACCTCAGACCAGGATGGAGAGGGATCCTATCATCCCATCTCTAACTGCAGCGCTTTCTTCAGAATGGGCCTGCTGCCCTGTTCCTGTGCCTGGGGAACCTCCGGGTTTGGTGGTACCTCAAGGGTACAGTTGGCAGCAGGAAGAACTGGCCCCCTGCCCTGGAGTGCTGTGGCTTGAGGAATTACATTTTGGGCATTACATTATTGACACACATGAAGTGGGAATTTAAAACTCAGCTAAGCGTGGGACATGGGAGATGGCAGAGTGAGACAGCCAGCCTGGTCTGAGCCCACAGCACAGCGAGGATGGATCCAAAGGAGTGATTTAGGACCCCTAGTCTGTGAAGAAGGGACTGGGGGGTTCGCCATTTTTCCCCACAACCACCAAGATGGGGCCTCAGCGATCCACTTGGGGCCCACAGTGGAGGTGCGACATGCCTACACCACACCACACCCACACATACTGGGGAGCCACTTACCTACTAGAGCTAGATAGGCTCTGTGGAACAAGCAATGCAGAATTGCCTGGATTAACTGTAGATCAATTTTTCTTATTTAGGAGGCACCTGGTTGGCTCAGTCGGTTAAGCGTCCAACTTTGGCTCAGGTCATGATCTCATGGTTCATGTATTCGAGCCCCGCGTTGGGCTCTGTGCTGACAGCTAGCTCAGAGTCTGGAGCCTGCTTCAGATTCTGTATCTCCCTCTCTCTGACCCTCCTCTGCTCATGCTGTCTCTCTCAGAAATAAATTTAAAAATAAAAAAACAATAACAACAATCTTGTTATTTAGATATAGTCTCTCTTTTCTCCTTCTTATCTCTTCCCTCCTCTAAGCTGGATACTCTGGTTATTGGTTTGCTTAAACAAACATATTTAATCCATTCTCTTGATGCAAGTTCTACACTTCCTTCTTTATTTTACTTTCTCTCTCTCTGGAATAATCAGGGCATATAGTTTCTCTGGGTAACATTATCTTCCTTTAGTTTTCCTTGCCTCCTTCCTTATTCTTCTTTCTCTCTCTCTGGTTTAAGCCTTTTAGTGTCCCTGCCTGGTCAATGTTCATTTTTTCTTTATCCCCATCCCTGTCATTTCTCTCTTTCTATATGCTCTCCCATCAGCACCGCCTCCATCCTGCTCTTTACTTGGATCTGGTGTTTCTGGTTTTAGACTTTTAGACTCTCTTTTTGTTTTGTTTTTCTCTGTTTGCTTGTTTGTATCTTTTTTTGGTGAATTTGCATGTGTTTTTCTTGTTTATTTGTCTGTCTGTTTACCTTTCCAGGGCTATTGCAAGGAACAAACTAAAGCACACATAGTGGAGAGTCCAAAGTATCACTACAAGTAGGGAAATAAAATAATTAAAGTCACAACAACAGAAAGCAAATAACACTCTCCAAAAAACACCTCCTGAATAGTCAGGCCCTGAACAATGTACAAGCCCCCTTTAATATATCAGTACTCTCAGCTGCAGAGCACATAACATGCTTTTAAAACTTACAAAAGAGAGAAAACTAGCCAAAATGACAAAACAGAAGAATTCTACTCAAAAGAAACTCCAAGAAGTGACAGCTAAAGAATTGATCAAAACAGGTATAAGCAACATAAATGAACAAGAATTTAGAATAATAGTTATAAAATTAATTGCTGGGCTTGATAAAAGCATAGAGACAGCAGACTCCATTGCTGCAAAGATCAAGGATCTTAAAAATAGTCATTATGAATTAAAAAATGCTATAAATGAAGTGCAAAATAAAATGAATGTGGCCACAGCATGAATTGAAGAGGCAGAGGGGAGAATAGGTGAATTAGAATATAAAATTATGGAAAAAGACTAAGCCTACACATAGGGTAGCTGAATGGAGAAAAAAACAAAAACAAAATCTATCTATTTGCTGTCTACAAGAGACTCATTTTAGACCTGAGGACACCTTCAGATTGAAAGTAAGGGGATGGAGAAATATCTATCATACGACTGGAAGTCAAAAGAAAGCTAGAGTAGCCATACTTATATTGGACAAACTAGACTTTAGAGTAAAGGCTGTAAGAAGATACAAAGAAGGGCATTATATAATAATTATAGGGTCTCTCCATCAGGAAGAGCTAACAATTATAAATGTCTATGCACTGAATTCAGAAGCACTCAAATATATAAAACAATCACAAACATAAGGAGTCTTATTGATAAGAATGTGATAATTGCAGGTGACTTTATTATACCACTTACAGCAATGGATAGATCAACTAGACAGAGAATCACTAAAGAAACAATGGACTTGAATGATACACTAGACTAGATGGACATCACAAATAATATTTAGAACTCTATATCCCAAAGCAGTGGAATTTACTTTCTTTTCTAATGCACGTAGTACATTCTCCAAGATTGATCATGTCTGGGTCATAAAGCAGCCCTCAATGAATATAAAAGAATTGAGTTCATACCGTGCACACTTCCAGATCACAATGCTTAATACTTCAAATCAACCACATGAAAAAGCCTGGAAAAATTCCAAAACCATTGAGGTTAAAGAACACCCTACTAAAGAATGAATGGGTCAACCAGTTAGAGAAGAAATTTTAAAATACATGAAAAAAATGAAAATGAAAACATGACAGTCCAAACCCTTTGGGATGCAGCAATGGCAGTCTTAAGAGGAAAATACATTGCAATCCAGGCCTATACCAAGAAACAAGAAAAATCCCAAATACAAAATCTAACAGCATACCTACAGGAACTAGAAGCAGAACAGCAAAGACACCCCAAACCCAGCAGAAAAAGAGAAATAATAAAGATCAGGGCAGAAATAAACCATATAGAATCCAATTAAAAAAAAACAAAACAGTAGAACAGATGAGTGAAGCCAAATGTTGGTTTCTTGAAAAAATAAACTAAATTGATAAATCTCTAGCCAGGCCTCTCAAAAAGAGAGAGAACCCAAATAGATAAAATCACTAATGTAAATGGATGTATTAGAAACAATCCCTCAGAAATACAAGCAATTATCAGGGAATAATATGTAAAATTGTATGCCAACAAACTAGAGGACCTAGAAGAAATGGGCAAATTACTAAACACTCACACAGTACCAAAACTCAAATGAGAAGAAATAGAAAATCCGATGACATGATACTCTACATGGAAAACTTGAAAGACTCCACCAAAAGTTTGCCAGAACTGATACATGAATTCAGGAAAGTCTCAGGGTACAAAATCAACATACAGAAATCAGTTGCATTTTTATATACTAATAATGAAGCAACAGAAAGAGAAATCAAGAAACTGATCCCATTCACAATTGCACAGAAAACCATAAAATACCTAGGAATAAACCTAATAAAGATGTAAAAGATCTGCATGCTGAAAACTATAGAAAATTATTTCGGGAAATTGAAGAAGACACATAGAAATGGAAAAACAGTCCATGCTCATGGATTGAAAGAATAAATATTGTTAAAATGTCACTACCACCCAAAACAATCTACACATTCAATGCAATCCCAGTAAAAGTTGCACCAGCATTCTTCCCACACTAGAGCAATCCTAAAATTTGTATGGAGCTACAAAAGACCCCAAAAGGCCAAAGCAATATTGAAGAAAACCAAAATGGGAGGTATCACCATCCCAGACTTTGGCTTCTACTACAAAGCTGTAATCATCAAGACAGTATGGTATTGGCACAAAAACAGACACATAGACCAATGGAAATAACTATAGACCCCATAATTAGACCCACAAATGTATGGCCAACTAATCTTTGACAAAGCAGGAAAGAGTATCCAATGGAAAAAAGACAGCCTCTTTAACAGATGGTGCTGGGAGAGCTGGACAGCAACATGTAAAGGAATGAAACTAGATCACTTTCTCATACCATGCACAAAAATAAACTCGAAATGGATGAAGGACCTGAATATGAAACAGGAAACCATCAAAACCCTACAAGAGAAAGCAGGAAACAACCTCCTTGACCTCAGCCACAGCAATTTCTTACCGACACATCTTCAAAGGCAAGGGAATCAAAAGCAAAAATGAACTATTGGTACCTCATTAAGATAAAAAAGCTTCTGCACGGCAAAGGAAACAATCAACAAAACTAATAGGCAATCGACGTTATGGGAAAAGATAGTTGCAAATGACATATCGGATACAGGGCTAGTATCCAAAATCTATAAGGAACTCAACAACTCCACATCCGAAAAACAAATAATCCAGTGAAGAAATGGAAAGAAGACATGAATAGACAATTCTCCAAAGAAGACATCCAGATGGCCAACAGACACATGAAACAATGCTCAGGATCACTCACCATCAGAGATATACAAATCAAAACTACACTGACATACCACGTCATACTGGTCAGAGTGGCTAAAATGAACAAGTCGGGAGACTATAGATGCTGATGATGATGTGGAGAAATGGGCACCCTCTTACACTGTTGGTGGGAGTGCCAACTGGTGCAGCTGCTCTGGAGATCAATGTGGATGTTCCTCAAAAAATCAAAAATAGAACTACACAATTATCCAGCAATAGCATTGCTAGGAACTTACCCAAGGGATATAGGAGTGCTGGTGCATAGAGGCACATATATTCCAATGTTTATAGCAGCACTTTCAACAAGAGCCAAATCATGGAAAGAACCTAAATGTCCATCACCTGGCAAATGATCAAGAAGATGTGGTTTATATATATAATGGAATCCTACATGACAATGAGGAAAAAAAATGAAATCTGACAATTTGTAACAACACGGATAGAACTGAAGGGTATTATGCTAAGTGAAATAAGTCAAGCAGAAAAAGAAAGATACCATATGTTTTCACTCATATGTGGATCTGGAGAAACTTAACAGAAGACCATGGGAGAGGGGAAGGGAAAAAATAGTTACAGAGAGGGAAGGAGGAAAACCATAAGAAACTCTTAAATACTGAGAACAGGGGCACCTGGGTGGCTCTGTCTGTTAAGTGCCTGACTTCGGCTCAGGTCAGGATCTCATCGTCTGTGGGTTTGAGCCCTGCATCAGTCTCTGTGCTGACAGCTCAGAGCCTGGAGCCTGCCTCGGATCCTGTGTCTCCCTTTTTCTGTGGCCCTCCCATGCTCTGTCTCTGTCTCTCAATAATAAATAAACATTTTAAAAATGTTTTAATACTCAGAACAAGTTGAAGGTTGATGGAGGTTGAGGGAGAGGCAAAAATGGGTGATGTACATTGAGGCGGGCATTTGTTGGGATGAGGATGGGGTGATGTATGGAAACAAATTTGACAGACTACATTAAAAAATAAAATCAGAAATTCACTGAAAAGGTTCAGGAAGAAATTTGAGTTGGAAGAAGAATCAGTGAACCTGAGGATAAGTCAGTTCAGAGTATCCTGTATGAGCAACAAAAAGAACATGAAGAAAAGGGAGCAGAAACTCTGAAAAATATGGAAACACGCAAACATATCCATAATAGGAATCCCCGAAGGAAAGGAGAGAGAGACATAAAGAATATTTGAAGAGGTAATGACAAAAAAGTTGACAAATTAAAGGTTTTTAAGATTACTTAAGGACTAAAAAAAAGGTTGAATGCAATTAAATACCAATTAAAAGCTAGATGTGAAAGTTAAGATACCTCTTAAGTAAGACATAAAACATGTCTGATATGTCAAAGCAGGAAGAAAGAATAATCTATGGATAAAATCCAACATGTATTCATGAGACTTGATCTTTCTTTACTAGGAAAATGTTATCATTCTATTAGGAACCTCAGACCCCCTTCTGCACACTTCTGGATATGACCTTCATGGTCTTCAATGACCGAGAGGTAGCCTCGAAGGCTGAAATGGAACAGAGAAACAAGTGGCATGCCATAGCGGCATGCCCTTCTCTGGGTCCACCCAGGGGCAAAAGCCATTAAAGGTATAAAATCTGGCCTGTCCTTCTCTGGGTCCACCCAGGGGCAAAAGCCATTAAAGGTATAAAGTCTGGCCCAAGAGTGTCAAATGCTCCCTCTGTCAGGGCCTGGTCGCCCCCTGCAAATGACCAGGACTTTGGAGATGGAACTGCCCCTTCTTCCTATGCATGGGAAGCCCTGGCCTTCTGAAGTAATCAACAGCCTCAGGCTAAGGCACTTGGCAACTTGCCTCTCCAGACAACCAAAGGCTGCCCTTAGCTCTGTACCTCAATTATGAGGAGCCCAACAGAGCAGGGGAGGACGATTTCATCCCCTGTGACTGACGGGGCTCTGAGACTCCCACATTCTCCACCTCTTTGGCAGAGCTTCCAGTATCTTCCTGGATATGGCAGGAGACAAAATTGAATTTCTCACAAATACAGGAGCCACTATTCCACCTTATGAAATACTTAGGAGGCAGCTTTCAGTCCTCCATTCTTCTCACTGGGATAGCCAGGCACCCAAAGGGGTATTGTTTCACTTCCCCTTTAATTTGATCTTTGGGTAACAATACCTTTCCCACTCCTTTCTTGTTTTACCTGATTGCCCCACTCCATTCCTTGGAAGGGACATAATGACAAAAGTTTAAACTAGTCTTTGCCTTTCTGAGATTGACCATACCCTGATGACATTTTTGTCCTCTGAACTCTCTGTCCTTTGAAATATCAAGATTTCCATTCTTCAACAGATACCCCCTCAGGTATGGGACACCTTCATTCCAGGGCACTCTCTATCAGAAACCCCAGTAAGGACACAACTTAAAGAATCTCATTTCCTCCCCATAAAATCCCATCACCCCCTATGTATGGAGACCAGACAGGGACTACAGCCCCTCACAGAAGAATTCTTAGTTCTAGGAATTTTACAACCCTGCAATTCACCTGTAATACCCCCGTTTTAGCAGTAAAAAGTTCAATGGCCCATATAGAATGGTAAAGGACCTAAGAGCTATCAACAAGGCTATTCCAATTCACGCAATTGTTCCTAACCCTTAAACCCTCCTAGGACAGATACCCTTGGACACTCCGGTACTTTGTATTGGATCTCAAAGATGCTTTCTTCTGCATCCCAGTGAACCCAGATTCCTGGTTTCTCTTTGTCTTTGAGTGGCAAGACCTCTCCATGCGGATTACTCAATACCTAACTTGGATCATCCTCCCTCAGGGCTTTAGGGACAGTCCACATTTACTTAGACAAATGCTATCCAAAAATCTGTCCACCCTTCAGCTCCCTAGAGGCAGTGCCTTACTTCAATATATTGATAAATCACTTATCTGCAGCCCCAAAGAGAACACTTCTGACACAAATACTGTCCTGGTGCTTTGGAGCTTTGTCTCTTAGAACTATAAGGCCTCCCCTTCAAAGGCTCAAATTTCCTCTCAGAAGGTTCAGTTCGTGGAATTACTATTAATCCCTGGGAATAAGAGCCTCCTGACCACCAAAAGCGTCTCATTTTAAATATGAAAACTGTCCATAAAATATCAGCTGTGTTCTTTTTTGGATATGGCTGGGTTATATTGAATATGGATATTTCAATTTGGATTAATATCAAAACCTCTTTATGAAGACCTGAGGGGATCTGAGTAGGAGACTTTGAAGTGTGACTCTGAAATGACAAAAGCTTTTGGGGCCCTCAAACAGGCACTTACAAGGGTCCCAGCTTTAGCCCTGCCAGACCACTAGAATCCCTTCTCCTTATATGTGCATGAAAGAAGGAGAGTGGTCCTTGGAATCCTGATCCAAATGCTGGGACCTTCCCAACACGTGGTCACATACCTATCTAAGAATTTATATCCTATGGCACAGGGATGGCATCCCTGCCTCTGAGCACTGGCATCCATGTCCTTACATATCCTAAATTATCCTTAGGATAAGGCATAACTGTGTATACACCTCATCAATTATCGGACACCCTAAATTCTAAGGCATTTCATTGGACCTCCTATCGTGGAATTATAAAATTCTTTTTAGTCTTTTATTAGAAATAGCAGAACTAAATATTTGTTCATTCGGATGCAAAATCCTGCCACCTTTCTGCCAGATCCCACAATAAATGCCCCCTTGGAACATTCTTGCCTATAAACCACAGATTTGACTTGCAGTGCCAGGCCAGATCTTCAAGATATGCCTCTAGGTAACCCAGAGGCTATGGTTCATGGATGGCAGCAGCTTCATAGTGGGAGAAATATGGGTCTCTTGGTATGCTATTGTTAGCTTAGTCCAAGTCATGGACCCTGGACCTCTGCCAGGTGCCACTACCTCAGCACAAAAGACAGAACAAAGTGCTCTTCAGAGAAGGCCCAAGCCCTTCTCTGGGCACAAAAATGAAAGTAAATGTATATACTGAATCCGTCTACGCCTCCCACATGATCCATACCCACACTTCTATTTAGAGAGAAAGGGCCTCCTTACAGCCCGTTACCTCAGTTAAACCTGCCTCTGAAATTTTGGCCTTGCAAGAGGCAGTTATGTTTCTTGACCAAATAGCTATTATTCATTATAAGGCCCATCAAAAGGATAATGACTTACTCTTTGTTGGAAACAATAGAACTGACAAGTAAGCAAAAGCAGGCACCAGGCTGCCCCTTGAGGTTGCTCTGGTTCTCAATCTAAATCCCTTTATCCCCCACAATATACTCAGAAATCCAAAGGGCACTGAAAAAAAGGCTTTTCCTATACTCCAGAGGGTTTGTTGCAAAGCCCCAGTAATAAACTGTTACTCCTGGGAATGTTACAATGGAAATTTCTTAATAACTTACATCAGGCTGCCCATCTCAGAGCTAAGTCCCTTCAAGACCTAGTAGGAACTCTTTTCATTGGAAAGAACATTCCCTAAACTCTGCAGGCTATCTCCCAGGGGAGTTTTACCTAGCATCACACTGCATCAACCCAGAGGGAGCCCATAATCCTCCCCCACTTCTTCAACCTATCCAAAGACTAGAGATGACCAGGGGAGGACTGGCAGATAGAGTTTATGCAAATATCTTCCTGAAAGGGGATCAAGTATCACTCTTTGTACACACCTTTACAGGATGGTGTCCTTACCACTAAGACAGACATGGCTTTATAGGTCACCACTGCTTTCCTTGATCATATCCTTCCTCAACTTGGGTTTCCCTGCTCCTTAGAGTCAGACAATGGCCCAGGTTTTGTCTCTCAAATAACTCAGGGAGTTAGTGATGTCCTCCAGATAAAATACCCTCTGCATGCAGCATGACACCCACAATCCTCAGGGAAGGTAGAGAGGGCCAACCAAACCATAAAAAGATTCCTCGGAAAATTTATGCACAAAACACAACAATCTTGGCTGACCCTCCTTCCCCTGCATTACTAAGGTCACATATCACCCAAAACTCCACAACCCGTCTTAGTCCATTTGCGGTTCTTTGTGGGAGACCCTTTCTCCAGACAGATCTTTTATTAGACTTCAGAAGCCACTATCTCTCACAGTATATTATATCCCTAGGGTTAACCATCTCCATCAATAATGACCACCAAAACCAGTACCTTCCAAAACTTGACCCCTCTTTCTCAGGTAACATACATCCAAAACTTACACCCGGGGACTGGGTATACCTTAATGCTCTTTCATGGGACAAAAAGTCACAAAGTCACTTGAATCTGTCTGGACCAGGCCCTGTCAGGTTTTCCTGACTCTTCCAACAGTAGTAAAACTTCATACCTTCTCCACATGGACCCATGCACAGTTTTTATTCATACAAGGCTATTGAACAGATTCTGTCCCGTTAAAAAATAAACATGAATAAACTACTGCAATGGTTAATAATCATGATACTTTAAAAATACTAGCTCCAGAGATGTACAGGAATTAAAATTTAATTGGAATAATTGTGAAAAGGTTTGAAATAAAAATTATAAACACATAGCTGTGCTTAACAAAGTTGTACACATGCTAATAGTAATATGTTCCACAAATAAAACTCATATATTCTTTAAAAGCAATAGGAAATAGAGGTGATAAAAGGTAGAAAAATCCATAAAACCCATCTTGTACATTCCTCCAAAGAATTTTCACCTGAAGTTTTCAAAGTTTTTCAAAAGACTTTCTGCTACCAAAGAAGAATTTTCCACTCAAGAGCTTATTTTATTCCATTCCCCTGGGAAAGAACATACTACAAAGCTCCACAAGTTTGTATAATAACTTATCAAGATGCATTACATGCTTTAGCCATTACAAGAGAATCAATTGATTTTTTCACATTTCTTGTTATATAGTAAAAATGATAGTTGTGGACAAAATGGAATTATATTTCAAATATTTTCTATTCTAACATCGAATAAAATACATACAAAAACATTTATTTTCTTACTGAGGAACACAACGTACGTGTGCCATTCTTGGTAACTAATAATCGATTTAATAGATGTTACACATGCGTACATTGTTCCATTATCATGGATGTATTTTCAATATTTTTTACTGAAACCAACATCTATTCTATTCAGCAACTATTCTGTCTTTCTCCTTTTGATCATTGTCAGTGTTGGGCAGGCAAATTGTCATTTGTGTTGTTTCCGTATAAAGGTATTTCAAGGTCCCACTCCTCTTATTCTTACCCTTAAAATTTCATTTCCAGTATTCTTCATCTTTGGTCAAATTGTTCCAATTATCTAATATGTCCTATGTCTTTCATCGCCATTGCCTAGAAAGGGTTATGTGTCCTAAAAGAAAAATCTGTTTTCTCTTCTTAACTTACATTGTTGCACACATACCACTATAGTATTTATTCAGTATTTAAAGTGTATTTTTTAACTTATTCTAGGTAGAAACTATATCATAATTGCCCTGACACAGAGCACAAACTAAAACACTTGATGAATTAATGTGTGGAATCATAAATGGATGAATGCTTTCAAAAGATAGAAGTGATAATTGAGGACATTCAAAAGGAAAAGTTAGAGACAAAAACAAAGTAAACTTTTCCCATTTTTAATAATGAAATTAGTAGATTAAATAGACTTACAAGTGACTATTATGAAGAATTATAATTATTTAAATGTGCAAGATATTATTGTCTAAGAAATTGCTGTATTTATTTACTATTTTGTTTTATATGTAGACATTCTTTTTTAATTATGTGAGCCAGCCCATTTCTAGTTTTCTTTTTGTTGAGATTAACAGTGATCTTCACAAGGAAAGGACTCAAGTTTATGCTTCTGGCTCTGCTTCTGTGAAAATGCCTTCAGTGAAGACAGCTAAACTTTGGTTACCTTTCCCCTCTCTAGTTTTTTTTTATTTCTCTCTCTCTCTCCTATCTATTACTTCACTATATTGCTTTATTCTTCATTGAGATTGTTAGAGGCAAATAAAACCAAATTTTGGTTTCTCAATTATATATAAGGTCAGAATTCATTGTCTCAGAAATAAATCTGTTACAATTTGAAGAAGTGATGTAGTAGAAGCTTGTCTTCTGAGTATAAGCTTTGTGTGGTCCCTTAATATTTTAATTTGAATTTGTATCGACTTCTTAAATCAACACTTTGCTTTAAATTTATTTTTTTCCTCAGATGCTACACAAAGCACAGAAACATTTAGCTAATGCCTCATTGATATAAGATTGCACATAAACTCTTAAAATGTAGTCAGGTGCTTATTATAATGAGAGAAAAGGGAAAAACTATTCATTGTAGTGCTAATTTATCATGTTTCACTTAGGAGAAGTACAAAAATTAATTTCCCAATCTAAAGAATTACTAGACACACAGTCATTTTATTATTGTTGATGTTTTTGTCATTTTTAATGATAGGTCCTTTTTAACATAATTGAAGAGTTCTTTACTGTGTATGAAAACCTAGAGATAAATCTATTTCAATACATTATTAAGTTTTTTGGCAATAGTTAAAATAATGTCATCTAGGTTACTCTTGGCAAAAAAAAAAAAAAACCCTTCCATTGAAGATTTATAAAATACAAATGTTTCAAGTAACACTGTTTTTCACGCTCATCTTCCAAATTCCTCTTAAAACAATAAAACAATCTAGAATTTTCTTTGGATGACTGTTATTTTGAGTCACTTTTCTAGTCTCAAGGATGTTATTTAGTTTGTTTATGCCAAACTCTCTTCCCAAAAGTGAACACTAAGGGCTTAATCTAATAAGCTTATTTCATTATCTTAATCAAAATGATTTGTGTAAAAAATAGGCATAGAATCTAGCTCTGACCAATGAAAAATGTGGGGAATAAGCTTAGGAATTCCCTGAGCCTGCACTAATGGGTTAACAGCCATAAGGAATTAGAAAGCCATAGGGTGAAGTTTGGGTAAACAAGATTAGGTGAATAAGTATAGGTAAGGCCCCAGTGTAGATAGGACAGGGCAAAGGCCCCAGTATAAGACAGACAGGGCAAAGGCCCCAATATAGAACTAAGGTATATGAGGTAAACAAGATTAGGTATTCAGGGAAGAAATGCGCACGTCCGCCTCAACTTAGTACAATAGCAGAAAGCTGCTTTCACAGGAAGGAAGGGCCAAATTAGGTAAACAGGTAAATAGAGTTATAGACCAATGTGGGGTCAGGTTGCCCAGAGTGGAGCTAATTGGCAAAAGAAAGATGCCTTGTTGACGCTGAGATAGCATGCTCTTTCTTGTCCCAGAGGCACAAGAGGTAAACAGAGGTGGTGCTTCATGTCTGCTGTAAACAAACTTTCACCTGGCGTCAGGATTTTGTTTTGTATTAACCCAGACCCCTAACACCTCATATTTTCAAAACCCTCTTTCCCTCACATCCGTGAGTCAATGTTCACAGTTTCATTGTCTCTTTGTGCACGTCTATCACCATGTTTGTAAGCCTTCTGATCCTAATAAAAATGGAGCAATGACCCCTACTCTGGGCTCTTGTCTTCCCCCAGACATTAGCTGTCTCTTACATTTTTAATCCTGCCTCCTGCTTTCTTGCTGGACAAGAAAGAACCTCAGACCTAGAGTCTATGATAGAAAAATGAAAATTTCTATGGATTTTAGCAAAGCAAGTTTCCTTGTCTTTTTTTCTTACTTACTTCAAGGGATTTTCATTCATCTTTTAGACTTGAGTGTTGAAAGTATCTGGCTGCATTTTGGAGAAGTAGCTGAGATACAGAGAAATTACATATTTTAGTCAGCGTCACACAACTAGGAAATGTCAGAACTGGAATAGAAAGGCAGGCAATTCAAGGCAAGAACCCAGGCAGTAGTTGAGACACTTTGTTGATATTTATTATTATTTCATTTTGCAGACATTGTCACATTTGTTCTGCACTCATTAAAACCTTGTAAAGTAGATATATATCACCCCTAATTTACAGATGAGGAAAATGAGTATTAATAAGGTTTGGGAAATACTGGCTTCAATACCTGGCCATTTAACCACATGTTTTAAAATCCCACCTGCTGTAAATGTGCTTTGCAGGGTTTCATACACATAGTGTGTGCAACCAAGATGATTGCTACTACTACATACAAATCATTCAAGGCTACCTCTAGTCCTTGATGTGGCTGTCATTCCCCTACTATGAGGTACTGCCACTCTGCAATTCTTTTAGAAACTCCAAAATTTATGTCTACTTCAAAATGTGCCCCACTTCCATACACTCCAGGACATCAGTTTTGTATGTACATATGTGGTCCCCCTGTCATACATGCACATGAACACATATGCATACATACATGCATGCACATACATAAATCACGCAAAGACAATTACACATACAGGAGGCCACACACATACACATATATACATCTAAAAATGTCTCTATTTTGCAACACAAAAGAAAGAGGTAGTGAAAGGATGTAGAGATATACATTTATGCTGATTGGAGAAGGCAGAGCAGAAACCAAGAGTATCCTCATCCTTGATGGAAATATTTGAGATGATGGACCAAACCTTACGTGAGCTAGCTTTACCTCTGGACTTTTCAGTATGAGACACAAAATTTCTTCTTACTATCTAAAAGACAATGGAATGAATTTCTGTGTCGTTTAAAATCATAAAAATACACATTGATACTCACATTTTTGACATCTAAAAAGATCAATGATAATAGTAGTGTTATTTGCATACACAAGTAATGTAAGAAATGGAATCATAGGTAGCAATACTTTTCATCTTTTAAAAATTTTTAAATGGACATTCCTCCACTCAAAAGATTTGCAATGCTATATTCATAAGCTTAAGAGAATAATTAATATCAAGATGTTAATTCTTGGGAGAGCACACCATGTAGTTACCAACAATTATCTTTGAAAATCTTTCAAATTGTCCCCTCCTAATCAACATCACGTATATACTTTTGTTTGGGTCCTCACTATATGCTGCCTCGAAAATTACAATAGTATTCTGCTTTCTATTATTAACTAATAGTTTTCTAACTATTTCTATTATTAACTAATAGTTTCTAATTATTTAAATTTTCTAACTCAAAGAGAGATTGAGGTACATAGATGTAGATACAGATATAAGTGTTGTAGAGAGATACGTATATAGATATAGATCTCCTATTGATTCTATGCCTCAGAGAATCCAGAGTAATACATTAGTTACAATGGCCAAAACCCAACAGATATACTGATAAATTCCTCATGGGTAAATGCAGGCACATGAACCAACACATTCCTGATTATGACTTGCAAGACACTTAGTCAAAAGACGGTGTACGATTTGCATTGGGTTCCAAACTGGTAGGGTTTCTATTTACTCTAAGAAATGTGTATAGAATACTTAAATACCAGTCTGCAGGAGTAAGTAGGTTTACATGACTGCAAAAAGTTGGTATACACTAGGGACTCAGAGAAGGCTTTTACAAAGACTCCTAAGCTAAATGTAGTATAATGGGCATATTTGGCCTCAGCTGTGGCCTGAACAGTGTTCATGGCAGTTATGTCAATGCCGATCAACTGGATACAAATCTGTGCCTCAGTAGGAGCTTCCTTCACTATGAATGCATACAGTTTAGACCTATACTAGAATAAGAAACTTATTATTGCAGACTCAAAAACTGTAATTTGAAAACTGAAGTTAGGACATAAATAAAGATAATGCCTTTATAATAGTATAATCCGGAAGAATATCCTTCTTCTGTTTTTTTCTGTGTATCTTCAGATTGGATCAAAGTTCCAGAGTAACTGATGACATATAAAAAAGGTGCACTTTTTCCTAAAAGGAATAAACATATGTCAGTACTACATAGAATGTGTTAAACACATTCTATATTTGCAAGTATCCAAAAGAGTAACCATTAGTCACATATAACTATTGGAGGTTGAATAGGAGCTACTTAAGGCTGGAAAGCTGTTTTTTAAGTTTTATTTCTTTATAAGTATACTTATATATTTTATATATTTAAATTATATTTTATGTATTTTAATTAATTAAATGTTACTATCCACATGGCTAAGTATTAAGTGTTTAAGTATTCTATACACATTTCTAAGTACCTAAGTTCATAGAGCATCTCTAAATACTGAAGTCCTATTTAATTTCTGCATTAGTTGTATTTCATCATTTCACATTCTTTTTTCCTTTCTTCCTTCTTTCCTTTCTTTCTTCCTTTCTTTCTTCTTTCTTTTCTCCTTCCTTCCTTCCTTCCTTCCTTCCTTCCTTCCTTCCTTCCTTCCTTTCTTTCTTTCTTTTCTTTCTTTCTTTCTTTCTTCTTTTTCTTTCTGAAAGAAAGAACAGGAGAGGGTCAGAGACAGAGGAAGAGAAAAATCCCAAGCAGCCTCCATGCTCAGCTCAGAGCCCCACCCAGGGCTCAATCACAGAACTGTGAGATCATAACCTGAGCCAAAATCAAAAGTCAGTTTTGGGGCATCTGGGTGACTCCGTCAGTTAAACATCCATTTCCACTCAGGTCATGATCTATCTCATGGTTCATGAGTCCAAACCCCGCTTTGGACTCTGTACAGTGCAGAGCCTGTTTGGGATTCTCTCTCTCTCCCTCTCTCTCTCTCTGCCTCTCCTCCTCCACTTGTGCTATCTCTCTCAAAATAAATGAATAAATTTTTTAAAAAGTTGGTTGTTTAACCAACAGAGTTACCCAGGTACCCCTCACAATAATATTTTCATTTTTCTTTTCTATTCCTTTGATTAGAGAGTTTAGTAATCTTCTTATGTTTTATTTATAATCAATAAACAATTTATTACCATATCATGGCATTAACTGATTATAATATTTTAAAATAAACATAGCATAGTACTTTTTTCTGTATTATTATGATGTTTAAATTTAAGTTATTTAACATATAATGTAATAATGATTTCAAGAATAGAATTTAGTGATGCATCACTTACATATAACACCCAGTGCTCATCCCAACAAGTGTCCTCCTTAATCCCCTTCACCACTTTGCCCATCCCCACACTCTACACCCTGCCAGCAAAGCTCAGTTTGTTCTATTTAAGAGTCTCTAATGGCTTATGCCCCACTCTGTTTTTATCTTATTTTTTAAATTTTTTTTAATGTTTTATTTATTTGTAGGAGAGAGAGAGAGAGACAGCGTGAGCAGGGAGGGTCAGAGAGAGAGGGACTGACAGACTCTGAAACAGGCTCCAAGCTCTGAGCTGGCAGTCAGCACAGAGCCTGACGCGGGGCTCAAACCCACGAACCGCGAGATCATGACCTAAGCAAAAGTCGGACTCTTAACCGACTAAGCCACCCAGGCGCCCCTTTTTTGTATTATTTTTGCTTTCCTTCCCTTATGTTTATCTGTTTCGTATCTTAAATTCTATATATAAGTGAAGTCATATGATATCTATCTTTCTCTGACTGACTTATAATACATTTTAGTTCCATCTATGATTTTGCAGTGTGTGTGTGTGTGTGTGTGTGTGTGTGTGTGTGTGTGTGTGTGTATCTCACATCTTATTTATCTATTCATCAGTAATGGACATTTGGGCTCTTGCCATACTTTGACTATTGTCGATAGTATTGCTATAGCGCTGCAATAAACATTGGGGTCCATATGCCCATTCAAAAGAGCACTCCTGTGTTTTTTGGATAAGTGGTACAGTTGTTGGATTAGAGGGTAACTCTATTTTGAGTTCTTTGAGGAACTTTCATACTGGTTTCCATGGTGGCTGCACCAGCTTGCATTCCCACCAGCAGTGCAAAAGGGTTCCCTTTTCTCTGCTTCCTAGCCAACATCTATTGTTTTCCTGAGTTGTTCAATTTAGCCTTTCTGACAGGTGTGAGATAGTATCTAATTACGGTTTTGATTTGTATTTCCATGATGATGAGCAAAGTTGAACATTTTTTCACGTATCTGTTAGCCATCTAGTTGGTTTCTTTGGAAAAATGTCTATTCATATCTTTTGCCCATTTCTTCATTGGATTATTTGATTTTTGAGTGTTGATTTTGATAAGTTCTTTATAGATATTGGATACTAACCCTTTACCTGATATGTCAGTTGCAAATATCTTCTATTCTGTTGATGGCCTTTTAGTTTTACTGATTGTTTCCTTTGCTGTTTCATTGATCTCTGTGTCTGTTTTTGTGCCAATACCATATTGTCTTGATGATTACGGCTTTGTAATACAGTTTGAAGTCCAGGATTGTGGTACCTCAAGTTTTGGTTTTCTTTTTGAGGATTGCTTTGACTTTGGAGTCTTTTCTGGTTTCATACACATTTTAGGATTGTTTGTTCTAGCTCTATGAAGAATGCTGGTGTTATTTTGATAGGGATTGCACAGAATCCATAGATTCAATTGAATCCGCTTTGGATAGTAATATTTTTGTCTTTATAAAGTAATTTTTATTGTATAAATTGTATAGCATGAATTTAAGATTATTAAATGCACATAGGGACGCCTGGGGGAGCTTAGTCGGTTAAGCGTCCAACTTTTGCTTAGGTCATGATCTCGCGGTTCATGGGTTCAAGCCCCGCGTCGGGCTCTGTGCTGACTGCCAGCTCAGAGCCTGGAGCCTATTTTGGAGTCTGTATCTCCCTCTCTCTCTGACCCTCCCCTGTTCACGCTGTCTCTCTCTCTCTCTCTCTCTCTCTCTCTTTCTCTCTCTCTTTCTCCTAGAAATAAATAAAAAATAAAAAATAAATAAATAAAATAAATACACCATAGGTTATGCTAATTTCAATTTTTATTCTGAAAAAAGGGAACATCTACTAAGTAGCTCATCAAAAAGTAGTGATGTAACCAAATATGTTTTATTAGAAATGTCAAATATCAGTTTGGCAATTTTGCTATTGCTCTAGAATATACATAGAGTCAGGGAAAGCAGTTAGAAAACTATATATAAATATATATTTTTATGTAAGTACAGGAATACTTACAAATTCTACATGTTTATATAGAGATGTAAGAATATTAGACAAATGTATATAAATATAAACTTATAATGAGACACAGAGATAGAGACAAAGACACAAAGAGACAGTAAGAGAGAGCATTGCTCTCCTGATTATGGAGGATGAAAAGTCCAAGATTTGCAGTAAGCAAGCGGGAAATTCAGAAGAGTCAATGATATTGCTCTAGTTCAAGTCTAAAGGTACAAAAACTAGGATTGCTGATGGTGTTAGTTGCAATGCAAGACCAAAGACCTGAGACACAAGATTGTCAATAGTGTAAGCTTCTGTCAGAGTCTGAAAACAGGTAAAGACCAGTGTGCCAGCTCAAAGACACTCAGACAAAGAGAGCAAATTCCAGTTTACTTAGGCTTTTTATAATGTTAGGTCTCCAAAGGATTGGTTGAGAGACCCACTCACACTGGGGTGAGGGCAATCTGCTTTACTCAGTGTACTAATTCAAATGTTAACCTCTTTCAGAAATTGTTACGAACATACTAAGAATAATGTTTAACCAAATATCTGCACTACTTGTGGCCCAGTCAAGTTGACTCATGAAATTAACCATCACAACCAATAACACCATCACCTTCTCAAATGACTTTTATTATAAATGCATCAACCACACTAAAGCAAACTCACAGTAGGTAGGCTTGTAATTCTGAATTTCTGGGTAGAAATATAGTTAGTGAACATAAAATGAAGTTTTTCTCCAGCACAATCTCCTTACTCTAGACTTTATTCACTCAGGAAGGGAAGAATTATCTCCCCTTATTTCACTGACGTCTTTCACCACCAATAGTTGTTTCTCTTATTTTGGCATTAATTTCTCTTTAGTATCTCCTTTCCTATGCTTTTTACATCATGGTTTCTTGAATCATAGATTTGAAGTCCAACCTACTTTGGACACTACTCTACAATACACACTTTTGGAGATATTAGCCTCAACTAATCATTTCAGAGACCCCCCAGGAGGCCAAATCAGGTAGCAAGGATACAAGCAAGAAACACGGTATGCTAGCAAGGCAGCATCTGGCACATCTTTCAATGACAGTCCCCATTTCAGTCAACAATGCAGACCAGGACCTATTTTCTTGTTCCCATCTACACACTTGCATACTTGATAACCAATCAGGTATAAGAGAATTATATCACAAGCCTGGGTATAAAAACTACCCTGATTAAGGCACACAGTTTTAAAATAAAACCAACATCTCTGGTAACAGCTAATGGATGTAATTTCTACAGTCCTAACAAGGATCATATCCAGTTACAAGAACCATCACACTCAGGGAACCCAAAGCTTTGACTGAACATAGTACTGGATGGTATGGCCAAGGTATACAGGAAAGAAAAAGTACAAAAGAGTTGTATTAATTTTGTAAAGGAGAAATAAGATTCTTATTATTTGTAGAAAAAGTTATTACTGTGGAAAATCATCAGTATTAAAAGTAATTAGTGTAGATCCCTGAGTGTGAGGGTAACTTCAAACAACCAATAGTGTTAATCCCCACCAGCAATAATTTCACCCCAACACTACTCCATTCACTATGCTACCCACCTGGCAGAATATAGTCATATATTGTGCCCTACTGTCATTAACTCTATTTTCCTAACTTAATTTAACACTGGCACTTGTGACCTAGGTACCAACACTTTTGTTTACAAGAGGTCGTTGAATCTTCAGGCCTTGTCTTTCTTTCTCACTGAATTTTCTCTAATAGTTTATTCCCAAGAATATCCAAATTATTTCTCCCAGAGTAAATGATTTTTACCTTCCTCCTTCAGAAAATATCCATCTTTGTATTTCTCTTTAGAGAAAACAAACAAATTAAAAAAAAAAAAAACATAAACTAGGGGTGCCTGGGTGTCTTGGTTGAGCATTGGCTCTAGGCTCTTGACTTCAGCTCATGTCATAATCTCACAGTTCATGAGACTGAGTCCAGTGTGGGGCTCTATGCTGATGGTGTGGAGCCTGCTTGGGATTCTCTCCCTCTCTGTCTGCTCTTCCCCTACTTACACTCTGTCTCTGCTCTCAAAATAAACATTACTTTAAAAAAAAACCGTAAACTAGAATTTTCCTAAAAACTGAAACTTAGTAAACCTCTTGACTTGAAATTTTGTTCCAGAAATCAAGAATCTTGTTTGTTTCTTTATTTAAAGATTAAGACACTTATTATTCTTTATATTAATAATGGCTATGTTATTCTTATTTATGTTTGCTAGGATTCAGCAAACATACAATTCTATATTTATCAAATTCTCTTTGATTTCTGTAATTTTTTTGCCATAGTAATGCTGCTTTCTGTTTCTCTTTTTTAAAATTATTTATCATTTATTTATTTATATTTGGGGAGTTCCTTTGCTTTTTCAGAACACCAAGGATGTGATTGTGGGTATATTGTCTTTCTTCCATATTTATAATTATCATTCAGGATACGCTGTGTATGCTATAGTAATAAAGATCTCAAAAATTTCAAGAGCTTAAAAATTCAAGTTTAATTTACTCATTGCATGTCATGAGGGAGTTCTACCATCATGGATCTTTAAAAGCCCTATTTGATACAGATATCAGTCACAGCAGCAGGTAGAAAGAGGACATGGCATACCACCCCTGAGTCTCTAAAAGCTCTGCCTAGAAGGGCATATATTACTTTGGTTCACATTGCATTGACCATAATAAGTAACAGCCCCATGCCTGAGTTATGGTGGCAGAAAAAATGAAACCCACTACTTGCAAAGAGGTAGCATGACAATGATTTTAAAGATGTTCATGGAAAAACAGAAATATCCTTTTTGATCTTATAAAGTATCCAATTATTTTCATTTTGTTATGCTCAGTTCTTTAATTCAAAGCCTCCATGGACTTTTACTATATTTTTTACAAATGCCTACTCTGTTCTGTTCCGTCTTCAATTAAGCTTTTATTTCTCTTATAAAATGTTTCTCTCCAATTTTTTGTTTAGCTCTACCAGCTTATACATCATTTTGCCATATCTTTTCTGGGTTCTTATGTTTATACTTTGAGCTCATAAACAGGTTTTATGCTAGTTTTATAAATATGGTCCCAATGTTTTTGATTCTTCTCCCTTTAAGAGATGAACTCTTATGGTGTCTGCCTGGCTTAGTCTTTGGAGCATGCAATTCTTGATTTCATGGTGAGTTTGAGTCCCACCTTGGGCATAAAGTTTACTTAAAAAAGAAATTGAGGGGGGGGGAAGATGGACTGTAATTCCTATTGATTGTAAGCTGAACTTAGTGACTTATTTTTAATAAATAAAATAAAGTGTAAGTGGCAGTATGCAACTTCAAGACTAAGTCATAGGATGATGTTGGCAGCGCTGTGGAGAGGTTCACATGACAAAGATCTGAGATACCCTGACATTATCCACATGAATGAGCAGGTAAGTGGGTCCTTCAGGTGCTATCAAGCCTTCACATGACCATAGCACTGGCAGAGGTATTAATGACAACCTCATGAGAGACCCTGAACAAAACCACCAGGCTAAGGGTCTCTGACCCACAAACACTGAGATAATAAATGTTGTTTGAAGTGACTAAGTTTTAATTAATTTCTTAAGCAGCAACAAATAATACAGCTTATCTTACCTTGTTTTTAACTCATGTGAAAATTTTATTAACAATTTTCACCAGCTATACGACATTTAGAGATTTACTTTTTCTTGTTTTTCCCCATATGTATGCTTCTCTTTTTAACCTGAGTTTTTTAATTAATAAGTAGTTTTGAATGAGACTGAGTCATACTTGACCATGTTGTTTCATTCCATAAATAATTATCTCTGGTTCACAATGAGTTTTGTGAGTATCTAAGTTATTTTGATCTTTCTACTCTATAGAGATTAAACATTTTAATCTTCTCATTATACAGAATCTTTCCTTTTTAACATGCTTTGGCAACATATTGCATGTTTGTGTGTATTCTGCTTCTTTGTTGTATTAAATTGTTAATCAAATATTAAAGAATATTTTAGTGTTTCTAACTTTTTTCTATCTTAAGCAATCATGCAATGAGTACCCTTTTAAATATTTAGTTATTTTATAGAAGATGTACTGATTCAGAATGCCATTCTTTACCAGTAACTGATCTACCTACCCTTATTAGCTACCAATATTATATATTTCCATGATTCTTTGTTCAACCTTGCCTTCAAAACAAATTCAAGAGGAGCATCCATTGTTACACTGTATATGCATTCTTATTATAAACAAAGGAGTAGTACCTTTCTGGAAAGCTATCTTCATTGGTTTCTAAATATATTTGTTTCCAAACATCTTTTCTTCCGTCTGACTTTCAGTGCATGTAGTAGTTTTGCCTGTCCCTGTTTGAAGTTACAGAGGCTCATATTGCTTTTTTTGGTTCTATCTCTCTTTGTTGTTTTGGCAGGAGTTCAGAGCAGAAAACAAAATCACTTCTCTTTTATCTCTCATATATCAAAACTAGAAACTTTCCAGCTTCAAGAAACTCTTTATGGAAATAGTCAGATAGGAAGCTCCAATAACCAAATACACTTAGAAAATCAATCTTTTTAATCAAGTCTTTTCCCTTATTTATTTCCAACCAAAACAAAAATTGAATGAAGTTCTGTTTTACAGTGGAAGAATAGTCAATTTCTTTGTTGTTGTGGTTCTTTTTTTTTTTTTTTTAAGAATAGTTAGTTTGGATGGCCAACTTCAGCTGAGGTCATGATCTCACAGCTCGTGAGTTCCAGCCGTGCATTGGGCTCTGTGTTGACATCTCGGAGCCTGGAGCCTGGAGCCTGCTTCAGATTCTGTCTCCCTCTCTCTCTGACCCTCCCCTGCTCACACTCTGTGTCTCTCTCTCTCTCAAAACTAAATAAACATTTAAAAAAAAGAATAATTAGTTTTTAATTTAACAATGAATAATAAGTTTGAGAAAGCTTGGACAAAATTTTTTTGTTCCTTTATTATTCTCATCTCAAGATCAACCAAATTGTAGAGTTTTGCCCTGGGAAAAACCGCCTATAACTTCAACCTCTCTCTGTCTCTCTCTCTCCCATTTTCGACACAAAATAAAATTGTCCAATATTTTGAAAATAAAGATACCAGAAATACCTTTTTTGAATGTCTATTTATTTTTGAGAGAGAGAGACAGAGAGACAGAGCATGAGAGCACCGGGTTTGAGCCCACAAACTGTGAGATCATTATCTGAGCCCAAGTGGGACGCTTAACTAACCTAGCCACCCAGACACCCCAGATGCCAAAAATATCTCAGAAATTGCTATTATTTTTTTTGATACTCATTAGTAGGTAAAGGGATTATAAAAAATGACTACTTCTCAAATGTGTCAATTTACAACAATTACTGGTAACAAAAAGAGCACATTCTTTTTCATATTAGGCATGTACTAACCCCAATCTAAATGCTTTACATATATTAGTATTTAGTTTCTGCAATCACCTTATTTGATGTATACAAATATTATCACCATTACATAGATTAGGTAAATGATGCACAGTGAGTAACTTACCCTAAGTCACATAGCTTTTAACTGGCAGAGCTGGAATCAAACTAGGCAATCTAATTCCAAAATTCATTCTTTCAAACAGTGCTTTCTATTTTCTCTAAGCACCATGCTAAGTGCTTTAAAGGAAACATGGACCCTCATCAGTCATGCCAGAACTGCATTTTACAGATAAGGTGACTAAATTTCAGAGGAGTTAAGTAACTTATTTATAGTTACACAATTTGAAAGTAAAACATTTTATATTTGAGCCAAATCTCATATTCTGTTGTTTTTATTGGCTATAGATAGAATGATGCTCATACTTATTTTATAAATGGATTACTTGAAAAGTGTATTTAATACTAATAATGAAACAAACATACATTAGGGATTTTAACATTTGTATACACTCTTTGCCACATATATTTTTTAACATGTGCAATATATCTGCCTTGTGACTCTAAGAAGACAGATAAATACTGACAATTTTATTTAGAAGATGATATCCTTTTCATAGATCCTTAAAATAGTCCTTTTGATAAAAAGTTCATCTTTTGTAAATACTGACCAGACTTATTCAATACTAAAATTAAAGGTGTTTGTTCTGTCCCTAAGAAATTTTTAGGTATTAAGAGAGAGACCAAACAACCTTTTAAAAAAGAAAAAAGGCAAAATTGCCATATTCATTCTGTATGAGGAACTTTGTACCAATAATTATTTACTGACTTAATAGCTAGTGTGGCAACTCCTAATGTTATACCCAGATCGCAATATCCTCACTGACCAGAGACCACCAGGGAGACCGAGTCACGCATGCAAAGGCAAAGGGCTTTATTACGGGCTTAAACTCGGGCTCACAGACTTCACCAGCGTATGGGTCCGTGCTGAGAGGCTCGAACAAGGGCAGAGTAGGGTTTTTATGGGGTTTGAGATGGGGGAGTTACAGAAGTTGTGACATGGGAACAGTGATCCAATCATAATAATTCAACATCATTGACAGCGGGTTTGACCATACACATTATCTAGAGTATACGTTACTTTTGGTGGGATCCAATTACAACATTTAGAGTACCTTTAAATTCAACCAATCACAGAGCGAGCCTAGGGTCTTGTTCAGCGACTAACAGGTTAACTTTAACATTAGGTAACAGGGTCCTATCTATAGTTTCTATCTCCAGGCCTCCCCCTTAGTAATGTGGAGGGTGGTCGCTGGACTTTCCTGGTTGGGTGTTGCAAGGGTGGTTTCTCCTGCCTTGGGCAATGTGTAACTGCCTGATAGTTTCAGGAAAGCTGAAACTCAGGCCTTCTAGTTCAGAGCGGAAACTTAAAGCCTGTCATGGAGTCAGTTTGGTTTAGATGTTTAGACTTGTGGCCTTACGCTAAAATATTTTTATGAAGCCAGTTAAACATTTTACAAAACTTGGAACACTTTGTACATCTAAAGTAGAAGGTTGTCCAGCTGAAGGTAGTCCACATTTTCCATTCTAGCCAGTCAGATGGATTTAGTAGAAGCAAAAGTGTCTCATGAATCTGTTAGAAAAAAAAAGTAGTAGGCTAATCACTAGGATTCTCTTGATGCAGAAGATGCCAAAATATCATCTTTACTATGGGTTTGAAATGAAGATGCAATAAACAAAAATAATATTATTTGTTTTGCTATATAATATAATACCTGATTTAAATATAAACAATCATTGGGATTACAAAAAAAATTTTTAGGAGGTAATAGGAATGACAGTGATCATATTTAATGAACCACCTTTGGTCTGAAACTTGTAGTTTTACTACTGTTTTCACAGTCTTCTCTTTAAAAAAAATTAGGTGTCAATCCATAGCATTTCATTATAGAAATAAAAATAATGAGTTTCATGAGTTTTTCTCAATTAAAGAAATTTTTACATCTGCGTGCAATGTTGTGTAGTTACTTTTTATATTTAACATTATTTTTAATCAGGTTGTATATTTATGAGACAAATGAACTTTATAGCTTATTTTTAAAGAAAATCTTTCCTCAGATTAAGGTTTTAGCCTCTATTATGATTCTACTTTGTACTTATTTTAATTTCATGGTTATATGATTCAGGCAATAGGGGAGAAAGTAGTTCCCATCTAGACAAAACTAGTATGATAGGTAATGAATAGAAAAAGGAAGGGAGAGTTCTTAGTATTAATGAGCCTGCATTTTCTTCCCATGGATGCAAGGATATAATTCTTTGGCCAGATGATCTGCCAGATGATTGTTATATCTGTTGGTACTTTGGAATTCAACCTGTTAATGAGATACTCCTTTCCAACTAATCACTGTCACTGAGAATGGCATATTACCAAAAGTGTGATTCAAGTCATAGCTGGGAAAGATTAATGTATAGTGACAACAGGAACTCTAGGGGACTTTGGGGATAGAGAAGGTTAATTGGAAATGCTGAAATTAATGTTCATTAATTTAATAAACTGAAGTGCCTTTCATTGTTAAGAATAGATTGCATTACTTTCTTCCACCTAATAATGTCTGCTATTCATTTGAGGAGATTCATTTTAGATAAGGAAATGTATGAAAATAGAGAACTTTCAAAGAAAATGAGAGAAAAAGAATATCCAAAGAAGTAACTTTTGAACTCTTTTCTAATTCTAGAATAAAGAATTCATCTCTATTTGATAACTAATGTCTGGAACCCTTTTTGGGGGGTTTACAAATTGCATTTTCAGAGTCTAATTGTATTACAGTGTCAAATACATAACAGCGATTAGCAATAAAGCACACTCCCAAAATATGTTCTAGAAATGCTTTCCATACAAAAATTTCTGTGGTCATAGGAATTTGGAAATAACTAAACAATATATCTCTTATACAGATTCATAATGTTTATTAACATTCATATAAACTATATTTAATGCCAAAATTTTCAATCTTTCACCATTGAATAAAATTCCAAATAATACCTGTTAAGAGATGATGAAAACACAATTTGACAAATGCTAATTCAAATATTTCCCTTATTCTCTTTAGATAAATCTCCTTAGAGAAAAGTAGAGGAAATTAACAACAAAAAAAAAGCCTTTAAAACTGTAATAGTCTGATTCATTCCAAAATGATTTTAAAAATTCAAAGGTTTAGATTTGGAACATGAAAACTTTGTATAGGCTATGTGTGTCTTGTTTTCATTTTTATCAAATTAAAGTAGAGGTAGAAAAAGCTCTTATTAGCCAAACAACTTATAAAAATATGTATTTCATATTTGGAATCAAAATCAGCTAATTACATTTTTAGTTTATTTCATTTTTAATCTTTCATTTGCTATTTTCATCGCCTAGTGCCTGTAAAGTTACACTCTCTCTGGACAAAATCAGTTGGTACTGGGTCAGCAGAAGACAAAAGATTCATGTCAAGGTTATACTGAGGCTTATTTTCAGCAATTCTGGGTTATAAACATACTTTTCTGTCTTCTCTGTAATAGTTTTGAAGTTTATATTTTGCATAAGGAGTATGAAACAAGAAAACAATGTAAATTTTCCCCAAGTATCTCAATATCACTTATTGAAGAATACATTTTCATGCCACATATGTGACATTTTACAATACACTAAATATTCCTATACATATGTGCCTATTTCTGTACACTCTAAACTCTTGTTTTTATGTTCTTTTCATTTGCCTATTTCTTTTACAATACATACATATTATTAGCACAGATAAGTAGATCCTTTGACATCTGAATTAGAAATCTCTGATCTCTCTCTCTATTTAATTTCTCAAATTGTTACTTTATTTTTGGATGTATTTTTATCATGTCAATTTTAAGATCAACTTGGTAAGCTTCAAAAATATTATTTGGATTTTGATTGAAATATCATTGCATTTATTGATCAATTTGGGCAAAATTTATAACTTAACAGCACTAAAGTAGTCACAGAATTGAAAGGATCCATACATATGACAGCATTCCTTTTATTAAGTCCTTATTCACATCCTTCTATAGCTTTACAATTTCTTCACAGAGATTCAGTTAGCTCTGAGTTTCTGAAAGTTTTGGTTGCTATATAAATGGAGTATACTTTGTAGTCATATATCCCTTGTTTAATTCTGATATAAAAATCTATTGATTTTTTTTCTGTTTTTTAATCTTTTGTTCATTCAAATTAATAAATTATGGCTTCTAATAACTTGCCAATTGATATTCTAGGTAAATAATTAAAAATCAAAAATCAGTCTTTACAAATATTCTTCTTTCCAATATTTAATACCTCTTTATTATTTTTCCTTATCTTATTGTTTTGTCTAGGTTATGCCATAGACTATTGAAGGTCAGAGATAAAATCAAGTATCCTTGTTCTGGTAGAGTTTCTATGGTCGCCAGTTTAGTGTGGCATCACACTAAGCACAATGTTTATTTTACTTTAGACTATTTAAATAGTACGGTGAGAAATATATTCTTCTTATTCTTATTTCACTTAAATTTTCAGTTGCAGTAGAAGCTTACTGATAACTGCTTTTTAGTATGAAATGAATTGTTTATCTTTTCCCCACTTCAGTCTAAGATTGTAGTAAATCATATCAGTGCATTTTCTATGTTGAAACATCATTGTGTGTCTCCAATTTGAGTCTGAGTTTTATTAGCTATGGAAGGAGATTTGATATTTGCTTTTATTTTCACTTCTCTAAGTCTGTTTGTATAAATATACAAATCTTAATACAACTTATCTTTTACAATTCTGTTTCAGAAGTTAGATCTTTAATTTCTTCTCTGCTTGTTGGTAAATTTGGTTTTTCTATTTTCCCTTAAGTCAGTATGGCATTTAATGCGTTCTTAGGAAGAGGTCCATTTTATCTTCATTTTAATATTATCCAAATAGAAATGTTATCTTACAAATAATCTCTTTATGTGGTTATCTTTCTCTTTTTACATAGATGATTCATGCACCTTTTCTTATTTTCTTTACATTTACAGTATGGCATTCCATTTTTGAAGTAGTTTTAGCTCTTATTAATCAACTTCAGTTATTTTGCCTTGACTATTAATCCTCCCTAATTTAGGAGACTGAAAAAATTTAGGTCTTACATATTCTCCTCATTCTTTTTGTTTTGGTTTGGTTTTGTTTTCAAAATTTGTTTTTAATAAAGGATTTAGGGTTATGAATATGTCTGCGTATTGCTTTAGATAATACTGTAGGTATTTGCTTTTTTTAAGTTTTTATTTAAACTCTAGTTAGTTAATATAGAGTATAATATTAGTCATGTGTTCAATTACTGATTCAACATTTATGTGCTATAACCAATGATCATCTAGGTATTTGCTTTATATTCTCATTTGGAGCAGTATTATTTAGTACTAACTGGTAGTAATCTATATATTTTTATATGAAAGTTTTTATTGCTGTTTAGAATTGTGCATTTTAAGTATAATCACTCCTTTTATATACTTATGTATTTTTCTGCTCTTGATTTGATGTTTTCTGAAACCAATTGTCAATTACTTCTTAGATTTCATATCAATTTTGAATTACATATTTTGAAATTAAATTGTTAAGAGATGCTGTTTATTACCAGGAGCTACTTTTCCTTATGGATTTTTTTTTTATCAGTATGAAGTAACCCATTTTGTTCTTTTTAATAATTTGAATTCATCCTATTTCATTCAATGGTATTATCATTCCATTAGAATTGTTATTTTCACCATTCTCAATCTTTCTCTCTCTCTCTCTCTCTCAGAGAGAGAGAGCATGAGTAGGTAGGGATCAGAGGGGGAGAGAGAGACTATCTTAAGCAGGATTCACACTTAGTATGGAGCCAAACACAGGTCTTGACTCACGACTGTTGGATCATGACCTGAGCCGAAATCCGGCACCCAGGCACCCCTCTTTCTTCTATTTTCAAAGTTGCCATGACATTTTTATTTTGGAGTACTTCTTTAAACAGCACACCAATGAAGAAAGTATGCATATGCACATGTAATATAAAATATAATATACACAGAAACATACATAATATGCTATCAGACTTTCTATGACTTTTAATATGTAAGTTTTATTTAAATATCTTTTGTGGGACTCTATTCTGCCTACAATATATGCCATAATTAGTGTTTCATTCACTAATGATGGATCTTCTTTTTGATTATTTATATGGGTTTTGCTTTGTTTCTTAAATTGAAAATTAATGTTTTTAGTTAGTTTGGAAATTTTTTGGCCAGTATTTATTCAAATTTTTCTGACCTTTTGTCTCCCCCATTTTTTGTCTAGAACTCCACCACATATTTGTTGATAAGCTTGTTATATCCTACAAGCCTTGAGTCTCTGTTAATTTGTCTTCAATCATTTGTCTTTCTATTCTTAGGATTAGATCATTCTTACACATCTCACTGAATTTTCTGATTCTTCTCCAATATCAAACCTGTAATGGTAAATTAGTAAGCTTGTGAATTTCCATTGAGTACTTCAGTTTGCACTTCTATATTGAGATCTGCTTCTTGAGTCAATGCCCTCATAATTTTCTTTACTCTTTTAAACATGTATTTCTTTAATTCTTTAACAGATTTGTAAAGCAAGACTTACAAATTCTCTGTTAGATAATTTCAATGTCAAAATCCCTTCTATTCAAATTCTATTTTCCCTTAAGTATGGTCACATTTTTCTGTTTTTCTATTTTTTATCAAAAATTGAATACTTAATTTGCAACAACATGCATGAAACTGGAGGGTATTATGCCAAACCAAATAAGTCAGTCAGAGAAAGACAGATACCATATGATGTCACCCATATATGGAATTTGGGAAATGTAACAGATGACCATAGGAGAGGGGAAGGAAAATAAAAGTAGAGAGGAAGGCAAACCATAAGAGAATCTTAAATACAGAGAACAACAAGCTGAGTATTGATGGGGGTAGGGTAAATGGGTGATGGGCATTAAGGAGGGCACTTGCTGAAATGAGCATTGGGCTGTTGTATGTAAGTGACGAATCACTGAGTTCTATTCCTGAAGCTGACTAAACTGTAAGTTAACTTGAGAATACATAAATAAATAAATTCCATAAGAAAAATTAAAAAAAGAAAATTGGACATTTAGATAATATGTTGAAGCAACTCTGTATTTTAAATTGTATTCTTTTTTTTTTTGAGAGACTCCACTTGGAGACTGATGCGGGGCTCGATCCCATGACCTTGGGATCATGACTTGAGCCAAAATCAGGAGTTGGATGTTCAGCGATCTGAGGTCCCAGGTCATCCCTAAATTCTCATTCTAATTATTAGTGTTATTTTAAGAAAATTTTCTAGACTAAAACTGCAAAATCTGTATACTCTAAAAGGTATATAGACTCTGATATATCTGATCTTGTGATTATTGTTTCTTTTTTTATCATAGCTTCTGAAGTTTTATTCTCTGCATCACTTTGCTGAGTTGTCAGATAGTGATATGAACTGAAGTCTTGCTCAAACTCTTCAAGTCTGAAATATTTCTATACAATGCTAATTGATCTATGTGGGGGCTGAGAATTATATTAAAAATTAATCCAGTTTTTAAAATATCCTTTTACTTTCACTATCCACTAGTCTCTTTTGCATTTCCACTGTTAAGGAGCACAGTTTCTCAGACAAATAGGTAGACATGGCTACTATAAAAAATACTATAAAATTGACAGCTTAAGAAACAGTAATTAATTTTCTCACAGTTCTGGAGACTAGAAGTTCAAGACCAAAGTGTTGGCAGGTTTGGTTTCTCCTGAAACCTCTCTCTTTGACTTGCAGGTGGGCACCTTCTCATTTGTCCTCACATGGTCTTTTTCTGTCCATATGCATCCTTTCCTCCTTTCTTCCTTTTATTAAGATATCAGTCATATTTTTACGATCCACTATATAAGCTTATTTAACCTTAATTACTTCTTTGAAGACTTATGCCAAAAAAAAAAATCACATTCTAAACTGTACTGAAAGTTAGGGCTTCAACATATGAATTTTGGAAACACAATTGAGTCTGTAACATTATGAAACTCTCATTTCCAAAATTCTGTTCAATTTCTGGTTGGCTTATTGCTTACTTTAATCAAGATCATAATTTTGGAAGCTCAAAAGAATGAGTTTCTTATCAATTTTGCCACTTTTAGCTGACTAAGACTTGAATTTTTAGCTTCTACCTTCACACCAAATTGAGCCTGCACCCTGTAGCCACTGAATTACTTATTTTTCAAAGAGCTCTGCTCTCATAAAACTACAGTTGTTATTAATTTGAAGTGAGACTAAAGAATGGGAAGAGCCAGGCCAAAAAAATAAGGCAAATTTCCACCTTCTTTTAACCGAAGTATTGTCATTTTTGCCTCTGTCGATTTCCAGACTTGAAATTGTCATTCTCAACATTTCTGTTCAGGTGTACATTTTGATATGTGTGTGTGTGCACGCGCACGTGTGTGTATTGCCTTTTGTGTTGTTTCTTTTGTTTCTTGTGTATCTTTTGTTTGTTTGTTTGTTTCTTTCTTTCTTTCTTTGTTTCCTTTTTATGGAGAGAATTTGCCAACCTCTTTATACCTTCATATATGAGAATCACGATTCCTCTAAGCTTTGCCTTTGTTCCACCCAAAGCTTTCTAGTTTTAATTTTATCCTTGCTAGAATACATCTTCTAGTTATTATTTAGAAGAATTCTGTTGGCAAACTTTCTCAGTTCTTATATATTTGAAAATTTCTTCATTAAATGAATTTTTGTTGAATATAGGATTTAATGTTAAAAACTATTTTCCCTCAGGATAATGGAATGATTTTTTGAATATTATCAGTGGATGAATACTCATTACATTATCTTCCAACGTATATTTTTATTCCTTTGAAATACTTAGGATTTTTATATTATTTTTTAAATTTTCTTGAGTTTCAATATAAAATATGAAGGCATTTTTAATAGAACATGAACCTACAGAATATTTCACTTTGCCCGTAGAGTCTCTGGACCTGGCTCACTTATTTCCTACAAAAACTCTAAATATAGTGGATATCCAGAAGGAAAAACTGGTTAAACCCTATCCTGTCTGCATGGAAAATTAGCAGTGTGCTCAGGGAAAAATGGCTTGCAATTAAGTCTTATGTCAAGCAGTTCTTTTTCTTTGAAATATAGTTCATCTGTTCTTTATTGTTTCCACAGTTCTCTGATGCCTTTAAATATATAATTTTTCTTAAAAATAAAAATATATGAATTTTAAAAATCTTGCTATTTCTAGATGGCTTGCTATGCCTTATTACATCCCTTTCAGAAATAGAAGCTCTCTACTGATTTTTATTTATTATCATTGGTAGTAATTGTACTCATAGTAGTATTTGAATTTTTGAAGTTTGTTTATAACGACATCCAATATTTAAAATTGTGTGGTGACAATTCCATGAAAAATGACATAATTGTTGTTAAATATTTTTGCCTTGTCCATTTTAAAAAGAGCTAAAACCTTCCTATTCCACCCGTTTAAACATTCTATTCATTGAAATATTTTCAAAAGTTAACATGCTCAGATCAAACAATAATCTAATTTATTTAAAAGGGAACCCAAAGAACTCATGAAACAGAAAACTTTGTAAAAACTCAAATATGAGGTCATTTTTGTTTCTTAAAGGAAAGATTTCATGACCAAAAAAATAGAAAAGAATGATTACTTTCACTCCAATATCCCATAATATTGTGGTTATTTAATCACCTTAGACTTTATGTGACTATATATCATTTCATTGGGAATGCAGTAGCACCTGACCTTATGGCATTTAGAATCTTATGGGGAAGAAATCTATTGCATAAGTAAAAGATGAAGCTTAAAATTGAAATGCATGGAAACTTAAAATGGGAAAAGTTTACTTATTGTGGAGTGTTAGGAGGGAAAGTGGCAGGAAATTCTACCTAGAAAAAGTGATATTTAAGGTAGGACTTTAAAAAATGACTATTACTAATATTTCATAATTTCTAGCACCTACTTTATATTTAATATTTAATTGTATCAGTTAATAGATGTCATCTATACAAATTGTATATTCGTGTGGGGCTTGATAGATGGCACAATGTAGAAACATAATATTTAAATTGAAAAATGCATAATGAGGCTTGGAAAAGAGAGATTTAACATTATACATACACAAAACTAAATGAAGAAAAGTATTATGAATGAAGAATAGATAGTAAGGGAAAGCATGGAATAATGTGAGGCTGGTGCAGAAGTTGAAGCTTATGTTGAACCTTTGAAGTTGTCCTATAGACTTTGGTATTTATACTCAATAAGACAAAATTATATTGAAAAATATTAAGCATGTTATTGATTTAAGATAATTTACCCATTCTTCTCAAATTATTCCAAAAAATGAAAGAGAAAAGAAAGCTTCCAAATTCATCCTATGAGGCCAGAATTACACTAATACCAAAACCAGGTAAAATCACTTCAAGAAAAGAAACTACAGGACAATATTTCCAATGATCATAGATGCAAAAGTCCTCAACCAAATTCAACACCACATTTAAAAAATCATTTTTTAAATCAAGGTAAAATGGTATTTATTCCTCAAATGCAAGCATGGTTCAGTATTCACAAGTCAATCAATGTGATTCATCACATCAACAAAAGAAAGGATAAAAACCATCTGATCATTTCAATAAATGAAGAAAAAGCATTTGACAAAGTACAACATCCACTCACGAGAAAGACCCTGAAGAAAATAGGTTTGGAGGGCATATCTTCAGCATAATAAAAGCCATATATGAAAAACCCACAGGCAGCATCATACTCAATGGTGAAAAACACAACTTTTCCCCTAAGATCAGGAACAAGACAAGGATTTCCACTGCCACCACTTTTAAGCAACATAGTACTGGAAGTCTTAGCCACAGTACTCAGAGAAGGAAGAAAAAAAAATCCAAATTGGTAAGGAAGAAGTAAATCATTCACTATTTGCAGATGATGTGATACTATGTATAGAAAACCCTAAAGACCACCAGATAACTACCAGAACTGATAAGTGAATTCACTAAGGTTGCAGGATACAAAATCAATATACGGAAGTCCATTGCATTTCCATACACTAATAATGGAATAGCGGAAAAAGAAATTAAGAAAATTGTCACTTACAATTGAACCAAAAACAGTAAAATAAATTTGGAATTTTATTAGGAATAAAATATTAGGAAATTAGGAATAAATTTGACCAAAGAGATGAAAACCCTGTACTCTGAAAACTATGAAACATTGCTGAAAAAAATTGAAGATGACATGAACCAATGGAAAGATATTCCATGTTCTTGGATTGCAAGAACAAATATTGTTAAAATTTCCATACTACTACAAAATTTAATTCAATCCTTATGAAAATACCAATAGCATTTTTCACATAACTAGAAAAAATAATCCTAAAATTTGTATGGAACAAAAATCAAGCAAACAAACAAACAAAAAAAAACAATCCTGAATAACTAAAGTGATACTGAAAAAGATGAGTAAACTGGAAGTTACAATCCCAGATTACAATCCCAGGTTTCAAGAAAAAAGCTGTAGTAACCAAAACAGTATGATACTGACACAACAACAGACACATAGGTCAATGGAACAGGATAGAAAGCCCAGAAATAAACCCAAGATATTATAGTCAATTAATTTCAACAAAGGAAGCAAGATCTATAGAATTGGAAAAGACAATCTCTTTAACAAATGGTGTTGAGAAAACTGGACAGCTACATGCAAAAGAATGAAGTTGGACCACTTTCTTACACCATAAACAAAAATAAACCCAAAATGGGTTAAAGATCTAAATGAGACCTGAAACCATAAAAATCCTAGAAGATGGGCTCCTGGGTGGCTTGGTTGAGCATATGACTCTTGATTTCAGTTCAGGTCATGATCTCACAGTTCATGAGTTCAAGCTCCACATCAGATTCCGTTCTGTCAGCATCGAGCCTGCTTGGGATTCCCTCTCACCCTCTCTCTCTGCTCTTCCCCATTCATGCTCTCTCTTTCTCTCTCTCAAAATAAGAAAACAAAATCCTAGAAGAAAACACTGGCAATAATCTCTATGACATCAGCTATAACAACACCTTTCTAGAGTTGTCTCCTAGGAAACAAAAGCAAAAATAAACTATTGAGATTACATAATAATAAAAAGCTTTTGTACAGCAAAGGAAACAGTCAATAAAACTAAAAGGAAGCCTATCTAGAGGGAGAATAAATTTGCAAATGACATGGCCGATAAAGTGTTATTATCCAAAACATGTAAAGAACTTATTCAACTCAATACCCAAAAGCAAATAATCCAGTTAAAAATGGGCAGAAAGCATGAAGAGACATTTCTCCAAAGGAGACAATACAGACACATGAAAATATGCTCAACATCATTCAACATCAGGGATATGCAAGTCAAAAGCACAATGAGATATCACCTCACATATGTCAGAATGGCTAAAATGAGCAACTCAGGAAACAACAGATGTTGGCAAGGATGCAAAAAAAGGGGAACACTTTTGCACGACTGGTGGGCATGCAAACTGGTACAGCCACTGCGGAAAACAGTATACAGGTTCCTCAAATAATTAAAAACAGAACCTCCATATGATTCAGCAATTCTACTACTGAGTACCCAAAAAATATGAAAACACTAATTGGAAAGGATTTATATACTTGTACATTTATGGCAGCATTATTTACAATAGGCAATTATGGAAGAACCCCAAGTGTCCTTTGAAAGATGAATGGATAAAGAAGATGAATGGAAGAAGATGAATATGCAATATTATATATTATTATATTATACATACATTTTATATATATGCAATACTACTCAACCGTAAAGAAAGAATGAAATCTTGCATTTGGAACACATAGATGGATCTAGAGAGTACAATGCTAAGCAAAATAAGTCAGTCAGGAAAGACATTCCATGTGATTTCCCTCATATGTGGAATATAAGAAGCAAACAAATGAACAAAGGAAAAAATATACAAACCAAAAAACAAAACTTAATGATAGAGAACAAACAGATGGTTATCAGAGAGGAAGTAGGTGGGATAAGTGAAACAGGGGAAGGGGATTTAAGGTTACACTTATCTTCATGAGCACTAAGTAATGTATAGAATTGTTGAATCACTATATGGCACATCTGAATCTAATATAACATTATTAGTATTCTACAATTAATTTTTTAAAGTTTATTTCTTCTGGTATAGGGGAGAAACCTGTTGTATGAGAATTTTATCTCCTGCTTTCATAAAAAAAAATAAAAGGGAGAGATCAGTGAGTCCAGATTTTTCTGTTCTTTCTCAAACGGCTTTCGCTCAGAATAATCCTTATTTCCAGTGACATATTTTAGGGTGCCATGGTCTGCTACTCTTCAGCCTCCAAACAGGTTTCACTACCTCCACCATGGGCCCCTTAGAACAAATTCTTCAAATAAGAGCAAGAATAATTTTTTTTTTATTTCTGAGAGAGAGAGAGAGAGAGAGAGAGAGAAACAGCGTGAGCAGGGGAGGGTCAGAGCAAAAAGCAGATACAGAATCTGAAGCAGGCTCCAGGCTCTGAGCTAGCTGTCAGCACAGAGTGTGATGCAGGGCTTGAACCCACCAACCATGAGATCATGACCTGAGCCAAAGCCGGACGCTTAACCAACTGAGCCACCCAGACGGCCCAAGAATAATATTTTAAATATGAATTTTAAAATGTAAATCAAATTAAGTTAATGAATCTTACTCTAAACCTCAATATTTTCTTGTAACATTTATAGTAAAATCTAAATGGCTTACCCAGAGCTTTCTATCCTGTCATTGTTTCTGAATTTATGTTTTTATCCTTCTGGTTCACTGTATTCTAGTGACAGAGACCTCAATGTTAGTTTTGAACATGCCAATCATTTTCCAAGCTCAAGTCCTTTGCATGCAGTTATTGTGGTAGATTGGTTGCAAACAAAACAACAACAACAAGAAAACACTGTAATTCTTCATTTATCTGTATAAATACTCTTTTGTGAAATGATTCTGCAGCTCTTTCCATCAAAAGATAGAATTTTTTTTCTTCACCCTTTAACTCTGTGGGCTGGCTTTGTGATTTTCTTAAGTCAAAAGAATATAACAAAAGTAAGGAGGATTCACTTAAGGGTCTAGGCTTCAAGAAACTTTGAGGGCCTTCTTTTTTTAGACCTCTGAGATGCTTAGGGAATCAGTCATGAGTAGCCTGCTGAAGGATGAGAAATCACATTAAGTAGAAACTGATTCATTCCAGTCATGGCCATTCTAGATTAGTCAACCACGAGCTACTGCGGAAGCTAAAAATGGATGCATAGACCACCCTGCATGAGATAAGTCGACATAATCACCCCTGGTCCCATGAATTAAACACACCCTCATTGATTTCTGTCATAGAGTTTGGTATAGTTTTGTTATGTAGCAATAGCCCAATGCAGTTTCCCTTACACAGTCTGATTGTCTATAAAGCATTTTCACTCCATTTATGTCTCTGTTTGTGTGCCACCCTTTCAGTGAATACTTCTCTAAGCATCTAAAATCACTGTCTTAGACTACATTATCTTTTCATTGTATTTATTCCAATCTCTTGTATATTCATTTTTCATCTCATAATCTCTATTTTTATTTTTTTACCTCCTGCCTACATGGGGTTGAACTCATGACCCTGAAATCAAGAGCAGAATGTTCTACTGATTGAGCTATCCAGGCAGCCCTCTTTATTTTTGGTTTTAAATGTGCAATGCAAATATATCACTTAATAGAATACCGGGAACAATGGAATAGATTGATAATGTTTTTTTTAAATTTATTTTTAGTATATTTATTTATATTTGAGAGAGAGAAAGAGAGAGACAGAGAACCATCAGGGAGGAGTCAGAGGATCCAAATCAGACACTGTGCTGATAGCAAAGAGCCCGATGTGGGGCTCAAACTCACAAACTGTGAGATCATGACCTGAGCCAAAGTCGAATGCTGAACCAACTGAGTCAACGAGGTACTCCAATAATGTTTTATTTTATTTTATTATTTTGCTTCCTATATATCCATACCTTTTTTCTGATGTATTTTTTGTCAGTTTTTTTAGTCACTCAAGTAGTAGGTCTCTGATACTCCATTTCACATGGCTTATGACATATCAAAATTCTAGGGTGACTACAATTTAGGAAATCAAGTTGAGCTATCTCCTTATTTGGTCAAATACAGAGGTCAATGATCAATGTGAATACTACATATATATCTCTCAATTATACAATTGAACGAGGTGAAACCTCAAAGAGTTGGCCTGGGTTTACAAACTGGTATGAATCATGTTCCATTAATGATTGAAGTTGTTTACCCATCAATATATTACCAATCAAGCAATGAGCAATCTCATGATTAACCTTTGTCAAGGCTTATTCCTTTGCTTTTTAATTTTTTACAAAGTGCCTAAAATGGCTAAAGTGGTCAATGAAGACCAAAATTCAATAATTCATTATTCTTGTTTTGCATTTAGTTGATGTAAATGTCACATTAGCGCTCAAAGTTTCATCTCCCGCTATACAAGGACATGCCTGTTAAAGTATTCAATTATTTACATGTGCTAAATATTTTGCATTGCTGGTTCTAGATCAAGGGTTGTTGAGATCTCCCACAGTAATTACTACACATTTTATAAACAAAGCCAGCTCTATTTATTTCCAAATGTCTTGAAAGTAAAGTATTCTCTTATATGGTTATAAATAAATGGTCTAAGAAGGGACGAAGTTTGAGAGCAACAAATGAGAATAGCCCATTTGATTTCTGGTGAAATGGAATAAACCAGCTAGGTTACTACTATGACTTGACTGTTCAGCATCAAAGCTAGGTAAGTACCACCTTTTAAAGAATCTTTTTAACTTCAAGTAAGACGAGACTAAAGTAAAAAGGCAATCTGAATCCATAGACATATTAACCAATAAATCTGTTAGCAGGGGGTATAACTCGTGTTAGCAAACTTTGCCATTTACAAAGTAAAATCTCCACTATCCCTTAGTTGGAAAAACTTCCTGCTTTGTATAAAGGACTATGAGGATTCTGACACGACAGTGTAAGGAACTTTCCTGAATCACTCCCCAGTGAAACTGGCAGAATGTATTCTATATAATATATATTATGTATTATACTGTATATATATATATTACTATAATTACATATTGTGCATACACATTTTAAATGGCCATAAGAACAAACAATTAAGAAACATCTATTCATGAAAACCTATGAGAATTTAGTTTTAAAGGAATAGTCTGTGGTATTTGAAATTAGAACCCTTCGCCCTCTAACTGTTCTGGTCCCTTTGGGATTGGTTGGGAAATTAAGCTTTCCTTGTAAGTAAAATTAAATCATGTTATTATAACTTAGTTATACAAACCAAGCAAGACTAGTATTTTAACGAGACAACTTAAAAACATACATCTAGGTATGATGTAGAAATTAGGAATACCCGTATTAGTCGAATAGGATAGAAGTAAACTGCCTATGATTTAATAATTTTGATGGAATGAAAATAAGTTTAAATATGTGAAGCTTTGAATTTTGTCTAAACTGTAAAATCTTAAAACAGGAATAAAGAAAAAAATCTTATTTGACAAATGTTTAAATTACCTTCACAGCAAAAATAATTTTAAAGGATGTAGAAAAGACTTTGATATTACAGTTAACTTTAGATAGTCAACTGATAGTTAAATAGACCTCATTAACTCTATGTCAGGAGAGAGAGAGAGAGAGAGAGAGAGAGTGTGTGTGTGTACGTGCTTTAATTCCTTATAGCTGCCTTTCTAAGGGCACATGTATCTTGAGAGCAGAATCTTCCACCTACATTTCCTCCAGTAAAGTGTCTAATCCTGGATCTATTGTAATGCCTGGCATATTATTGGGTACTCAAGTGTGTACTTTAGTAAATCACCAGATCTAGTGACTATTATAAAAGAATTTCTCCTGTGTTTGCTATTTTTTAGATCCATTAATTGATCCAATTATTTTAAATGTTGCTTTATTTACATAACAAAACAAGTAACTCAGAACATTTGTCTGTGCTTGGCTTACTTCAGTAATCCTCAGCAGAGAAAATAAAAATTGAAATAATTTCATAAATTTCCTTTGCTCTTGAAGAAAATTCAGTATGTAACTGATAATTGGAATGAGAGATGCTTGTTTATCCCTAATATGCTCTTAAGTGTATTAAGGCTAAAATAAAACCTATAATCACTTGCAATATTTTAGTATTCATCAAAATGTATTGCATATACAGATAAAACTTCTTTTCTGATTTGTAATATATTATTGAGTCCCAAAGCTCAGATACCCATGCTTTTGAGTTATTGTAAGGAAATTGAGTAGGAATTTAATTTGCCTGATAAGTGATCCCCTCTTGCTGAAACAGCACTGTATCACCAAGGATAAAATGAATCCTATTAAAAGGAGGCATAACCAAGCAGTAGAAAGTGTCTGGGGGTTTCCAGATTAAAGTACACACTGCATTTTGCCTGTGTGTTGGCATCCATCATAAGTACATAATTTCAAACAGTTAGTCATTTTGTATAAAGTGGATGACTAAATAGGTCTCTTCATTTAAATGTAACTACTATTTCATTGGTTATGTCTCTACAGTGTCAGGCATCATTTGTAGTTTTTCTTTATAACATGTTCTTATTGTAGAGTTGATTTGATTCATTTAACTATATCTACAAGAGCAAATTTAGTGGGTTTATTTCTCAATGTCTTATGTCCCTGGGGTTTATTATTTTACAGTATTTGAAATATGAAAGAAAAATTGCTTCTTTTTTAAGCAAATGCTTTTAAGGAAATGCTTAGCTTAAAACTGAATTTCTTTTAAAAATTTCCATGCAAAATGTTTTTGGAAGCTGTGGATGAAAACCTTGGCTGTGTATGTGTGTGAGGGGAGGGGTGGATGGGTATATGTGAGAGAGAGAGAGTCTGTGTGTGGATATATATGTGTGTGTATATTGGACACATGTATAGATGCATCCATGCACATACATCAGTACAGGCAGGTGGTTAGGGAAAATTAAAGTTGAAAAGTTAATTTGTGGATAGTCTCTTTTACTAAAGACTATTATATCTAAAATTTGTGGATAGCCAATTGATTAAAAATGATAAAATGGAGAAAAAAGTGATCATGTGAAAGAACAATTATGTATAATTTCTTTGGTCAGTTTATTTTCCTTTGATCAATTTTTTATTTCTTTTAATTTTTTAATGTTTTTTATTTATTTCTGAGAGAGAGAGAGAGAGAGAGAGAGCAGGGGAGGGTCAGAGAGAGAAAGAAACAGAATCTGAAGCAAGCTCCAGGCTCTGAGCTGGTTGTCAGCACAGAGCCTGATGTGGGGCTTGAACCCATGAACCATGAGATCATGACCTAAGCCAAAGTCGGATGCTTAACTGACTGAGCCACCCAGGCAACCTTCCTTTGGTCAGTATTTTAAAACACAGTCCAAAATGTATTTCAGATATCTCTCTTCATATTTCATTTCCTCTATAGAGGAAAAAACTACCAGCTCTCAAAATAATCAGTCAAATAACTCTATGTATAAGTGAAATTGAAACATTTTTATAGTTCCTTACAATTGTTATACTAATATTTTAAAAGGTTTACAGTGACCTAATTAAGAATATATAACAAGGAGAAAATTTCACTTTAAAGATCACATTCTTTTTTGTCTAAATAGAATGTCATACCTAAAACACATCTCTTTTTACTGATAGAACTTTCAGAGATGACATGCTAAGTAGTGTTTATTAAGAATCCAAGGAAATATGATGTTTCTGAGTCAATAATATACTGACTTTATTTACAGGCATTTAAAAATATCTCCTGTTGGCATATTCTTATACATTATACAAATAATGCACAAGCATTTATACAATAAAAACTTGTGATAAATGCTAGGATTAAAATATCACATAATTCACAATGGAGGTCAGGGAATATTTTTCTGAGGAATAACATTTAATTTTTTAATAGTTTATTGTCAAGTTTGTTTCCATATAACACCCAGTGCTCATCCGCACAAGTGCCCTCTTCCATGCCCATCACCCCCCCTTCCCCTCTCCCTCACCCCCATCAGCCCTCAGTTTGTTCTCAGCATTCAAGAGTCACTCATAGTTTACCTCCCTCCTTCTCCCCCACTATTTTCCCCCCTTCTTTTTCCCTACAGTCTTCCATTAAGTTCCTCGTAATGAGGAATAACATTTAAACTAAGATGAGAAATAAGTGTGGGAATTAGTGAGATGAAAAGTGGTGGAGAGCATCTCAGAGATCGGTCACAGGTACATAGATCCCAAGGCAGAAGAGCATATGTTGTCCTTGTAGAGTAGAAAGACTCTGAATAGAACATATTGAGTGGAGGAAGCATATTATTGACACAGTTTCTATGTCTTCTCTACCCCCCTCCCTGGATGATTTAATCCATTTTTTTCAATACACAGAATTCCCAGTCAGTAACCTAATTATAAAATTATGGTCAACAACCTAAAAAATCTTTTTTCTGGATCACTGACAAGCCTTAAAAGTAACCCAAAATCAAAATGTCTAAAACTGAATCTTTGACTTCCCTTCTCAAACCAAGTTTTCTTCCACTCTTCAACATCTCAATATATGACATCATTACCCATTGAGCTTCTCAAACTATAACTTGAAATTTGTTCTTCTCACTTTGAACACCCAACTTTAGAAAGTAAGCAAGCCTGACATTTTTACTGTAGAATTCATTCTCCCCCTCCACTCCTGCTGCCATTATCTTAATTGAAGCTACAATATTCTTTCACTTAAGCTGTGATAAAATATACCTTAGTATCACCTCACTCCAATGTAACCCCAAGAAAGCAGCTATGTTAATCATTTCAAAGCATTTTAGGGAATTTTTTTAAATTTCCAAGTTTCTATTTAAATTCCAGATGGTTAACATACAGTGTAGTGTTAGTTTCAGGTGTCGAACTTAGTGATTCCTCACTTACATACAATACTGGGCACCCAACACAAATGTCCTCTTTAATCCCCATCAACGATTTAACCCAACCCACTTCCCTCCCGTCTGGTAAGTATGTTTGTTCTCTATAGTTAAGTCTGTTTCTTGGTTTGCTTTTCTTTCTTTTCCCTCTATTCTCATTTGTTTTGTTTCTTAAATTCCATAGATGAGTGAAATCAAATGGTATTTGTCTTTCAATGACTAACTTATTTTGCTTAGCATAATACTCTCTAGTTCCATCCATGTTGCAAATGGCAAGCTGGATCATAGGATAGTTGTATTTTTAACTTTTTGAGGAACCTCCATACTGTTTTCCAGAGTGGCCACACCAAGTTTGCAGTCCCACCAATAGTGTAAAAGGTTTCCTCTTTGTCCATATCCTTGCCAACACTTCATGTTGCTGTGTTGTTAGTTTTAGCCCTTCTGATTGGTGTGAGGTGATATCTCATTGCAGTTTTGATTGGTGTTTTTCATCTCAGAGAAATTTAACTATTTAAATTATAAATATTTGGGGTTTTGCTAAATAATTTTATGTTATTGATTTCATCTTTAACTTCTTCATATTCCCAGAATATATCTTATTCAATTTAAAGTTTTGAATTCATTGAAACTTCTTTTATGGTCAAAATGTGGTCTAATGGTATTGCACGCTGCCTGTGCACTTGAAAATAATGCTCATTTTGTAACTGCTGGGATGAATATCCCCAAACTATTAAATATTTCAACATATCTGTTAGTGTTGTTCAGTTCCTCAATGGTTTTACTTTTTCTTCTTGATTTTCTATCAATTATTGAGAAAATATTTGGAAATCTCTATGTTCATGAAACTATCAAAATTTTCCTTTATTTTGTCTAGTTTCTTCATATGTTTTACATTTCAACATTTACATCACATTTACATTTCTACATTTTACATTACAATTGTTATAATTGCTACATTTTCCTGATATGTCACTTTTAACAACTTGGAATTCTCTGGTAATGCTCTTTGTTTTGAAGTTCATTTTAATTGATGTTGATACAACTACTCAAGTCTTTATATGCTTACCTCTTACAAAGATTTTTTAAAATGTTTACTTATTTTTTAGATAGAGAGACAGAGTGTGGGAGGGTCAGAGAGGGAGAAACAGAGTCCAAAGCATGCTCTAGGCTCGGAACTATCAGAACAGAGCCCAAATCAGATGTTAACTACTGAGCCACCCAGGTTCCCCAAGATTTTTTTCTAACCATTTATTTATCCTACATTTTACTTAAATTTTATATTTTGTAGGAAGCATAACATCGGATCTTTTAAATTAGCTTCAAAAATCGCTTTGATTAGAGTATTTAGACAATTCATATTCAATGTAATGATTGATATGAGTGGACTGAGGGCTGTATCATTTTATTATTTATTTCTGTTTCCTGTATCTGATTTCAATATCCCTGTTCTCTTATCCCTGTAATCTTTTACATTATCTGAATAATTTTTAAATTCTATTTTTATTTATCTTTTGAATTTTTAGCTATACTTATTGTAAATGATTTTAGTGATTCTTTAGGGAATATAATTATATAATATAATATATATATATATTTTAAATTCTATTTTTATTTATCTTTTGAATTTTTAGCTATACTTATTGTAAATGATTTTAGTGATTCTTTAGGGAATATAATTATATAATATAATACAATACCCAAAAGCTACTACATGGAGGTTTTTAGCTATAGTTAGCAGGAGAGGTTGCTGTTATTTAGCTTAGATTGCCATACTAAAGCTCAATTTCTATCAGGTTTTGATATATTTCCATTATTATTTAGTTCCAAGTATTTTTGCTGGTATTTCTCCTTTGATCTGTTAGTCCTTTTAGAACTGTATGAGACAATTTAAAAATGTCTGTGAGATATGTCAGTTGCATTTTATTATAGTTAATTCTATTGTATCAGAGAAAAAACCCTTTAAAATTTTGATTCTTCAAAATTAACTGGATATATTTTATAAACAAACCTATGGTCACTTTTTGTAAGTGTTATTTGTTTACTTGTATAAAATGAACTGTAGAGTTCTTTAATGGAATGTTCTATATATGTCAATAATGTCAAATTGGTTAATTTTTTTTGTTCAAACATCTTTATTTTTTCTAATGTTTATTTATTTATTTTGAGAGAGAGAGGGAGAGAGAGAAAATGCACAAGAGGGGTAGAGAGGGAAAGGGAGAGAGGGTGAGAAAGAATCCCAAGCAGGCTGTGCACTGTCAGTGCAGAGCCTGACACAAGTTTAACTCACTGAGCCACCCAGGCACCCATGAAACATCTTTAGTTTTATTTTTTTTTTAAATTTTTTATTTATTTCTAAGAGAGAGAGAGACAGCATGAGCAGGGAAGGGTCAGAGAGAGAGGGATATACAGACTCCGAAATAGGCTCCAGGCTCTGAGCTGGCAGTCAGCACAGAGCCAGACGCGGGGCTCCAACCCACCAACCATGTGATCATGACCTAAGCGAAAGTCGGACGCTCAACTGACTAAGCCACCCAGGCGCCCCGAAACATCTTTATTCTTAATGGATTACTATCTTAACTATCACTTAATTAGGAGGCTTGTTAAAAATATCCAACCATAATAATAGATTGTCTACTTCTCCTTCAGCTGTCAAGTATGTCAATTTTGCTACATTCAACTCAAATTATATTAGAGTTACACTGTAGTTACACAAAATTGTGTCATAAGATTTGAAAGCTAAAACTTGCTGTTTATTGTACTCTTTACTACGAGGAATTTTTTCTTTATAGTTCCTGCCTAATGCCATTTTGGTTTAAATTAATAATGCTATACCAATTATTTTATGCTTGCTTGCTTTTATTGTATTATTTTAAATCTTTTTCTCACAAACATTTAGTGTTGTAATACTTACAAGTTTCCTCGTGCATAGAGTATGAGTTTTTTTATTTAACTAGTTTGATAATCTATTTTACTTGAAAGTTGCATTCTGTCTAAATTTAATGTAATGACTAATATAATCAGGTATAAATCTACAATTTTGTTATTTTCATTCCAATTTTTTGTTCATTTGTTGGTAATTTTTATCCCTCTCTGTTGTGTTCTTTTAGTTCAGTTTTAGTTTAATATTATTATTTTATCTCCTGTATCTGTTTTGTAAAATTTTATTCTTATATTATTTCTTTCTTTTAATGTTTATTTATTTTTGAGAAAGAGAAAGACAGAGCATGAGCATGGGAAAGGCAGAGAGAGATGGAGACAGAATCTAAAGCAAGCTTCAGTCTCCGAGCCATCAGCACAGAGCCGAACATAGAGCTTGAACTCACAAACTGGAGATCATGACTTGAGCCAAAGCCGGACATTTAACTGACTGAGTCATCCAGGTCCCCCATTTTCTTATATTATTTCTTAGCATTAACCCACAAAATATGATAGGCATCGTTATTTGTTAAAGTTTGTTTTGCCATTTCTTGAATAGTGTAGGAAACCTACACTATTCCGTTTACAGAGACTCTCACCTCCATTTAGCGATACTGTTATACGTTATCGTTAAATTGGATATTGGATATTTTGATGTTTACATCACTGAGCCTGAATCTTAATGTAGTTGTCTAAAGACTGTTAGACTTGTTGGACATATTTTAGTGTATAATTAGATCAGTGTGCTCAAATTGAGGTTTGATTAGAATGAATATAGAGCAGCATTTGGTATAGGTGTGACCTTTTTGAGGACTCTATCTAATACCCATGTTTGATGAGTTCTCTCCACTGGGGCTGGGTGTGAACAAGAAATATTTCCAGTCCTGAATGAGCTCCTGGAATTATTCAGTCTACTGCTTTATGATAATTTCTTCTCAGTCTCTTATAATTTTACCTTTCATATGTGCAGATAATTACTCAGACAATGCCTTGAAGGAGACCCCTTCTCCTCACAAATTTCTCTGAGCTCTGTCTGTGTAGCTACCTCTTCTCAAGTATGCTGTTTTAAAAAATTAGCTGGCTGATCTGTTTTCTATACTTAAAGAGACTGCTAGACTGGCATTCCCTTCCTAGTCTGTGGTCTGCAAACCATCTCCAAGCACTGAGTCATAATTTTCACTTTGTTCACTTTTCCTCAAGGATTGTAGTCCTGAAGATCTACTGTGATGCCCAATATCTGAAAACAATGGATATATATATGTGTATATATATGTGTGTATACATATACATATATACATATAGAAAAACTATATATATATATATATATATATATATATGTACACATATATATACATGCTATACCAATTCTATATAGTTTCTAGGTGCTTTTATAATGGAAAGGCATTCCTGCACAGTCATGGTCAATACAGAAGTCCCCTCAAATTCATTGGAAAAGAAAACTATGGTACACATGGGCAAAGGCATTTCTGTGAGGCTTAGCAAAGTGACTGAATCATTCATTAATGATCAGAATATCCCTTTATAATATCATTAATTAACTATTATCCTTTATTTTTATTTGCCATTACCTGGTTTGATTTTGTTAGTCAGATAAGCCCTGTCCTAGATGACATTGAACTATAATGATCATTAAAAACCGTCAAGTCAATCCATTGTCACCTATCAAATAAGTATGGTTCCTGGAAGGGAAAATCTTTCCTATGAATTACAGATAATATCCAGCTGCATAGCAAGGTGGGAGCTGTGTCTTCATGCTAGTCACCTAAGAGTAGCAAACTACCTGGATATTTTTGTCAAATTGAAGTTAAAAATCCAAATTGGAGAATTGCTTTATTTAAACAAACATGGTATGATTATTTTTCTCCAATTTAATAGGACATTTTATCTCAAAGAATGCTAGATTTTACTAGTATCTCTTTCTCCCCTTCTTCCTATGCATGCAGTTACATTTTCCATATTCCTTGCAGCTGAAGAGGAAAAAGAATTGATTTCTGGACATGATATGGTGGGTATAGTGACACAATATACCACTGTCACCTCTGGTTTACATTCTCTTTCTATTTATACTATTTGTCGAACTAGATGTAGTGGGTCTAGTGTAGAATCTAAAGATAAATTACATGAAAACAATCTGGTACTCTAGTTTATTCAGGACATGAACCCTTTGTTCCCCAACCTTATTTGTCCTTTGCTTTCTTTATATACTGGTTTATGGCATGAGTGAAATGTAAACACTGATTTTGTTAACCTATGAAAATGTTGAGCTGAGTACAAATTATCCCACCTGAATATATGTGTTAGTGGTATCATGTTTACATACATTTCTTTTTTTTTTTAATGTTTATTTATTTTTGAAAAAGAGAGAGAGAGAGAGCGCAAGTGAGGGAGGTTCAGAGAGAGATAGAGACACAGAATCTAAAGCATGCTTCAGGTTCTGAGCTGTCAGCACAGAACCTGATGTGGGGCTCACACTCACAAACTATGAGATCATAACCTGAGCTGAAGTCAGATGCTTAACCAACTGAGTCACCCAGGTGCCCTCATATGTTTCCTCATTTAGCAGAACTCACTGAATATATTACTATAGAGTATAGTCGGTGATACTGTAAAAAATGAAATATTTTTATTCAAAGAACCCACACACTGAGGAAAGCAGGCATGTTTACAATGGAATGCAAAATTATAAGTACCATGATAGGTACCCATAATAGATATCCTTATATGTGGTAGTGATATCATGTTTACATACATTTCTTTTTTAATGTTTGTTTATTTTTGAGAAATAAATGTTTATTTTTGAGAAATAATGTTTATTTATTTTTGCAAGCTCTGGTAAAAAGAAATACATGATAACCTACTGTTTAAGAATGAAAGGAAGGATAACTGAGAAGAAAAGAAGTGAGCTGGATGTAAAAAAAAAATCACGAGCTACCACAGAATAAAGGTACATTAGAGAAGACATTTCAATACAGAGAGGAAAATTTGTGGAGTCACAAAGATGAAAAAAATGTAAAGTAACTATAAGTATTCTGGCACAACTAGAGCACTGTGTATATAAGTATATAAGAGGGAGTCGAGGAAGATAAGGTTTGAGAGGTAAGCAGAAGTACTGCCAAACTACACCAATGAGGAGGTGTCAAATACACGTGCTTTTCTTTATTCTTACCTGAATTTGAAGATATATAATGCTCTTTGCTGCCAGCTTCCCAAGCGGCATAAGTAGAAGGAATGGATGTAGTTAAGGCCATAGTGATGCCAACATTACTAAAATTTTGTTTGAGTGCCTTCATAAAAGCATTAATACCCATGGATATATTATTCAAAAATAATCTGTCGGTCTTTCAGCAATACATTCTTATCCTTCAGGCTCAGTATATTCTTAAGACTGGAGTTATAAAAAGTGAGTAGTTTAACAACATACAAAGAGAAAAATTCTTTAATTTTTTTCTTCTTTGCAGTTTAAAATCAGATAAAATATTTCCTGAAAGGAAATAATGGAAATAATAGAAACTATCTTTTAGTACATATATGAAATTCCATTCATTAATTATCATACCAGTGCTTCTGAAGTAGGAAATCCTAGAATTTTGGCTACTTATATACAAGTGTTTCTTCCTCCTATCCAGTGAACTTTCAACTCTTTTCTACTACAAAGAGATATCATGGTTTATTTAACTTCTTTCACTACAAAATCTTATTATAAGTTATTCTAAACTACAGATTTCCTGAACCACCAAAGAACCATTGTGGATGGAATGAGATACTCCTGATATTGAAGTTAGGAGATGTCAGAATTTTCACAGAATACTAGTGGCTATGTGTAGATTATGACACAAGAGGACACCACATTATGATCCTTATACTCTACTCCTTATAAAATGAAAAAAGGAAAAGCCTTTGAAATAAGAAGCATTGTTTCAAGTGTCATTTTCACCCCAATGAATGCTAATTTATAATCTCTAAATTTAGGTTTTCTTATCTGCAAAAGGAGATTAATAAAGCCAATCATTGTGAGTTTTTAGAACAGATATACTATACTAAAATTCTTCACAAAACTGTAAAAGAGTGATATTATATGAATATTAGCCATAGATATTGCCATTTCTAAAAATATCTGTTCAAGATGAAAACATTGCTACTGCTCTTTGGGAACAACATGAGAATAGAAAAGTTAGGAGACCTTAGAATAAGCATATCAGATATTCAGATATATATATAGAGAGAGAGAGCAAGGTAGAGGAATACAGAGCTAAATGAAGGATGGATGATTAGAATGAGGATTAATACATAGATAGAGAGATAGATAGATAGATGATAGATAGATAGATAGATAGATAGATAGATAGATAGATAGATGATAGATAGATAGGTAGATAAAGAGAGAATGATTGCTTTAATCCATCCCTAAATTCAAATTAAGCCCATTGTGAGCTTAGGTAGAAGTGGACAGGTGGGCAATTACCTTAGTGAACTGATTTGTATGGTAGAAAATAATTTGCCTTGGACGAAAGTTTATTCCTTGTCGCAGTCAGAGACAACATTATCTATACTAAATATCTAATCCAAAGCCTACTTCTATGTACTCATGACTGAGATTCATCACTGCAGAATGTATCTCAAGGAATTATTTTCACTGGGACCGGGATAAGAACAATAACACAAGTTGAAGATCTAGGTGACAGATTTTAAAACACATCTACAGAGAGGGAACATCTGGCCCACAATTCTGAACAACTCTTGCCTGTAGGATCTGATAACTTAGCTAATGCAGAGCGCAGATGACATCATACAAATGTATAACATCACATACCTTTTCAAAATAGGACAAAGACACTTTAAATTTGTTAATTCTTTGAAAATATTGGAGGTGAAAATAGATATGAAGCAACAAAAGAATCAAGTCCTATGACCCTAACAATAAGTAATATACATAAATGCCATTTGTCTCATTTAGCCTTTGAAATTTATTTTTCCTTTATTAGTTCACATTTTAAAGGACACAGTCATTTCTTTTAAAAACATTCATTAACATTTTTTAATCAATCTTCTCTTTGTTTGTGTGCACAAGCCAAAATCATATGCTAGACAAAATATAAACCTGCAATATCTGCACATATTTATTCAACTGTCAAATTTGAAACTAAAAATGTAGATATGGTTATACATAGCATTTCTCTCTCATCTGTTTTTGTTTTTTTTTTGTTGTTGCTTTTTTTTTGATATATGATGGCAGGAATTAAATTCAAAATATATCTTGATTGTTCTTACTATTTATAAGTCAGAATACATTTTGCTGTCTTTTTAAAACTTACTGTTTATCCTTGGCAAAACAGCCCGTACTTTCTACTATATCTGAAATGTTATTCATTTCATCTCTTCGAAACAATTGAAAAATCATGGTTATCCAAAACCCCAATGAACCATTTGGTCTGCCCATGCTGTGGTTATTTTTTAAACAACACGCCAAATATCACTATCACAAAACAAATTGCTGGAAACCAAAGATACGGAAGAGATTTTGAAAACATTCTGATAAATATGTAACATTATGTTTAAGGGAGCAACTATTTTAATGCCTTTGTTTTTTTGTCAGAAAGCATCAAGCCAGAAGACAGGGGGTAAACAAACAAACAAACAAAAAAGGAAGAGAAAGAAAGAAGAAAGAAAGAAAGAAAGAAAGAAAGAAAGAAAGAAAGAAAGAAAGAAAGAAAGACTCAATCAAATAATTCTATAACTAAAATTCTAAAAGATTTTCAGGCTGAAGGAAAATTAAAGAGAAAAAATAGAATATTTTTATGAATGAAGGGTAAAATAAATGATAACTACCTGAGTAAATATAAAATACCATATTTTGCTTTAAAATATTTCAAATGCATATATGACTGCTGAGAATTTTTATAGCGTCTGGTAAAGTTTTCAATTTATATAGCTAATGAGTATATATCTTGTGAGACTCACAAATTAATTTTTAATTTTGTTAACTGAAATTTAAATGAGTATTTTCTAGTTTTCAAATGTTGAACCCTATGGATCTAAATTCTCTAATTAAAAAGGCAGAGATTGATAAAGTAGTTTTAAAAATGCCAGAAGATTTTATAATATGTTTCCTATAATATAAAGAAAAAAGGAAATAAATAAAAAAGACTTTACTGTGCAAAAAATATATACCATTTTATGGAGTCAATTTTAAAAACTCACATGAAAATAAATTTAGATTTACAGAAAATTGACAAAGCTAATACAGAGAGTTCTCATACAGCCACATCTGATTTCCTCTACTTTAGCATCTTATAGTATATTTGATATAATTGACAGTATTGTTATAAGTAACAAATCAATATTAATACATTTTTACTGAAAAACACCAAAATTTATTTATTTCCTTGGAGGTTTCTTTTTTGTTTTTTGTTTTTAAAACCTTATGAATCTTTATCCAGGGTACCATCTAAGACTTCATATTACATTTAGTCATCATAGACCCTTAGAGTCTTATTAGCTGTGACAATTTTTCAGTCTTTAATAGATTTTGATTCTCTTGACAGCTTTAAGGAGTAGTGTTTAGGTATTTTGTAGAATGTCCATTGATTTTGATTTGTCTGTTTTTCTCATAATTGGTGTAAAAAATTATCTTTTGAGTGAAGACCACAGAAATAAAGTAGGACATATTAGCAGCATGACATATCCCTATTAAGTTTTCCTTGATTACAAGGCTGAGGTAGTGTTTTGTTTGATTTATCCACTCTGAAGTCATTCTCCTTACTCTTTTACATAATGTATATGATCAGAGGAAATAGCACCCACACTTAGAGAGTGAATAATTATTTTCTTAACTTCTGGAGGGCAGAAGGGGTATCTATATAAATCATTTAAATTTTCCTATATAGGAGATTTGTTTCTTCCTAACCATTTATGTATTTCTATTACTTTAAATTTCATTATGGACTAATTGATATTTATTTTATACTTTGAGTAATAATCTGATACTGTCTTATTTATTTCGTCTTTCAAATTATTATAAATTTTGTCAGTGGCAGCTCTTTGAGTTGGTTTAGGCATCATTTTGATATAACATCCCTTCTTGGTGATTTTTTTTGCTATTAATGATATTGTTTATTTTATTTATTTTTGTAAGAGTTAGTTCTTTCTTTCTTTCTTTCTTTCTTTCTTTCTTTCTTTGAGTGGTATATAACTGACATACAATATCCTACTAGTTTCAGGTGTACATCATAATTCTATGCTCTATATTATATCTCCATGACTTACTTTACAACTGAAAGTTTGCATTCTTAATCCTCTTCAACATCTTGCCTATCCAACAACACCCCCTCCCTCTGGTTACCAATAGTTTGTGTTTTGGGTCTGTGAGTCTATTTCTGTTTGTTTGTTTGTTCGTTTGTTTAGATTCCCACATTTAAATGCAATCATATGGTATTTGTTGTTCTCTTTCTGACTTATTTCCCTTAGCATCATATAAACCCTCAAGGTCCATCTGTGTTGTCACAAATGGCAAAATGTCATTGTTTTTATATGTGTAATTTTTAAGTTCTTTTTACTTTTATTTATTTTGAGAGAGAGAGAGCAAAGAGGAGAAGGGTAGAGAGAGGGGGAGACAGAATCCCAAACAGGCTCCGTGGGGCTCAAACTCATGAAACGTGAGATCATCACCTGAGCTGAAAACAAGTCAGACACTTATCTAATAGAGACACCCAGGTGCCTTGTTGGGTAATATTTTTGTGTGTGTGAATGTGTGTGAGTGTGTGCGTGTGTGTGTGTGAGTGTGTGCACGTCAGGTCTTTTTTAATCCCTTTACCATTGGACGCTTAGGTTGCTTCCATATATTGGCTATTGTAAATAATGCTACAATGAACATGTGGATACTATGTCTTTTTGGACTGGTGTTTTCATTTTCTTTAGGTAAGTACCCAGAAGTGGAATTGTTGGATTGTATGGTATTTTTGTTTATAATTTTTAGAGCAGCCTCCATACTGCTTTCCATATTTTGGCTGGACCAATTTATTCTCCTACCAGCAAGTGTACAAAGGTTCTATTTTTTCCATATCCTTGCCAACGCTTGTTTTTTGTTTTGTTTTGTCTCTTTCATAATAGGCAGTCTTTTTTTGTTTAATTTTTTCTTTAGTGTTTTATTTATTTTTAGGAGAGAGAGAGAGCGTGAGCAGGGGAGGGTCAGAGAGAGAGGGAGTCACAGACTGAAACAAGCTCCAGGCTCTGAGCTGGCAGTCAGCACAGAGCCCTACGCGGGGCTCAAACCCACGAACCACGAGATCATGACCTAAGTGAAAGTCGGACGCTTAACCGACTAAGCCACTCAGGCGCCCCCATAACAGGCAATCTAACAGGTGTAAGGCAATATCTCATCGTGGTTTTGATTTTCATTTTCCTGATAATTAATGGTTTTGAACATATTTTCATGTGCCTGTTGTCCATCTGTATGTCTTCTTTGGAGAAAACTTCAAATTGTCTGCCCATTTTTATTTTATTTATTTTTTTAAAGTTTATTTATTTAAAGATAGAGAGTGTACGAGCAAATGGAGTAGGGGCAGAGAGAGGGAGAAAGAGAGAATCCCAAGCTGGCTCTGATCCCAGGAAATGTGAGATCATGCCTGAGCTAAAGTCAAGAGTCATATGCTTAACAGCATGAGAAACCCAAGGGGCTCCTTCTGCCCACTTTTAATCAGATTATTGGGTGTTTTACTTTTTTGGACATTAAGTTCTGTAAATTTTTTATATATTTTGTATATTAACCCCTTACTGAATGTATGGTTTACAGTATTTGCTCTTATTTAGTAAGTTGCATCTTTGCTTTGTCAATGACTTCCTTTACTGTGGAAAAGCTTGTTAGTTGATGTAATTTCACTTAAGGGATAACAATAATTATGACAACTTCATGCTGACAAAATACATCCTAAACAAACTGATATATTAAAAAATTAAAATCTAGGGCATCTGGGTGGCTCTGTCAGTTAAGTGTCTGACTCTTGCTCAGTTCATGATCTCACAGTTCATGAGTTTGAGCCCCGTGTTAGGCTCTGTGCTGACAGCTCAGAGCCTGGAACCTGCTTGAGATTCTGTGTGCCTCCCTCTCTCTCTTTTCCTCCCCTGCTTGTACTCTGTCTCTCTCCAAAAAAATAAATAAATAAAACATTAAAATAAAATAAACAAAATATGTTTTAAAATTAAAATCTGGATATCACTTTATTAAGGAAAGTAATATGTTACTTGATTGACCAATTGGAACATTTAAAAAAATCAAAATCACAGAAATTAAAACCATACCCACTAGACTGACTAAATTAAAAAGATTGTCAATAGCTGGGGTTATCAAGGATACGGAAGATTTTCCATTCTCAAATATTGCTCTCTGGATGAAAAACATACATTCTAACAAAGAGTTAATATATATTTACCATGCATCCCAGTAATGCTTCTCCTAGGTATTTACCCAAAAGCAGTCAAAGTATATATCCATAAAAATAATCGCTTGACTGTTCCTTTTTTTTTTTTTTTAAATATTTTTATTTATTTCTAGGAGAGAGAGAGAGAGACAGCATGAGCAGGGGAGGGTCATAGAGAGAGGGAGCCATAGACCGAAACAGGCTCCAGGCTCTGAGCTGGCAGTCAGCACAGGGCCCGACGCGGGGCTCGAACCCAGGAACCGCGAGATCATGACCTAAGTGAAAGTCGGACGCTTAACCGACTAAGCCACCCAGGTGCCCCTCGCTTGACTGTTCTTAACTGCACTAATATTAGCCAGTCAGTGGAGACTCTCTAAATGTCCATTAACCAATTAATAGATAAATTTTTGTATATCCATCAAATAGAATCTGATAAACAATAAAAAGGAACAAAACACTGAAAGATGCAACTGACAGATATGAATCTCAAATGCTATCCTAGTTCAAAGAAATGAGATAAGAAAAGGTACACATTCTATACAATTCTATTTATAAAAAAATGGGACTGAACGAAATATAGTGACTGAAATTTGTTGACTGCTGACAGAGTTTAAGGCTGGGAGGAATTGCAAAAGAGCATGGAGCATTTTTTTTTACTGTTTTTTTTTTTTTAAATTTATTTCTGAGAGAGTGAGAAAGACAGCGTGAGCAGGGGAGGGTCATAGAGGGAGGGAGACACGGAATCTGAAGCAGGAGCATGGAGCATTTTTTACAGGTGATGGAATTATTCTATATTTTATTGTAGAGATGGCATCATGGATGTTATGTGTATGTAAAAACTCACCAACTTTAAGATATTTGCAGTTCCTTGTATGCCACTTATATTTCAATAAATTTGAAAAAATATAATTTATTTTTGTGCGGTGTCTGGGTTTCTCAGTCAGTTAAGCTTCTGACTTCAGCTCAGGTCATGATCTTACAGTTTTTGAGTTAGAGCCCCACGTCGGGCTCTGGGCTGACAGCTCAGAACCTGGAGGCTGGCTCAGATTCTGTCTCTCTCTCTCTCTCTGCTCCTCCTCCACTCATGCTGTCTCTCTCTGTGTCAAAAAAATACTAAAAAATTATTTTAATAAAAAAATTATTTTTGTGAAAAATTATACTTTTCCAAAATATTTTCTGTCATTCCATTTAAGATAAATACACACTCTTATCTCACTGGGATCAGTTTTAGGTGTGTTTTCACCATATTGTTTGGCCAGAAAAGAGTGAGCAAAACCAATGTGTGTCACTTCTGAGCAAGAGCTTTTAAAGCCATTACTGGGTTCTGCTACTCCTTTTATGATTATCTACCATTTGTTTTGTTAATATTGGACTTAATCTTAAATTATGAACTCTAAATTGAAGAGAGCATAGAGTAGAGTCCCAGAAAATCTGAAAAGGACATATATCAAAGCAAGTATAATGCTTTAATATTATACATCACTGATAATGGGTTATGGTCTTACTGAAACCTAATTTTGAAAATGTCAAAAAATCACATATAATATGTAAGTTTTATTATAGTAGAAATATACTCTGTATGTGCTAGGACATACAAATTTAAAAATATGAGGTGTCTTAAATCTTGAAAATGTATTTTTATGTGTGGTAGGAAATATGATTTCACTGGAGTATATGAGATTCAGATTGTAATCCTCTTTTATACCTGAATAAATAGCCAACATAAGTAAATCTAATAACCTTATCTGGATTTCAGTTTTGTCACTTACAAAATATGTTAATCAAAGGACATAATTTGTAAAATTTCAGTGCACTTTGAATTTCCATAATATGAGTATTATAGGTAAAATGAAATGTTAGGAATGATAATAGCATAATGAACATAGCTTTTTTACATCAAAATTGAATTAATGTTTTATGTCTTAAAGCCCATCTTCACTCTTTCCCTAAAAAGGTCAAACTATTTTGGAAAGTGGTATCAGACATAGTTTAAATAAAAAATTATATACTAAGCATTAAAAGAATTACACTCAATGTTTACTGAGAAGCATGACCTTGGTTATATTTTAATTTAGCTTATAAAACTAAAATGGCTTTTATTAGTCACCATACTATAATTACTATCCTCTTCACACCTGTTTTGGATACTAACTTCTTAGAAGAGAAAATTTCATAGTCAATATTACATTGGGTTAATATAATGTATATGTATGTTCCTTTGATCTGTGGATTAATTACATTAAGAATCCTATACATTAAATGTATAAGTAAAGCTTGAGAAATAATAGATGTTAAATTAGTATAGGTACTAAATTATCAGTATCTATAATATACTGATATAAGTATGTCTACTCCAGGTTTATTTTGATTTCCAGTAGCATGATAGATAATGCTCCATCCTATCCCTTTCAATCTGAAGGTGTTCTCAGGTCTAAAATGAGTCTCTTGTAGACAGCAAATAGATGGATCTTGTTTTTATTTTTTTTAATCCGTTATGATACCCTATGTCTTGTGATTGGATCATTTAGTCCATTTAGATTCAGTGTTATTATTGAAAACTACAGGTTTAGAGTCATTGTTTTCTCTGTAGGATTCATTCTTGTAGTGGTGTCTCTGGTACCTTGTGTTCCTTGCAATATTTCCCTCATTGAGTCTCTCTTGGGATGTCTTGTAGGGCTGGTTTAGTGGTGAAAATTCTTTCAATTTTTGTTTGGGAAAACCTTTATCTTTCCTTCTATTCTGAATGACAGTCTTTCTGGATAAAGGATTCTTGGCTGCATATTTTTTCTGTTCATCACATTGAAGATTTCCTGCCATTCCTTTTTGGCCTGCCAAGTTTCAGTAGATAGGTCTGCAACCACACCGATATGTCTCTTTTTGTATTAGGGCCCTTTTATCCCTTGTTGCTTTTAGAATTCTTGTTTATCCTTATATTTTGCCAGTTTCACTATCATATGTCATGCAGAAGATTGGTTCAAGTTATGTCTGAGGAGAGTTCTCTGTACCTCTTGGATTTCAGTGTCTGTTTCCTTCCCCATTTTGCGGAAGTTATCAGCTATAATTTATTCAAGTACCCCTTCAGCTCCTTTTTCTCTCTCTTCTTCTTCTAGAATTCCTATGATATGGATATTATTCCATTTGACTGCATCACTCAGTTCTCAATTTCTCCTTTCATGCTCCTGGATCAATTTGTCTCTCTTTTTCGTGGTTTCCTTCTTTTCTATGATTGTGTCTTTGAATTCACCTATTATCCTCTCTGCCTCTCAGTCCGTGCAATGGCCAACTCCATTTTATTACGCACCTCATTCATAGCATTTTAAATTCATCATAACTATTTTTAAGGTCCATAATCTTTGCAGCAATAGTAGAAGTTAAATTAAAGACTGTAACAAAGAATGAAAAAAGTCATTATGTAATAATTACAGGGTCTACCCATCAGGAAGAGCTAATAATTATAAATATCTAAACACCGAATTCTGGAGCACCCAAATATATAAAACAATTAATAACAAACATAAACAATCTTATAGATAAGACTGTGCTAATAGCAGGGGATTTTAATACTCCACTTACAGCAATGGATAGATCAACTAAACAGAAAATTACTAAAGAAACAATGGACCTGAGGACACATTGGACCAGATGGATTTGACAAACATATTTAGAATTTTACATCCTCAATTATGGAATTCACTTTCTTCTTCTCCAGTGCACATGCTACATTCTCCAAGATAGATCACATACTGGGTCACAAAGCAGTCCTCAATAAATATAAAAGAATTGAGATTATACCATGCACACTTTCAGATCACAATGCTATGAAACTTGAAATCAATCACAGGAGAAAGTCTGGAAAACCTTCAAAAATTTGGAGGTAAAAGAAAACCCTATTAAAGAACAAATGGACCCATCAGGCAATTAGAGAAGAAATTTAAAAATACATGGAAACAAATAAAAATGAAAATACAATAATCCAAACTCTGTGTGATGCTACAAAGGCAGTCCTAAGAGGAAAATACATTGCAATCCAGACATATCTCAAGAAACTAGAAAAAGTGCAAATACAAAATCTAACAGCACACCCAAGGAAATAGAAGCAGAGCAGCAAGAACACCCCAAACCCAGCAGAAGAAGAGAAATAATAAAGAACAGGACAGAAATAATCAATATAAAATTAAAAAAAAAAGTTGAACAGATCAATGAAACCAAGAGTTGGTTTTTTGAAAAAATAAACAAAACTGATAAACTTGTAGCCAGGCCTCTCAAAAAAAAAGAGAGAGCACTTAAATAGGCAAAATCATGAATGGAAATGGATTTATTACAACCAATTCCTCAGAAACACAAGAAGTTATCAGGGAATACTATGGAAAGTTAATATGCCAACAAACTGGACAACTTAGAAGAAATAGACAAATTCCTAAACACACACGCACTACCAAAATTCACACGGGAAGAGATAGAAAATCTGAACAGACCCAAAACTAGTGAAGACATTGAATCAGCTATCAAAAATCTCCTACAAATAAGAGCCCTGAGCCAGATGGCTTCCCTGGGGAATTCTACCAGACATTTAAATCAGACTTAATGCCCATTCTTCTCAAGCTACCCCAAAAAATAGAAATGGGAGGAGAACTTCTGGACTCCTTCTATGACGCCAGCATCACTTTGATTCCCAAACCAGACAGAGACCCAGCAAAAAGAGAGAATTACAGGCCAGTATCCTTGATGAATACGGATGCAAAAATCCTCAACAAGATACTTGCAAATCGAATTCAACAACACATAAAAAGAATTATCCACCGTGATTAAGTGGGATTCATTCCTGGGTTACAGGACTGGTTCAATATTCACAAATCAATCAATGTGATACATCACATTAACAACAAAAAAACATAAAAACCATATGATCCTGTCGATAGATGCAGAAAAAGCATTTGACAAAATACAGCATCCTTTCTTAATAAAGACCCTTGAGAAAGTTGGGATAGAAAGAACTTACTTAAACATCATAAAAGCCATTTATGAGTAGCCCATGGCTAATATCATGCTAAGTAGGGAAAAACTGAGAGCTTTTCCTCTGAGATCAGGAACACGAGAGGGATGTTCAGTCTCACCACTGTTGTTTACCATAGTGCTAGAAGTCCTAACATTAGCAATCAGAAAACAAAAGGAAATAAAAGGCATCAGAATTGGCAAAGTAAAAGTCAAACTTTCACTTTTCACAGACAACATGATACTCTACATAGAAAACCAGACAGACTCCACCAGAAGCCTACTAGAACTGATCCATGAATTCAGCAACCTTGCAGGGTACAAAATCAACATACAGAAATCAGTTGCATTTTTATACATCTATAATGAAGCAATAGAAAGAAATGAAGAAACCGATCCCATTCACAATTGCACAAGAAACTATAAAACCCCTAGGAATAAACCTAACCAAAGATATAAGAATAGGATGGTAAAAATTACAGAAAATTTTGAAGGAAATTGAAGAAGACACAAAGAATTGGAAAAGCATTCCATGTTCATGGGTCAGAAGAATAAATATCGTTAAAATGTCACTATTACCCAAAGCAATCTACACATTCAATGCAATCCCAATAAAAATTGCACCAGTTTTCTCCTCAAAGATAGAGCAATCCTAAAATTAGTATGGAACCACAAAAGAGCCCGAATAATAAAAGTAATATTGAAGAAGAAAACCAAAATGGGCAGCATCACAATCCTAGACTTTAGCCTCTACTACAAAGCTGGAATCATCAAGACAGTATGGTATTGGCACAAAAACAGACACATGCACCAATGCTATAGAACAGAGAAACCAGAATTGGACCTATAAATGTATAGCCAATTAATCTTTGACAAAGCAAGAAAGAGTATCCAATGGAAAAAAGACAGCTTCTTTAACAGATGGTGCTGGGAGAACTGGACAGCAACATGCAGAAGAATGAAAGTAGATCACTTTCTCACACCATACACAAAAATAAACTCAAAATGGATAAAGGATAATGTGAAACAGGAAACCAATCAAAACCCTAGAGGAGAAAACATGAAACAACCTTCTTGACCTCAACCACAATAATTTCTTACTTGACACATCCCCAAAGGCAAGGGAATCAAGAGCAAAAATGAACTATTGGGACCTCATCAAGATTGAAAGCTTCTGCATGGCAAAGGAAACAATCCATTAAACTAATAAGCAACTGACGGAATGGGAAAAGAGAGTTGCAAGTGACATATCAGATAAAGGGCTAGTATCCAAAATCTATAAGGAAGTCATCAAACTCCACACCTGAAAAACAAATAATCCGGTGAAGAAATGGGCAGAAGACATGAACAGACGCTTCTCCAAACAGGACATCTAGATGGTCAATTGATACATAAAATGATGCTCAGTGTGACTCATCAGGGAAATAAAAATCAAAACGACACTGAGATACCACCTCATGCTGGACAGAGTAGCTAAAATGAGCAAATCAGGGGACTCTAGATGCTGACGAGGATGTGGAGAAGCGGGCACCCTCCTACACTGTTGGTGGGAATGTAAACTGGTGGAACTGCTCTGGAAAACAGGGTGGAGATTTCTTAAAAACAATTCCTTCTAACAATAGAACTCCCCTATGACCCATCAATAGCACTGCTAGAAATTTACACAAGGGATACAAGAGTGCTGATGCATAGGGGCTCATGTACCCCAATATTCATAGCAGCACTTTCAACAACAGCCAAACTATGAAAACAGCCTAAATGTCAATCACCTGAGAGACAGATCGAAAAGATGTGGTATATTTATACAATGGAATACTACATGACAATGAGAAAGAATGAAATCTGGCCATTTGTAGCAATGTGGATGGAACTCGAGAGTGTTATGCTAAGTGAAATAAGTCAGGCAGAGAAGGACAGATACCATATGTTTTCACTGATATGTGGAATAAGAGAAACTTAACAGAGGACCATGGTGGGAGGAGAAGGGGAAAAACAGTTAGGGGGACAGAGACAAATCATGAAAGACTCTTGAATACTGAGAACAAACTGAGAGGTGGTGGGGGTGGGGGAGAGGGGCAAAGGGGTAATGGGCATGGAGGAGGGCAATTGTTGGGATGTGCACTGGGTGTTATATGGAAACCAACTTGACAATAAACTGTAAAAGAAAAAAGGAAAAAAAAAAGTCTTCTGAGCATATTCCAATAAGCATCATTAAAATCCTACCTTATATCTTGTTTCATCTAATGTCTCCAAGAGAAACACAATTTTTCAAATTTTCTCAGATTTTCTTCCAGCTCAATAAAAGCTCACAGATACTGGAAAAACCTATGGGACAGGTTTAGATATCAGGTTAATGGGAAAAATGATTTATGACAAAGTTTAAAACTTAGCCCTTGAAATTTAAAACCCATTTTATCTGTATCTCCTGGTGAAACACTGTCTTTTTCATGAAACAGAGAATTAAGCCAAACTGTAAACAGCATTCTTGCTAGAAGATAGAGAAAGCCCTTTTCATTTGTAAAAGAAAAAATATAATTAAGTCCTTTCACATATTAAAAGGTAAATTTTCAAAAATTTACTTTTAATGTTTATTCATTTTTGAGAGAGAGAGCATGAACAGGGAAGGGGTAGAGAGAGGAGACACCTCATCTGAAGCAGGTCCCAGGCTGTGAGCTTTCAGCACAGAGCCTTATGCAAGGCTCAAATTCAGGAACCCTGAGATCATGACCTGAGCCAAAGTCGGGCCCTAAACTGACTGAGTCACCCAGGAGCCCCTTAAAGGTAATTTTAAAAAAGCTAAGAAAGCAGGATGGAAAAAAAAATGAAGATAAAGTAGAAACCAAATGAACTAGAGATCCAATCATCAAATCAGTCTACAAGTGCCAAAGATGCTTTTTCATAAATATCAAAATAAAAGCATAAATATAAAAAAAGAATAATAATATGCATATAAGACATTATTTCTCTGATAAACTTTGTTATTGACGTATAACACATACACAAAAATACAAGACTATCTAAACTCCTTCATGACGATTTCTAGTCAAGCCTTGTCCTCTTCTGCAGAGAAGGGAGCTATATTGGCTTGCTTGCTTTCTTCTCTCTCTTTCTTTCTTTCTTTCTTTCTTTCTTTCTTTCTTTCTTTCTTTCTTTCTTTCTTTCTCTTTCTTTCTTCCTGCCTTCCTGCCTTTCTTTCTCTTTCTTTCTCTTTCTTTCTTTCTTTCTTTCTTTCTTTCTTTCTTTCTTTCTTTCTTTCTTTCCTTTCCTTCCTTCCTTCCTTCCTTCCTTCCTTCCTTCTTTCTTTCTTTCTTTCTTTCTTTCTTTCTTTCTCTTCTTTCTTTTTCTTTCTTTCTTTCTCTCTTTCTTTTCTTTGCTTTCTTTCTTTCTTTCTTTCTTTCTTTCTTTCTTTCTTTCTTTCTTTCTTTCTTTCTTTCTTTCTTTCTTTCTTTCTTTCTTTCTTTCTTTCTTTCTCTTCTTTCTTCTTTTCTTCCTTCCTTCCTTCCTTCCTGCCTTTCTTTCTTTCTTTCTTTCTTTCTTTCTTTCTTTCTTTCTTTCTTTCTTTCTTTCTGCCTGCCTTCCTTTCTTTTTCTTTCTTTCTTTCTTTCGTCTAAATGCCTTTTAAGGATTTATGTTTTTCCCTCTGTCTTGCTTTCTTTTTGTTAATTTTATGTAAATCCAAGTTAGTTAACATATAGTGTAATAACAGTTTCAGTAGTAGAATTTAGTGATTCATCATTTATATATATATAATATATATATTTATATAATATATATAATATATTATATATTTATATAAATATAAATATATTATATATATATATATAATATATATATACCCAGTGTTCATCCCTACCAGAGCCCTTCTTAATGCCCATCACCTACCTAACCCAACAAACACTCCTCCAACAACCCTCAGTTTGTTCTCTATATTTAAGAGTCTCCTATGATTTGCCTCCTCATTTTTATCTTATTTTTCCTTTCCTTCCCTATGTTCATTTGTTTCATTTCTTAAATTCCATATATGAGTGAAATCATATGATATTTGTGTTTCTCTTACTGACTTATTTTGTTTAGCATAATGCATTCTAGTTCCATCCACGTTGTTGCAAATGGCATGATTTCATTGTTTTTGATCCCTGCATTATATCCCATTGCATATGTATACCACATCTTTTTTTTTTTAACAGTTTGTCAAGTTGCTTTCCATATAACACTCAGTGCTCATCCCCACAAGTGCCCTCCTCCATGCCCATCACCCCCCTTCCCCTCTCCCCCATACCCATCAGTCCTCAGTTTGTTCTCAACATTCAAGAGTCTCTCATGGTTTGCCTCCCTCCTTCTCCCCCCCACCACTTCCTCCTTCTTCTCCCCCACAGTCTTCTATTAAGTTCCTCTTAATCCTCCTATATGTGCAAACATATGGTATCTATTCTTCTCTGCCTGACTTATTTCGCTCAGCATAACACTCTCAAGATCCATCCATGTTGCTACACATGGCCAAATTTCATTCTTTCTCATTGCCATGTAGTATTCCATTGTATAAATATACCACATCTTCTTGATCCATTCGTTAGTTGTTGGACACTTAGGTTCTTTCCATGTTTAGGTTATTGTTGAGAATGCTGCTATGAATATTGGGGTACATGTGCTCCTATGCATCAGCACTCCTGTATCCCTTGGGTAAATTCCTAGCAGTGCTATTGCTGGGTCATAGGGGAGTTCTATTGTTAATTTTTTGAGGAACCTCCACCCTGCTTTCCAGAGGGGCTGCACCAGTTTACATTCCCACCAACAGTGTAGGAGGGTGCCCGTTTCTCCATATTCATGCCAACATCTAGAGTCCTCTGATTTGTTCATTTTAGCCACTCTGACCGGCGTGAGGTTATACCACATCTTCTTTATCCATTCATCAGCCCTGATGAATGTGTGTGTCCATATGTGTGTGTGTGTATGTGTGTGTGTGCGTGTGATCACAAATATGGCACGTAATAGTAGTCTTTTGTCACTGCATATTGTTCCATTTCAGGAATATATAGCAACTTAGTTATCTACTTTTTTTTTATTAGTCTTTTGGACTTTTCCAGTGATGGGATCCCATGAATGACATTAGTATGTGAATTCTTGTTTATGACATTTGTTGTACCTCTTTCAGTTTTTTTATGACTGTTAGTAACTTTCAGTAACAACAGAAAATTTTTACAATTATCTCTTTAAATACATATTCTGCTCCGTTCTCTCTTACTCCTGGCAATCTAATTTCACACGTCACTTATTTATTTGTTTACAAAACTGGGTTTTTATTTTATTTATTTTTTATTGCTTGGAGAGAGAGCATAAGTGAGGGAGAGGGACAGAGGAAGAGAGAGAGACAGAGAGAATGTTGAGCAGGGTCCATACTTAGTGCAGAGCCCAATGCAGAGCTTGATTCTATGACCTTGGGATCATGACCTTCGCTAAAATCAAGAGTCAGATGCTCAGCTAGCTAAGTCACGCAGGCACTCCTAATTTCACACATGCTTTATTGTTTGACATTATTCAGCACTCTTGCAAGCCTCTTCCAAATTTGTAATACATCGAGAAATGACAGTGGAAGTACAGACACTTCATAATTAATAAAACTGATTAGAGAATTTGAATCTAGAAAGATATGCTAACATTCATTAGTCTGACCCACCCAGATTAATTCTGTCTGAACAGACATAAGCTTCCCTCACATGGACAAAGTTTGTATGATTAACATTCCAAATTATAAGAAAAACAAACTACAGTGCACTAGATCTGAAAACCGTCAGTCACAAAGATCATTGAAATTCCTGGATCATATATAATTTTCTTTTATTCAGGATATGAATGGTTTTCAAAGAGTGTCCCTGAACTATCAGTATCAGAATCACATTAAGCAGTTGGTAAACATTGTCTGTTTTCAGGTTCCATCTCACACTTGCTGAATCAGCACTCCAAATGATTCTGATGCATACAAGTAGTTGAGGAACACTGCTTAGCTTATAGATTCCCAACCCTGCCTGAAATCTGGAGATTAAGTGTTAATAATTCCTAGACCACCCCAGACCTATCTGAGGATAGAGAACTGGACAGTGTGTGTGTGTGTGTGTGTGTGTGTGTGTGTGTGTGTGTGTGTTGTCAGGAGCTTCACAGGTGACTAATATTCAGTCAACCCTGAGAACTATCAACTCTAGCAGAAGACCCTACAATGGGAACATGAGGCAGAGGGATGATTTTGTTGCCCTTACAAAATTATAAAGTAACATAATAATTTTAGTGTATAAAATATCATTCTAATTATTACATTAATCTCAAAATCTAGAATATTTTTTTCAAATTTTGATAATTTCAATCTGAGAATTTTAAAAAATCTTTATGATAATATATATCATAAAGAAAACAAATGACATTCTTTTGAGTCTAGAGAACCAACTAACTGAACTACAGTGAACAAAGTTATGATACAACAACAATTTAAGGAAATCAAACCTATTCCCATAAACCAGCAACATAGAAGATAGAAAAGGAAAACCTTAAAAGTAATACGATTTAAAATAGCGTCATAAAACACATAATGATAGTATTAAATCTAATTAAAAACCTTCAAAACTGGACTTCCCAACCTTGGGTTACTCCTGGCCGCTGTCTGCAGTCATCCCAAGCCATTGTGTCTATGCTAACTCAGCTGATGCTGAGGAGCCTGACAGGCCTAACCCAGCAGCTGCTGGTGCTAAGGGCCCAGACTGTTCCAAGATCCCAGGGAGCATCCGGGATCATGTGGCAGAAGTAGGCTTTGAATGCGAGTCTTTAGAATCCGAGATGTCACCACTGGGCTCATCTCCTGCTTCCTGTTTTTTTTCCTGCCATCAGGCTGGCTCCTGTCCTATGTGGAGAGCTACAAGACATGGGAGTGAAGAGGGCTCTCCTGCTCCTCACCTTGTGACACGACCACCCCTGGCCTGTCCTTATCACATCTTCTGCATTCCTGGCTGGCCTTGCCTGGATCATGTCCTGTAACTACAGTGCCCTCTTGTGCAATCATTACCTCTCCGTTTCTCCATAGTGACAGCTTGGGACCACATATATTGGTTTATAAGGCCCTGCTTGGTAGGGCCCTCCTTATAAATAAAATTTATTTAAACCTTGAAAAAAATCTTCAAAACCTACGTCACTGAGAAAAATTAAAGGTTAAATAAACACAGATATCTTACATTCATAAATTGAATAACTCAGCCCTGTAAATATGTCAATTATCCCCAAATTGAGCTATAGAGTCAATGTAATCCATATTAATATATCAGCACTTTTAATTGGAATATAATTCTATGATTGTAATGGTAAACCCAAACCTCAAGATTTCAAGATTGAACAAAGATTCCTTGATACAAATTTTATATAGAGACAGATAGTGAAATCCTTTACATTTTTTTAATGTTTATTTTTGATAGAGACAGAGACAGTGTGAGCCAGGTTGGGGCAGAGAGAGAGGGAGGCACAGAATACAAAGCAGACTCCAGGATCTGAGCTGCCATCACAGAGCCTGATGCAGGACTCAAACTCATGAACCATGAAATCATGACCTAAGCAGAAGCCGGACGCTTAACCGATTGAGCCACCCAGGCACCCCAGAAAGCCTGTAAATTAAATTGAAACTCAAGAAAATAAATCTATGAGGATAAAAATAAGAATAGCAGTTATCCCTGGGGTTGGAACACTACGACTGCAAGGTGGTAGAAAGGGTCTTTGGGGTGCTAATTTTGTTCTGTTGGTTGATGTGTATGCTGGTCACATGTTATTATTGAACTATAAAATCATATTTCAGTGTTAAAATTTATCTATGTTTAAGTAAAATTTACTAAAGTAGAAAATTCTAATTTCTACTAAAAATTTTTATAGGTGAAAAAATGATATAGGGTACAATATGTGTTGTCTTTTGCTCATTTGCATGTACATATATATTTGCAAATACACAAAATATACTTCCTTAGTATTACGATATGCTTCAAAGTGTGTGAGATAAGACACAGTAATTTTTTTCTTCCAAGGTTTTATTTAAATTCAAGTTAGTTAACATATAGTGTAGTATTGCTTTCATGAGTAAAATTTAGTGATTTGTCACTTACGCATAACACCCAGTGCTCCTCACAAGTGCCCTCCTTAATGCCTATTACCCATTTAGTCCATCCTGTCACCCACCTCCCCTCCAGCAACACTCAGTTTGTTCTCTACAGTTAAGAGTCTCTTATATTTTGCCTCCCTCTCCATTTTTATCTTATCTTATTTTTACTTTCTCTATGGTCATCTGTTTTGTTTAAATTCCACATATGAGTGAAGTCATATGATATTTGTCTTCCTCTGACTGACTTATTTCACTTACCATAATACACTCTAGTTCCAGCTATGTTGTTGCAAATGGCAAGATTTCATTCTTTTTGAGTAATATTCCAGTGTGTGTGTGTGTGTGTGTGTGTGTGTTTACCACATCTTCTTTATCCATTCATCAGTTGATGGACATTTAGACTCTTTCCATGATTTGGCTAGTATTGATAGTACTGCTATAAACATTGGGGTTCATATGCCCCTTTGAATCAGTATTTTTGTATCCTTTGGACAAATACCTAGTAGTGCAATTGCTAGGTCATAGGATAGTTCCCTCTTCAATTTTCTAAGGAAGCTACACACTGTTTTCCAGAGCAGCTGCACCAGTTTGTATTCTCACCAACAGTGGAAGAGGGCTCCCCTTTCTCCACATCCTTACCAACATCTGCTATTCTCTGAGTTGTTAATTTTAGCCATTCTGACAGATGTGAGGTGGTTTAAAAGCAGATTTATTGAAATATAATTCACAGATTATAAAATTCAGCCGTCTAAAGTGTACAATTATAATTCTCATGATAGTTGATTTTAGGGTATTTTTATCACCTCAGAAAGTCCACTGCTTTACCTATCACTTTATTTATTAGGTCTTCACTTTTGCTTGCTTTGGGTTTAATTTGCTCTCCTTTTCTCATTTGTGCAATTTGGAGAGTTAAGTTATAGATTTCAAAATTTTCTTCTTTTCTAATGTAGGCATTTACTTTTATAAATATCCCTCTAAGGACTGCGATAACTGAATCCCTATATTTGTTTGTAATGTCTTCATTTTTACTGAACTAAACATATTTTCTAATTTCCCTTTTGATTTCTTATTTGGCCCATTGGTTATTTAGGGCTGCGTTGTTTAATTTCCACATATATATGAGTTCATCTATTTTCTGTTATTGATTTTTGAATTAATTCTTTTGTTATCAGAGAAAATGTTTTGTAATTTTTCTATCCTTTTAAATTAACAAAGGTTTATGGGGCGCCTGGGTGGCTTAGTCGGTTGAGCGTTCGACTTTCGCTTAGGTCATGATCTCGCGGTTCGTGGGTTCGAGCCCCGCGTCGGGCTCTGTGCTGACTGCCAGCTCAGAGCCTGGAGCCTGTTTCAGTCTGTGACTCCCTCTCTCTCTGGCCCTCCCCTGCTCACGCTGTCTCTCTCTCTCTCTCCTAGAAAAAAAAAAATTAACAAAGGTTTGTCTTATGGTCTAAAGTAGTGACTATACTAAAGAATGTTCCATGTTTACTTGATAAGAATATATATTGTAGGGCTAGGGGTATAGTATTCTATTGATGTTTGTTGGGTATGCTTGGTTTATAAAGCCATTCAAGTCTTTCATTTCCTCTGGACCTTTTTCCTGATTATTTTATTTATTATTAAGTGAGGTATTTATGTATCAGTCTATTCTTGTTGAATTCTCTATTTTCCCTTTTTTCCTTTCCACTTTTTTGCTTCATGCATTTTGGTGTTCAGTTATTAGAAGCATTTATCTTTTTAAATGTTATATGTCTGTTGGATTTCCCTTTTTATTCTCTTCATAAATATCCCTATTTATCTTTAGTATTAAATTATATTTTACGTGATATTAATATAACTACTCCAGTTTTTTTGTGGCTGTTGTTTGCATGATATATCTTTGTTTCTATCCTTTTACTATTAATCTACTTGTATCTTTTAATCTAAAGTGTGTTTTCTGTATACAACAGAGTTAGGTCTTGCTTCTTTATCCAGTCTGATACTCTGCCTCTGTTGAATTGCTTAGTCCATTACATTTATCATTTTAGCCACATTAAATTTATGAGACTGGTGAAAGCTTAAGATTTACTGTGTGGGGCATATTGGAATAACCTTTAAAAACTTCAAACACACACACACACACACACACACACACACATACACACAAGCTGGTGGGCATTGCTCCACCAAATACTTAGAAAGAGATACATCACTTTCTTGGCTCTTTGAAGAATTATATACCATATTTTCTTTAGTGGTCTAATCAGGAGCCAACAATTTTTTTTGGCCAGATAGACAATATTTAAAACTTGTTGGCATATAGTACCTGTTAATACTACTTAACTTTGTCATTGTGATTTGTAGGCAGACATAAATAATTCATAAATGAATAAACACAACCATATTCCAACAAAACTTTATTAATGAGAACAGATGGCCAAATCATGGTTCATGGTGAGTTGAACCCTGTTCTAACTCATTTACTGTCCAATCTTTAAATCTTTCTAGAGTAAGAAAAAACATTTGAAATTGGTTCAAGCTGCACTTTTGGCTTTCAAAACCAATAGATTCAATAGTGCAAGAAGTGTCTTTGCCTATAAGGATGATCTATAAAGTCTCTGACTGTCCTCAATAATATGTTAGAATATAAAAATCAAGGCTTTTTTTAGTGAAATCAAGGTATATTCTACAAGGAATTTTTTTTTTATTTGCATAAGAGGTCCTTACTAAACCATAAGACAACAAATAGCCATTTGAACAATAGTGTATTAAGCACTTAAAATTTTGTTAAAAGGATATGTCTTATGTTAGGTGTTCTTACCACAAAACAATAACAACAATAAAGGGACACAGGGAACTTTTGGAAGTGATGGTATGTCTATTACTTCTTGTTAGTGGTTTTATGGATATATGCATATGTCCATACATATCAACAAGTATATATTAAATATGTGCAGGTTTTTGTATGTCAGTATACTTTAATAAAATGTAAAGAAAAAGAAAAGAAAAATTAATAGAAAGTGATACAGAAATGCACATATATTGGAACTAGAAGTCAATTACTTTAAAATGATATAAAGAAGAAATATATTTGAAACCCAAGGAATTCTCTGAAGCTCCCCTTAATGCTTACATATTCTAAGATAAATTAAAAAGAATATCATAGCATTCCAATACAATCAGGACCACAAAGACTCAGATTCCTTTAGTATGAAATTTTGATTCAACCTACCAAGTATAGAACCTAACCAATTTAGGCATGCTGAGAGTAAAGGGAATGATTAATGGAAGAAGGAAGTAATAAATATATAGTATATACATATTTTCTGTCACAATTCTTAATCAATATTCAAATTAGTTATTAACCAATCTTCCCCTCCTTTACTTACACATCACTTTTTTTTAAATGTAGTATCAGTTTTGTTAACACATACAGGAGAGATTAAAGCAAAGCAAGATGAGTAATAGACATTATTAATCAGAAGTAGATATAAGACTGAAGTGCATTTTTCCTTTTGGGGAAGATCCTGAGAGCATTTCCATTTCTTTAATTGGCTACATTAAAGTACAGTTCATAAACAATAAAGTTTACCAACTTTTTTGTAGTTTGATGAGTTTTTATAAATACAGGGTATAACCACCAACATAATCAATATATGAAATATTTGTATCATGGGAGAAGTTCCTTTTTCATAATATTCCTCAAAAATTATACATAAAAAGCATATTAAATACCATAAACAGAGTAGCAAATGAGTGGGCATCTGCTTTGGTTTGTTTTGTGTTAATGCTGGAAATCATGATCTTTTCCTATATACAAAATAGAATTTTAAGTTGTAACGATGGCTAACATCTCTTTCCCACTCCTTTGCTTACCTGTAAATTTTACTTTTCCATAGAGTCTGATATTCTTTAAATCTTTTTCACTTGAAATAAATATGATGGCAAATAATACTCTAACAACTTCTTTGCAAGTTGAGTTTACACAACTAACTAATATTTAGTTGTTGCATTTAACTAATATTAAATGGCAAAATATTTTCTTAACAGTTTACTTTTTTATCACATTGACTTAACAGCAATGCAGACAAGACATTTTTGGTTATTTTTTAATTCAAAATAAAATCTTTTTGGTTGGTAATCATATTAATATTTAAGACTAATTCAAGTTATTGCACTATTCATGTTCCTATATTTCTTTTATGTACTCGTTTTATTATTATTTCACCTCATCTTTACAATAATCTAGTAAAGCAAATACTGTGGCTATATTTCTACACATTAGTTAAAATAAGGCCCAGAGATATTATTTAACTTTCGCAAAACTTATGAAATGACAGAGATATCTTTCAACATCTGGTCTTTTTACTCTAAATATAGTTCTAGTTTACTAGGATGACACATTTTAAATAAGTAATTAGTTATTGGTTATCATATTAATCAAAAAATGATATGTAATGCCTTTGTGTATTGATTGCATATAAATCCCAAGATATCCTGAATATAAAATTAGCATCTTTGTTGACTTGACTTGCAAAATGATTTCAAGTCATACCCAGTATATCATTATTTTTGAAACATTTTCTGAAGATTTTGAAGAGAAAAATGCATACCACTTAATTTAAAATCTATCATTAGGTATATTTTTTCCCAAGGCCCTCTACTCCTTGACCCTAGGGTTTTCTTTTTCTTTTTCTAGTGTTTGACCCTACCTCTTCTGGTCTGTTTATTACTCAGCAACCTAGCTGCCATCTAACCTACTAAATAAGCCCCTGAAGACTCACAACTGGTTGGGACATAAAACATATTTTAAACAAAATTTTAAACTGATTTAGTATAATATTCATACCAGCTGCTAAAAAATATAAAAGTACCCCACATATAATTATATCTGGAAAAATAATTAGCATTTCTATTAACTTGGAAATTCATGAAGGAAGTACTTACTTGCCTATGAGCATCTTTATTGGTCTCACCTTCTGATATCTTTTGAGTAGCAGCAATAGGCATCATTTAACATTACTACTAAACTAAAGAAAAATGCTGTATTTGTTTATTGCTATGTAACAATATTCCCACAAACTAAGCATCTTGAAGCAATATACATTTATTATCTCACAGCTTCTATTGGTCAGGAATTTGAGCACAGCTTAGCTATATACTTTGTTTAAGTTTTTATAAAGCTATAGTGTAAGCATTAGCTGGGAATGTGGTCCATTGAGGTTTGACTGGGGAATAAATAACCTGCTTCCAAGCTCATATGATTGCTAGCAGCACTAAATATTTTGTGAGCTCCTGGCTGAAGGCTACTGTAAATTCCTAGCTGACATTTCTGATTGCTTTCTCAAAAACAGCAAAGAAGAGGCTCACTTAGCGAGACAGACATTAGTATCTATGTAATGCAATTATATACATCCCATCACCTCTATCCTATTCTATTTGTAATAAGTAAGTCACAGTTCCCATTGCATAGAAGGACATGAACACGAGAAGGTTGTGATGGTGAAAGTCATCTTAGAGTTTGTCTGCCACAGTTGGACTCCATATTCAGGTATTATAGTTGAATGTTGCTGAGAAATACATGTATTCCAATAGAAACTTGTCCCATGGCTTTAATCCATGCTATTTCTTAGAGACAGTTAATTGTCTCCAAATGTTGTGAAGACATAAATAAATAGCAACCATAAATGTGACATATTTTTTAAAAATTAAAGAAACAAAATTAAGCAAGAGACTCAGAAAGCAAATTTTAAAAGGACCATTATAAAGTGGAAATGAAAGTCACTATTCTCCTCCCCAAATCTAACTGGCTTCATAGATATCGGCAACATGGATACAGAAAAAGATATTAAATGAGTTCATTAATCTTCTATTATTACCATACCGATTGACCACAAATTCAGCAGTTTAAAACAGTATACCTTTATTATCTCCCAATTACTGGATCAGAACTCTGGGCACAGCATAGCTCAGCTGGTTCTCTGTTCCATGTTTCACAAGGTGGAAATCAAGGTGTCAGCAGGACTGTGTTTCTTTTGGAGGCTTTGAAGAAGAATTTCCTTTCAAGTTTATTCAGGTTGTTGGCCTAATTCAGTTGCTCATGGTTTTAAGATTGAAGCATCCATTTTTTGGCTGTTGGTTAAAGGTGATTCTCACTTTCTTAGAGGCCACTCACATCTTATGGCTCCTGTCCACCTTCAACCACCTTCAAAGCCAGCAATAATGAGTCAAGTCCTTTACATTTTTCAACTCTTTATGATCTCTCCACTTGTCTCCTTACTCCCTCTGTTTTGAGTCAGATAAAGCTCTTGGATTTTAAGAGTTTATATTTTTAGATTAGGCCACTCCAAGGTAATCTCCCTATTTTAAGTATAACCATAATTACACCTGCAAAGTTCCTTCTGTTGTCTAATTTATTCAAAGATTGTGGGGATTAGGGCATAAGCATCTTTTGTGGTGGTGTTTTTCTGTCATAATAAACTACCGAATGACAATAAAGTCATGATGGGATTTATTTTGCTATAAAAAAAGTTTTATTATTTTACTGTCCCAAGAGACAGTGTAATTTGATAATACAATTAAATGGCAGAGATTTAAAAGCTTTTGAGAGTTTTTGTAATCTCAGTTTTATCCAAGAAAGTACAACTTCTCCAGAAGCCTCTTTCATTGTAACTAACTTCAGCAACGGCATTATTTTTAAAGCAGTGAAATATAAGCTGATTATAAAGCATTTTGGCATCTCCTATACAATCTTTGAGGAGTCCTTGGATTTAGGAGAAAAATGTTGAGAAGGCCAAAATCCTTTCATGCAAAATTATCTATTGGCTTGGCAACACAGGAATAGTCAATATTTCATAAAAGCAATGTCAAAATTGTTCCTTACAGGAATTGAGAGGTGTTTATTTGTGTTGTTTTGTTTCATCTGAGTTCCTAAAGGTATCAAATGGTCCTGAGAGTTGATATATTTTGTGTGTTTGTATTTAGTGAACTCTAAGTAAATCAGCAACAATATGTCACTTCAGGATGTGCTTCACAGAGCAATGTTACTCACTGACCCTGAGAAGGATGTCAACAAACACAGCAATAATAATGGTTTATCTTATTTGAATGTTTCCTCTATAAAACACTCTGCTAAGCACTTTCGTGACCTACCACACTTAATTCTGGTCGATAGTAGGCATATTGTCTCAAGTACAAATATGAGAAAACAGTTTAACTTGTTAAAATTCATACTACTGGTACCTAATAGATTGAGGTGTCAAACCACCAATATCTATTTTTTGCCGGAGGCTGGCTCCATTGAAGGACGGACGGTGTCGGCAAGAGAGAGAGTGAGAGACCCCCGAGAATCTTTCTGGTCACCAGGCAGGCATCTCTGTTCTGACTGGGGTTCAACTTTATTTTATAATTAAGTGTTTGGGGGACCGCACAGAAGTGGCATTTGCCTTAGACAATGATTTTTGATGACAAACTTCTTTGATATGTAACAATTTCCCAGAACATAGATTTGTAGAAAATTCATGCATATGCTTTATCAATATTGATTGAGGTAGGTGATTATAGATGCTTATCCTATGGGGAAGGAAGGTATCTTTAGCACATAAGACAATGTTTTTAGCATAAAAAGGGTGAAGTTAGTTCTTTGTGGGCAGTGGTCAATAGCTTGTTAGTTTAAGGTGAAGTATCAAGAAAAACAGGTCTTTCAGGAAACTCAGAGTTTGCTCCCATAATCACAAAAGAAAAAGTTCTTCAATAGGTTCCTTCACAGGGTGTAAGCAGCATATTCAAGGCCATAATAAGTCACTCAAAATACTGATCACAAATGCCTTGAGGGGCTGCTGTTCCAAGCAGAAACAATTGGGTGGGGGTGGATATCCGTCCTTAACTCTAAATTAGGCTGTTTGTCTCAGGGTCAGGCTCACGTGTAACTCTTGTGTTCTTAGCCTCCTTTATTATCTAAGTCTTGGATCTGCAAAGCCCATAGGAAGAGCCTTTTGACAATCATCCACAGTGCTTTCATCTGAAGTCTCTTTTGAAAAGGCAGGAATATGCTTTTCCTTATGAGCAATCTGTGTGGGAAATATAGGTCTAATTTGGAATATTGTAAGGCCTGGTCAATACCAGCAGGCTCATTTCCAATGTGAGATAGAAGGAGATACCAGTTTTCATTTATCATGTCAGGAACTGTGCAAACGCTGACATTTTCTTTCTGTGGCTTACATCCAGTGAGGCCAGTGCGGCTCCCAGCAATTTTGGGCACCTATAACATTCATTTTTATTTTCTACCTCCTACACAAACATACACACATGTTCACAATCATGCACATGCAAAAGGTGCATGTCTAACATCAAAAGGTACATACGACCAGTACACATAAAGACTTAAAAGATGCGGTGTTTATCCCTAGCTCAGACCATGGTTCACTGATGCTGAAGATCAACAAAGATGCTAGAAACATTAATTATGATTGGTTTTAGAAATTCTAAAACTTTATTTTCCTTTAGGAGACATCTACATTCCTGATTTTCCTTCTATTATGTTAAAGTTTGAAGTAAAGCTAAGCTACTACTTTTGACAAGACCTCTGATTATACCAAGTTAGTTTAGAGTGAAGTCATGATTAAGATATGTTGACAAAGCAAAATGTAGTAAATTACAAATTAAGTTACATCACCAGTTCTATAGATTCTGGGTACCATAAGGGGTATTTTGTTAAAAGAGATGTTAAATGAGTTCCTGAAGATTTGAAATATTTGGAACAAAAATCACTGGCTCAACTCCAAGATATCAGATAATTGAACTTCGCTCCTTTACTGAGAGTAATTAGACCTAATTTGCATAGATAAGGTCATTTGAACAACTTTCTGGTGGAAAATAAAGCTAATTGAGATTAATGACTCTTAAACACATTGTTCCTCTATTTAGCATATCAAGACAATATTTCCTGGAGAACAGAAAATGTTTCAGGGATTCTATTAGGAAAGTAGGGGTAAGAGGCTTTTTATTCTTCACTCATTTCATCATATAACATCTTTGTAAGTTTTTATAACATATGTCAAATTATTACACAAAATATTTCTTTTAAAAAATCAAGGCTTAGAAATATAGCAATTTTCTGATTTTTAGCAATCTCTGTGACTTCACCTTAATTTGTTATACTCATTCATTTTTCAGTATATTCACCCACTTTTCTCATATATGACTTCTACAAGTTTGACGTGATTTTCTCCTCTTTTACAGATGAACACACTGCTGCTTGGAGAAATGAAGTTCCTTACTAAAGACTACACAACTACTAAATAGTCATGCCAGGATCTGAAATCTAGTTCCTTCAAATTCCCAAACTACTTCAAATCCTAAATTAAAATAAAGAGAACAAAACACATACAATTTACCAAATGTAAAGCAATGCAATTTTTCATTTATGTCCTTATTATGCTTCATACCAAATAAAAACAGGAGATAAATACATGTATTTATTTTGAGCAGATGTGTGGTATATATAGACACTGAAAACATGACCACATTAAAATAAATTTTTAAAAGTACATCAAATTCTCAATTTTATAAAAGGTTCCAGTACTGATGTTTAGAAATAGAAGGTAATATATTTGTTCTACCTATAATGTGTGGGTAAGTATGTACTTTGAACGAACTTGGTTTTATGACAATGTATTGATTAATTGACCTTGCATTAAATCATCACACTATAAAGGTAATTGAAAGTAGAACAATTAAATCTGTGAGTCTAAACTAAAAAACAACCTCTCCCCTTTCATAGAACACATATAGGCAAGCATTTGACTAAGTGTGACCCAATGATTAAAAACAAAAAGACTGCTACTGTGTTACAGGCTGAACTGTGACCCCCCACCCCCATTCCTATGTTGAAACCTTAATCTTTGGTACCTCAGATTGTGACTGTATTTGGAGATAAGGCCTTTAAAGAGGTAATTAATCTAGAAAGAAGTAATTGGGATGGTCCCTAAGCCGATATGACTGGAATATTTATAATAAGAAGAGATTAGGAGTCAGGGAGAGAAAGACATCAGATCTATACATGCAGAGATGAGGGACAATCATCTAAGGACACAGTGAGAAGGCACCCATCTTGAAGCCAGGGAGAGACTCCTCAGAAGAAACCAAACTTGCTGACACCTTGATTTTGGATGCTGGCTTCCCAACCTCAGCAAAATTAAATTTCTGTTGTTTGAGCCTCCATGTCTATAGTATTTTATTATAACAGCCCTAGCAAGCTAACATATAGCCTCTTCCATTAAAGCATGTAAAGTCTAGGGCACCTGGGTAGCTCAGTTAAGCATCTGACTCCTCATTTTGGCTCAGGTAATGATCTCACAATTTGTGAGAATGAGCCTTGCACCTGGCTCTGCACTGAGACTGCAGAACATGCTTCGGATTCTCTCTATCATTCTCTCTTTGCCTCTCCCCAGCTTGCACTCTCTCTCTCTCAAAATAAATCTTAAAAAATTAAAGCACTTAAACTCATTTTTATTGAATCAGATAATTGTACACATTAGCTTCTACAGAAATCTAGAAGAAAATGTGTACGTTATAGAATATATAAGGATCAGTAGGATTCTTAGAAAAAAACATTCAACTCAAAATGACAAAACTTTTAGCTCTTTCATTCTTTCTCTATGGCTCTCTGAGGTGGGGGTTGTCCAAACTTGTTACTGCCATATGTATTCAAATGTTTCTTGTGATGCTCTCTATCCCTAGTCATATGTAAGGATCAGATGAGTAAATCATGAGATTGTAGCTAAGGGGAAAAAATAGAGCAATGAAAGACAGTTAGGCATTTCCAAAGAAGGATATTCTAATTACCTATCGCTACACAATGCATTAACATAAAATGTGGTGGCTTAACTCAACAAAATTTATTACTTCACAGTTTCTCTGGATCAGGAATTCAAGTGCTTCTTAGCTAGGTTCGTCTAGCTCAAAGACTCTCACACAGCCATTATATAGGTACTGCTCAGCACTACAATCACTTCAAAACTTAACCAAGAGAGGATTTATGTTCATGCTTGAAGCAGCTACTAGCAAGAATAGAGTCCTTGTTGGCAACTGGCAGAAGACATCAGTCCTTGGCACATGAATGTCTCTATAAGCCTACTCAAAACATGGTAGCTAGATTATAATCAACAATATTGTATTATAAACTTCAAAGTTTATAATGAGAGACTAGATCTTATTTGTTCTCACCATAAAAGAGAAATTATCATGTGACTCAATAGAGGTATTAGCTAACTCTATGATGGTTAATTATATAGCAATATTGGAAGTTGTCAAATTAACACATTGTATACCTTAAATACATATGTGTCAACTATATAAAATTTTTGTGACCAAATGGTGGGAAAAGACTTGAAAACATGTCAGTGAAATAGAATAGGCTGGCTACTAATGCATGAGTGAGACAAAAATTAGGAAAACCAGTGGTTTCATGAATAACTGAGCCTAGAAGAGGTAAAGGGTTAGAGAAGACATAGGATTCAGTAGTTTTGAGGAGGGAAACCTTAGTCTGTCCTAAAAGGTCCTTCCAGATGAATTTAGAATCAAATTGACAGATTAACATGAGACATTTAACAGGAGAAAATAAAAATGAATAGGTGTACATATCGGGAATCCACACAGACATGAAATTCCAAAGATAATGAGCCAAAATGAAGCTTTAAAGAGCTAAGGAGAGGGGTAGGGTCTGAAGATACAAAGGGCAGAAAGATCATTAGAAAGAGGTGAAAGGAGATGTTTGGAAAAACAAGCCTGCTCTCTTATGCAGATAAGTTCCTTAGGTAAAAGGGAATCTGTTAATAGCTCTATTCCTGGTACAAGTTCTCCTTTGCAAAGTAAATTTAGGCAATTGAGTGGGAGAGAGAATTTTCCCCTAGTCTGCTGGGTTTCAATTACTGTTAACTCAAAATAATCTTTATGCCATAGTGGGCCATCTTGGGGCAGCCTACCCTGGGCCCCTCGAATAGTCATAAGCAAAAGATAGGGATTGAACAAGTGGAGTGTACTAGATAACAGGAATACTTTATATAGGTTAAAAAACTGTGGAAAATTATCTACTTATTAGAAAATCTACAATGGCACTAACATCATGACATAGGTTTGATTTTTTTCCTGAATATCAAAGAAATTCTGACCTATGATATTTGTATGATAATAATTTTTTTAAATTAGAGATAATGTTCTCTACATAGATATTGTAGATACATGTTATTTTCATTTACATATTTTATATCTTCGCATTATAAGCCTGTTCCTATGAATAAGCTAGTCTAATAATTTTAATGGATTCAAATAAATATGATAAACACAACCGATCAAAACCCAGTTCACAGAAATGTTTTCAGTTGAAAACTATGGAATTAGACTTTTCTTAGCATCTTTATTTTATTTCTTTTTTTAAGTTTATTTATTTATTTTGCTCTCATGTACACAAACAAGCAGGGGAGGAGCCTGGACAGAGAGAGAATCCCAAAAAGGCTCCATGCTGTCAGTGCAGACATAGATGTGAGGCTTGATCTGACCATGAAATCGTGACTTAAACCCAGACCAAGGGTCAAACACTTAACCGAAAGAGCTACTCAGACACCCCTCATTCTTCACTTTCTTAAAACAATTTCTGTAACATACTTTTCATTTTATAGCTTTTGATTATATGTATAAATTATCTACTATTAATATTTTTGATATGCTCTTCAATATACAATTTATCTCTAATTGAAATATGTTTACTTGTGGTGCCTGGGTGCCTCAGTTGGTTGAGCGTCTGACTTCCGCTCAGATCATGATCTCCTAGTTCGTGGGTTCGAGCCCCGCCTCGGGCTCTGTGCTGACAGCTGGAGCCTGTTTCAGATTCTGTGTCTCCTCTCTCTGACCCTCCCCTGCTCACTCTGTCTCTCTCGCTCAAAAATAAATAAAATATTTTAAAAGGAAATATGTTTACTTATGACTTAATGAATTAGTTAATTAACTAATTGTAATTCTCTTCCTTTTCTGCTGGAAATGTTTTGGTGATCCATTGAGCTATTTGCAAACAACTGCATTCAGCTCTCTCAAGTATTTCTTTTTCTTTCACCACTTAGTGAACTGATCCCCTGGGGAATCAAGGGTGACATATTTGGTTTTTAAAAAAAGAAAGTAAGAAAAGAAAAAAGAAGGAAGAGAAAACCTGCATTTTGATAACCTAGCACTTACGGTCTGGGTTTATGAGACTTTAATTAAAATAAAATTTTATTGATCCCATGATTACTTTATATACCTTATTGCTTTGTGTTTTTAATCACAATTGAAAACTGTCTGCAGTGTTTTATTCTTCAGACTAAGTAGCACCAGATGTTCGAAGTAAACAAAATTCAGAAGATATGTGGATTATTTTTCTTTTATATAAGAATGGGAGTTCACGTTTCCTTCCTTAGGCACCTTGTATTCATAGGTGTGGTTTATCAGTTATTATCTTTAGCTCCCTATAACATGTAAGGATAACTAAAAAATCCCACATGCTGGGGCGCCTGGGTGGCTTAGTCGGTTAAGCCTCCGACTTTCGCTTAGGTCATGATCTCGCGGTTCGTGGGTTCGAGCCCCGCGTCGGGCTCTGTGCTGACTGCCAGCTCAGAGCCTGGAGCCTGTTTCAGTCTGTGACTCCCTCTCTCTCTGACCCTCCCCTGCTCACGCTGTCTCTCTCTCTCTCTCTCTCTGTCTCCTAGAAATAAATAAAAACATTTAAAAAAAAATCCCACATACTAAACTAATTAAAGCATATTCTTCCTTAATTTCCTCAGTGTCAAACTGCCATGCAAAAATAATAATAACATGGATAAAGTAATTGATGATGTTTATTATATGTTTAAGCACAAAATTACGAGCAAAATAGATCAGTTTCATGTTTATCAATATTTCCTAAAACATAAAGCATGAACTTTGAAGTCAGGTAAATCTGAAGTAAGGTTGGACTAGTGCATCTGGTTCTGTCTCCTGTAAATTTATTCAAGTTTTGATTTTTTTCATCAGTTAGGAAAAATAGAATCCACGTGAAAGCAATTATAAAAATAAAATAATACATGTTCAACCCAATGTCTTGCAAAATAATAATGTCATTAATGTTATTATTTTCTAACCACATCAGTATAAGCCCCTACTATATGTGTTCAATGTTTAGTACAAAACATAGAAGTATGCAGATGCTTCTTAGTTGCTTATAACTAATTTAAAACAGAATAAATACATTTCTGTGATATAATGATAATTAGCAAGTCTTTTTGGTAAGACTAATTGAGTGGAAACTTTCAAATTTCATGGACATTTGGAATAAAACATAGGATTTAAGTGGAAAAGATCAAAATCCCTTCTTTCTGTCATTGCACTCTTATTTGCTTAATGTTCCAAGCTCTGTGAGATAGCTTGTTGCCTAAGAACCTTGACTTCCTTATTAATGAAAGGAAATGTATTTAAAAAAGGAAAGATATTGAGAGGAAAAGTGTAAAAACCATTATCAAATGAGGAGAATATAGGGTATTCTTAGAATTCCTTGTTTAATGCACAATGAAATGCAGAGGCCAGTAATATACTCAATGAAGAAGAAACTGAATTATCAGTAAGAAACTGAATTATCACCTAACATTGAGAGAATCTGCCTACCATATATCTAATAATAATGTGGAAAAGAGCCCAAGATAGATGTTAAATACTCTATGAAGTTCTTTTATCAGACTGCCAAACAGAATTCAGCAATGACTTTAATGTATGCAACAAAATGTTGCTTTGTAACAAAATGTTACAAGCAAAATTGTAAAATATAACAATTACTGAGTTATATTTTAGTTTTTTTGTAAATACATAAATTTGAAGTTCAAGCTTATGCATGCCAAGTAATGTAAAACTATATAAATCAATCCTTAACTATAATACCTGTCATATATATATACCATATATATACATATGTGGCAAATATGTGTAACACGCATACTATAAGGCCAGTATAGGCCATAAGTTAGTTAAATAAGTGAATATTTTTAAGATTTCTTGCAAATTATGTAATATTATAAGTAATTAACACAATTCTTATAAATATAAAGTTAATATTCCTTGAACCTTATACTTATAATGAATTTTATACATTTAATTTAATGCAACCACTGTGGAAATGTATGGAGGTTTCTCAGAAAAAAAAATAGAAATACAACATGATCTAGTAATTCCACTGCTAAGTAGTAACTCAAAGAAAATGGAAACACTAATTTGAAAAGATATGTGCATGTTTATTGCAGCATTATTTACATTAGCCAAGATATGGAAGCTATCTAAGGGTTCATGGATAGATAAATGGATAAAAAGATATTATATATATAAACAATGGAATATTACTCAAACATAAAAAAAATGAGATCTTGCCATTTGTGACAACACGGACAGGCCTATAGGGGATGATGCTAAGTGAAATAAGTCAGAAAGAGAAAGACAAATACCAGATGATTTAATTTACATGTGGGATCTCAAAAAATAGAACAAATAAACAATAACAATAATAAAAACAGGCTGTTAAATACAGAGCACAAACTAATGGTTGCCAGCAGGGAGATGAAAGAGGGAGGGATAAAATTTTAAAAAAGGAGATTAAGAGCTACAAACTTACATTATAAAATAAGTCAAGAAGATGAAAAGTATAGCATAAGGAATACAGTCAGTGATACTGTAATAACATAGTGTGGTAACTACACTCTTGCCTTGGTGAGCATTGAATAATGAAGATAATTTTCAAATAAGTATGTTATATATATGAAATGAATATAATATGAGTTAATTATAGTTCAGTTAAAAAATTGGGGCACCTGTGTAGCTCAGTTGATTAAGCATCCGACTTCAGCTCAGGTCATGATCTCACGGTTCATGGGTTCCAGCCCCGCATCGGGCTCTGTGCTGACAGCCAGCTCAGAACCTGGAGCCTGTTTCAGATTCTGTGTCTCCTTCTCTCTCTGACCCTCCCCTGCTCATGCTGTCTCTCTCTCTCAGAAATAAATAAAACATTAAAAAAAGAACTAGATATTAGATGGCGAACTATTTACCAAACCAATCTGCATTTACTTATTTATATAAGTTAATAATTTTATTATAAATTTAAATGATAAAATTATATAAAATACATTGAATGCTAAACTATTTTTTAAAAACCCTTTATTACATTCACAAGATATCAATAATTTAAATGTTAGTCTTCTAGTTTTATTGATTCACTTACTAAGTAAATGTTATTAAATCAAACTTTTAAATTACCAATAACAAAAAATTTACTAAATGATGTACTATTTCACTGTAAATATAAATCATAAATCTTGAAGATAATTTTATTTGTCATAAGCTAAATAGTTTCTGTTTCATAAAATTTTATTCTACTGGAATAACACTATTTTATCTTTACTGCCTTTTGAAAAGAGTTAACATTACCACAAAAATCTTATAAAAATAAAGTCTAATAAATGAGAAACTGAATTTGCAGAATATTTAGATATATTATAACATGACTGTCAACAGTACATATTTAATATTTTCTAAAGGCCTTGTTGCAATAGCACAAAATATGAAGATATCAAGAAATGTAATGTCAATTTTCTAACACAACTATTAACTGGCATTTTTATAAAAGCAAAAGAGAAGGAAACAAATTGAATTTGAGGTTTTCCTCCTTCATTATTCTAGTGTCCCAGCAAACATTACTCAGTCACCATATATAGATGGGCTCATTGGTGTCCTAAGGTTAGTAATAAACTTCTTGTTAAGCAAGGCATCGTTAGGGAGGATATCTCACTAACTTGGCAACAGAGTATCAGATTAGCACTACTCTGGGCTGATTCTGACTACAACATGAGCTCTTGCATTGCTTTATCCAAACATGTTCCTTTCCCTAGCTTCAGATACTGACCTGCTGACTTTCTGCATCCACCCATGCTGAAGTTTTGGCCCCTGCCCCTGGCTTTGGCACTAACGACTCATTGGCAAACCCTATTAAAAGACTTATAACTTAAACCAATTACTCATTTTCCCCTAAAAATCATTCTGATTAATCCTATAATGCTTTATATACATTTGTATATCAGTTATGACCAGTTACCAGGTCAACCATTATTATCTTATTTCTCATATCACTATAACTTGTGTTGATTCTTTTACCAGACACCATCTCCTACACTGCTACCCCCACTGAATAAAAATCACACTGTGTCCTCAGGAACTCATAAATATTACCTGTAAAATCTCCTATATTTATTCTTCATTTCTTTCTATATTTTTCTAGTTATAATTGAATTTAAGATGCCCACTGAGGACACAGGGTTCAGTCTTCTCAAAGTGAGACTTTTATTTTTTTGCCCCACATTATATACTCATATCCTGAAGATCTGTTGATTGTTCTCTATGCCCCGCTCCCATTTATTATCCACTTTTATACTTCTATTTATCCCTCCAAAGTCAAAATATCCAGTTGGATTGAAATCTTCATGACCTCAACATTTATGAAGATACATCCAACACCTTGGTTTCTTTTTGCCTTTTGCCTCATCACTTCTGAAGATTTCTTTCTTCGCCTCACCACAACCTTTCATTCTTCCCATGCTCATTTCCTAGACATTATCAACCAGATAGAAGTATACCACCTCAGCAAATAACCCCAGAAGTTTCTTCCTCTGTAGTAGCACCCCTTAACTTACCAGCCATTTTCTACTACTCCAATGTCAAAATTGCTTCTACTTCTTGGTGACTTTCATTCATTATCAACCATTATCTCATGGTCTCTCTTTACTCCTTAAACATCTTTTTTTTTTTTCATAGTCTATTGCTATATAGTCATTTCATTACAAATAGTTTTTCTTTATTTTCCCTTTTCATGCTAACAACTATAAACTAAGATCTTTATTCTAAGCTGTGGGGTACAGCAACCAGACCTATACAAACTCAGATGAATGTATCTGTAGAAATGCACAACTATGCTAACTACTCTTGCTTCAAGTTTAAAGCCACAGATTTCCACTAAGTTCTCTGAACCCAAAATACTATGTTACTCCAATAGGTTAACTTTCTCATTCTAGGAGATGAACGAGAAATTCACTTTAAAATTTTAAAATTTTTAAATTCCCTCATTATCTTGCTTTCAGTCACTGACTTGTCTAAAAAAAGGGGGAAATCAACTCAATTATCCACAAAATATTTTCATTTGGGTATACTATATCTCCACTTACTTAGCCTTACATTTTTTTCCTCTTTCTGTTTAGGCCCAAACTTATCATTTTTTCACTACATTGCATCTTGCTACTCAAATCTCATTCATGCACTTATCTCCTTTCCTTTTGCATCACTGTTTTTATCCTTACTACACATGTTAACTTTAGCATAAATATAAAATCATTGGCCTTATGCTTTAGACATCTCAAACAATTGAGCGATTATATGTTCCATTTCATAGACACTCTCCACAGAAGTTGTTTAAGTTTACTGTTTCTAATTATTCATGTTCCAGTCTGTCTTCTCTAATCAGATTTTTCTCCTGCGACATCTTTCTGTTTAAGTCCACAAATGGCTACTATCTTGAGGCTAAAATCACTACTATTCTTATCAAGTTCAGCAATGATTTGGCTTTATAAACACCTTCTTTTCAAGTTTACCAAATACTTTTCAAATTCAATCATTTATATGCTTTAATTCTACTGGGAGTCCCAGCAGCATTGACAAAATCATTATTTCCACCTTATTGAAACACTTTAATGTCTTGTCTAAATGACCTCATTAAACTCACAGAACCTTAGTTTCCCATTTATAAATGAGGATAATTATCTTGCAGGATTGTTATATGATTCAGTGAGGTAATATATATAAGACATCTACCAGTGGCTGGCTTTTAGGACGGACTCAATCAAGAGAAGCAGATGTAATAGTAATTAATTCCTCAAGCATATCTATGCTTTATGAGACTCAATTTAGCAGAAAGTATTCCTATTTTATATGCCTTTTAAATCCAAATCTGAGCATAAACACAGCAAAACTTTTGCAACATAACAGTAAACATTTATTAAAATAATGATTTCTATCTTTGAAACATTTTTTTAGCCAAAAAGTATACTAATCAGTTTACACCCATCTCTCTCAGCAGGACAGGTGGAAAATTGTCTGTATCTCACTTTATGCAGAATGTAACCCCTGTCTTGTCAATTGGTTAGAAAGAACTTTTAGCACCCACCTGATAGATGATATTGAAGACTTAATATCTTCAGATCATGGAGCAACAATTTATCACTGAGGAGACAGTGATGAAATCCTTGAATACTTTCATACTTTCTCTCTTCTCTCAAACTGTGTTAATTCACAAAACATATTTCATCTGTATATTGTAAAATTTATCATATTTAGAAGGTTAATTACAGAAAAAAATTGTTCAATCCTTGTGTATGTAGAAAGGTATATTCCTTAAAATGAAAATACAAAATCCATACATGTTAAATCTAATATGTTTCTATTGACATCCTCCAGCACTAGTTGCTCAATATGCCCCAAAATATAGATTTATAATGGTTTACATCACCCATGTGTAGCACCAGTTCTAATCTCTGTAGTCAGGGTTATGTATACTTGAAGTCTTCTATGAACTTTCACTTAATTTGTTGTTATTTCTTTTTTTTAATATTTATTTTTGAGAGAGAGCACATGAGCAAGGGATGGAAAGAGAGAGGGGAGGACAAAGAATCCGAAGCAGGCTCCAGGCTGTGAGCTGTCAGCACAGAATCAGATGCAGCACTACAACCTATGAACCATGAGAACATGACCTGAGCCAAAGTCAGATCCCTAGTCGACTGAGCCACCCAGGCATCCCCAGTTGTTGTTATTTCTTATTAGAGGTAGACTTTCTGGACACAACCCATTACAAAATCTCATTCCTTTATTACCTTAATTCCCTTTAAACAATTGGTGTGATGTTCACATAAATATAGAAATAGGAAATTAGTTTTGTAGTAGCAAAGTCATTATATGATAATTGTTTCTTCTGAGGCTATAACATTGAAACAATAGTAGAAAGCAAATTTGTTGCTTTAAAATCCAACATACCTCTTCACTCCTTTTTAAACCTTTTGCTTTTATTCACTTGCCCTCAAATACACCTATTCTCTCAGATTTTCTTTTTATTTGTTTGGCAGCAACTTTTAAAGTTTTTGCTGAATTTTCCTCAATTTTCTGAACTGTAAGTAGTAGAAACCATCAGAATTGGATCATGTTCTTTGTTACAATCACACTTACTCTCTAATAAGATGATTTACTAACTCCTATCATTTTAAATACTATTCATATAATGGTTACTCAAATTTTAATCTTCAAATCTGCCATCCTACCTGAATTGCAGGCCCTTACATTAAACTGACTAAATGAAATATCCACTTGGGTTTCTTATAAGAATGTCCAACTCAACATGCCCAAAAATATACTGTTGAGTTCCCATTTCTTCAGTTATTCCTCACAGACAGGTGACTCCTGTCTCATAAAACTTTAACAACATTCATCCAATTGCTCAGGGAAAAACATTTGATTTCAACTATTTTTTTTTTTTAACAATTAGTTCTCTTCATATCAGTAGATAGTACCACTACTTACTCAGTAAATTCATCACTATTTATTACTAAATTTTCCAGTATCCTAAATTAATGTCCCTGCTTCCACTTTTGTCTACCATAAGTATTATAGTAATTCTTAAAAAGAAGAGTCACTCTCTTTTCCTTCCTTTCTTTTTCAATTCTGACTATAATGTATTTCTTGTTTCCTAAACATATAAACACATCCTCACGTCAGAATATTTGCTAACCAAGTTTTATGCCTAAAACATGTACTAGATAAAAGGTAGTCAGTGCCAATCTCAACAAAAGAAGAAACTGGAACTAGAATAATACTCAAAGCATTGCTTACTTGATAGTGATATTTTGCTTAGTTTCATCTATGCTTTACATTATGATGTAAGTTCACTTTCTTACTACTGAATTAGCAAAAGTTCACACATTTGACCATTCTGGTCTATGTCACAAACTTTGAAACTTTTTAAATATTGATTTACCTCACGATGTCACTTTTTTAACTCCCTTGCCCAAATATCACTTCACAGAGATCTCTTCCCTGAAAACCTTGTGTAAAATAGCACACTTTCTTTTCCTTTTCTCAATTTTATTTTTCTTGACAACATTTATCATATAAACAACAAATCATCAACACCCACACAACTTACTATTTGTTTATATTACCTGATTTTACTATTCCAATGTCTCTATCAACCTGACCTCACTATTCCAGGAGACAAATTCAGGAAGACAAAAGTAAAAATAACCTTACAGTTTATTTCACCAACTTCCTAAAAATCCATTTAAGAGGAAATTCAGGTTAACCAGGAGAAAAAAAGAAGATATAAAAAATATACATGGAAACAAATGAAAATAACGATACAACAGTCTAAAACCTCTGGAATGACACAAAATTTCTAAGGTGGAAGTTTATAGCAATACAGACCTACATCAAGAAGCAAGAAAAATCTCAAATAAACAACCAAACCCTGCACTTGAATGAGCTAGAAAAAGAACAGCAACAACAACAAAAACTTGAAACCAACAGAAGAAAGAAATAATAAGAATAGATAAGAAAAACTGATATAGAAACTAATAATATAACAGATCGATAAAACCAGGAGCTTATTGTTTGAAAAAAATCAATAAAATTGAGAAACTTCTAGCAGAGTCATCAAAAAAAAAAGACACAAATAAAACATAAATGAAAGAGGAGAAATAACAACAAACAACATAGAAAGGCAAACAATTATAAGAGAATATTATGAAAAATTATATGCCAACAAGTTGAATAACCTAGAAGAAATAGATAAATTTCTAGAAACTTACAAATTACCGACACTGAAACTGGGAGAAAGAGAAAATTTGAACAGATGGATAACCAGCCAAGTAACTGAGCCAGTAATCAAAAAACTTCCAACAAACAAAATTCCCGGACTAGATGGCTTTACAGACAAATTCTACCAAACATTTAAAGAAGAGTTAATATGTATTCTTCTCTAACTTCTCAAACTATTCCAAAAAATAATACAATATTTTATATAAATAATAATATAATAGGAAGGAAATTTTCCAAATTCATTCTATGAGGCCAGCATGACCCTGATACCAAAACCAGATAAAGACATCATGATAAAAGAGAATTATAAGCCAATATTCCTGATGAATATAAATGCAAAAATTCTTAACAAAATATTAACACAATGAATTAAAAAATACATTTAAAGAAAATTATTTTTATCTACCACAATCAAGTGCAATCCCGATTACAATGCCAATAGAACAAACAATCCTAAAATGTGAATGGAACCACAAAAGAACCAGAGTAGTTAAAACAACCTTAGACCGGAAAAGAAAGGAAAGCTAAAAGGCATCACAATTCTGGACTTCAAGTTATATTATTAAGTTGTAGTAATCAAAACAGTATGGTATTAGCACAAAAATAAATACATATATCAGTAGAACAGAAAAGAAAAGCCAGAAATAAAGCCACAACTATATGATCAATTAATCTTTGACAAAGCAGAAAGGAATATCCAATGGAAAAAAAGACAGTCTTTTCAACATTGGTACTAGAAAAGCTGGAGAGCAACATGGAAAATAATGAAACTAATGGAGAAAATAAAGGAAAACTCTTTGAGGTCATACAGGTCAAAATGGCGGACTGCCCAAACTGCCCAGGCCAGGTGCGCCTCACACTCATTTCCTTTCCCTACCTCTGCATAGTGATGACCCCAAGTCACACTACCCCTATTCATATACATCCAATCAGCTTTAAACACCTCTGCCGGTATGGTTGGGCTTCTTTTAACTTTATAAGAAAATGACCACTTTTGTTCAGGGCTCAGATCTCTGCAGAATGATCTCCGAACCAACTGGTGTAAAATAAACCTCCTCCCTTCCAAGATCTCCAAGTGCCACTTGGTTCTTCTGCCAGTAATCCAGACCAGATTTCCCCAACATTTGGTTCCCTGACCGGGAAACCCAACCGCACTGGCCCATTGTTGCCACCGGTTTGGGAAAATGGCAAGGCATTGATGGAATGAGGAATTGAAAAAGAGAAGGCGCGCCCTGCCTGAATTTAGGCAGTCTCCAGCTCGGTCACCTCGGACTGGCCCTGTTCCACTGTTCCTGCCAGACTCAAGAAGACTTGGCAAATGAGGACCTGGAACCGACGTTGGAAACTGGAAAGGCCTGGGCCCTAAGTCTGTCCTCTCAGTCCCACCCCTAGTGGTGGAAGGAGGAGCAGAACACTCCCTGGCAGGAGACCCCAGTGGTCTCACTGACAGGAAGCCTGCAGGGACTCCATCGGCCCCCCCATAGTGGTGGAAGGGGTCCTGATCACTCCCCAGGGACTTCAATGTTCTCTCTGTTCAGAGCTCCTGAGGAGCTTGAAATTAAGTGCCCCATTAAGAGCAACCTCGGACTGCATGTAGCCCAAGTTCCAGGAAAAGCTTCAGCTGAAACCACCCTCGGACCACCCTCGGGTCAGCCAATCAAAAGAAATGTGTAACATTCCTGTGGGCTGGGAAATGAAGGTAGTTACTCTGTAAAAACTAGGCAATCACTCACAGCTTGCCTAAACCCCACATAGGCCCTTCAAACTCACCTCATAATTGGTCATTTTCAAAGGATTCTCAAAGGTCATGATTGGGTCCTGCCACAAGTAACGGACACCTTACAGATGCTGAATGTTCAAACCTGTTACCATGGGTGCTGTACAATTATGATTGGTGCTTATGTGATGATGCTATACGTACAACGTGTGCACTGTAACACCCCTGTCCCTTACCCCATAAAAACCCTGCTTGCTATTGTTCGGGGCTTCACCTTGCTGCCGCTGCTCCGGTAGACAGGTGAGCCCCTGCTCGAGCTTGTAATAAAGACCCTTATTTACTTGCAGCAGTGTCCTTGGAGGTCTCTGGGTACTCACGATATTCGGGCACAACACTCCCTTGAGTCAGGCCCACCCATAGCGGTGGAAGGGGAGCTGATCACTCCCTGGAGACTCCAGTGGTCTCATCTGTAGGAATTCTGTGGGAGGGAATGTGATAACCTCTGATGTGTATATGAGTGTGAATGTGCGACTAGGTCTGGCTTGCCTGCCAATTCGATTCTGTGGCTCCAAGGAGGGGCACCCTTAAGTCCCCAAAAGCCTACATAGTCTGAGTGGGCCCATCTGCGATTCCGTGGTGAGGGGCATATAGTCTATGGCGGCATTGGAATAGTTTCCAATCCTAAGTCACAAAACTGAGATTGCTATGGCTAAGGGTCACCTAAGTTCCTTCAAGACACGGCCACACAGGCATCTGACTGGTTTCCCCATTAGAGGAGCACCCCTACCCCTTTGTCTTTGTGACACGGCCTCATGGGAACATTATGGGGCTGGAACAGAGTGAACCCACAGTTCTTGAAACTATGAGAATCAACCCACAGTTGATTGAGAACTTTGAGAAGGGCTTTTCTGGAGACTGTGGAATTGTGTGAATTAGAATGGCCCAGTTTTGGTGTAGGATGGCCCTCAGAGTGAACCTTAGGTGTCCTAACCTCCAGCCATGTCTGGCATGTTGTAGCCAGATTCCCAGATTACTCTGACCAGTTTCTGTATCAATTCCTGGTGAGAGATTGCCGAACCCCTCCCTTCTCCCTTGGGTGCAATTTGTCTGTAACAACCAAGGACACTGGAAGAATGAGTGCCCGAAACCGAAAGGGCTGGACAAACCCAACCGATATTGGGAGCTTGAGGAGGGGGCCTTATTGGTCTGGCTGAGATAAAATCAAACTAAAGGGGATGCTGACTCTCTCTGTTCCTCTGCCTACTAGATGTGAGGGGTTCTCTCATGCATTTCCCAAATTAACAGCTGAGCTGACAAAAATTTTAAAATGGGAATTCACTTTCTCTGCCTTATGCTGGCACCTCTCCTCTTTTGCCCTCCCTTCCCCCACTCCTTTTTCTGCACCACCTGGGGGGAGGAAGGGGGGGGCCTGCATAACTGATTCCTCAGGGCCTGAGGCAACGTTAGCTCCTCCTCCTCCCCTAGATGTTGAGGAACAAAGACCACCGACCGAAGTCAGATTTCCCCACCGACTTTCCATGGCAAAATTAACTATGGGGAACAAAGTGTCTCACATAAACTCAAGTAAAATGTATTCCGTATTTTACCTAATTTAAGTTTGTTGGTTTGAGAGAAACAATGTTTATCAACCCCCCCCCCCAAGAAAAAACAGAAACAAACTTGTATTTGCTGAAGGTCAAATAAGCCCCTCTTATCTCTGTTCCAATTTATTAACAAAAGGTTAACTTAAAGTGACGGTTAATTTTGTCTGTCTCATAATTTCCAGGGGTAATTCTTGGGATAGCTTTCAAAGCCTTGGTAATCTAAAACGTTAAAGCTTTGCTTACATGATAAATTAAGATTGGATTCATTGGCTATCCGAGATAAGAAACACTGATTACTAGATGAAGGTTTATGCTTTTGACTTGTCACAAAAAATTAAAGATATTTGAAACTGTGCCGGAGTCCCGCTCCAGCAGGTCCAGGGGTCCCTGAAGGATGGACGGTATTGGCGAGGGAGGGATGAGGGAGCCTCGAGATTCTTTCTGGTCATCAGCCACACATCTCCGCACTGTCTGAGACACAATATTATTTTAGTATTAAGTGTTTGGGGGACTGCACAGAAGTGGCATTCTGATGATAAACAGGATAATGTTTTTAGCACAGTAAAGGCAAAAGTTAGTTCTTTATAAGCAGGGGTCAATAACTTGTTTATTGCTTAATGGGAGATATGTAAAAAACATATAGGGAATGGAAATAAATTTTTGTTGAGGATAAAAGAAAGCAATTTTGTCCTAAATGAAACTGGTTGTTTAGAGAAAAATGGCTTTGGCACAAAGTTTAAAGCAAAGGAGAGTTATAGAAGGTTCTTAGGGAAGGAATTTTGTGTGCTCAGGATGTACTAAGGTAAAGATAAATGGAATTTTAAAAGTACACTCATATGAGGTTAAAACTCTGCCTTTCTCTTTGTTCATAAGACAAGGTTTTCTTGGATTGTTAATCTGCTCTTGATAAGACAATTTAAACAAAGGTTTTCTCTTTTGTCTGCCAAGAAAACCAAAGCTTTAGGTTTCATCATTTTATCAGACCTTTGATTGCTTAGTTAAAACTTTTCAATGATAAAGGAGTTGGTTTTTCTAACGACTATATAATGTTACACATTCACCTTTAGGATCTTTTATTGCCAATTTGGTTGAATAGAAAAAGTTTTAAGATTTGTAATGATCTATAATCCTATTTAGGATGTGCTTTATAACTTTCTAAGGTTTTAACAAACTTCCCAGGATGTGAATGGTATAAAAGGTCCTTTGACCAATTAGACCCTTTTATTTGGGATGCTAAGTTACTTGGAAAAGCACTGTATACAATGGTCAACCTTCGGTTGTATTGCATGAGTAAATGCTATAACTGCCCAAATATATATGCAAATCCTAAAGGTTTAATGTTTTGGTATAGGGTTATCATGTAATATTCTGATTAATTGAAATGTTGTGTGTCACAGAAAGAACTGAATTTCTTTGTCAACTGCATCATAATGAACTCTCTCTCGTCAGATATTTAACAATGTCCATTTCTGAGATTTTGTCATTCACAATTGTTCTTATTCTCACAAAATGTGTTTCTTCTTCAAGGAGATTTATAAAAAGGACTTTTGAAACAAATACAGGTAATTGACATCTTTAAGATTAATACTAAAATGGGTAAGAATTTCCAGAGCCAAAAGTTACATTTAAACTGAAAAAGAATTAGAAACATGGGACTAAATAGACTGAGGAAGACTGTCGTTTTGTGACTTGTTGAAAATATTGCTGGTTCTCTAATGTTTGCTTATCCAGATTAAGAAAACCTTTTTTAAAAATATCTATGATATACAGAAATATCATAAAGTATCTTTTGTAAACTGAATTATTTTCTCCCTACCTAAACCCTGTGAAATTCAAAACTCTCAGTGAGTATTCTTTCTTTTATGTCAATTACAATTGTTTGCAGAAGTTCAAGAAGAATCTGTTCATCTTGTAACAGGACACCATTGGAAATATTGGTTATTTACCAAGGCTTTGACTGGAATGTCATATTTGAGAGTCAGTCATAGACTCAGATATGACCAGATAGCTTTAAGGAACTAAGGTTGACTTTATAAAGCATAGAGCCATGAAGCCTTTTGGAAATGTTGGCCTGATACCTTGCTTACAGAGTTCCCAGCAGCCTCCCCAGGAGAATAAAGAAAGTCACTTCCTAGCAGGTGCAGGAACCTCAGGATATCTTGGGGACCTCATGAAGAGGAATTTGCCCAATCCTACAGGTATTGCAGGCCTATCTGATGGCAAATACTTGGCTCAGCATCTGGCCTGGAGAGGCTACTAATAGTTCAACCTAGAGATTCCTTATAAAAGGTCCCAGCAAAGTAAACCTTGAAAGATCCTCATGAACAATCATTATTCTTGTTGAGTTTATGTAAATAACTTGGCCAGGATTCTTAAGACTGGGATTTTCTACAAATGCATTGGTCTCGATTTAGCTCTCTCTCGAAATGGGGGCTTTTAGAGAGAAAAACTTTCAACAATGCACTGTTATGGATGTTAAATTCTAGTTCTGATTGTCTTTAAATGTTTGTTTGCCTAAAATCCGACAACTTGAGGTCTCTTCAGAGAAACTGTCACAGTATTTCATGTGTATATAATCTTCTGTGCTTGTTCTGTAGGGATGATAATAAAACTCCACGAGCATATGATTATTTAAACAACAAGAAAAACAAGAGGATCTTTTATTTTTAACTTTTTAAAAATGTTTGTATTTATATCTGAGAGAGAGAGAGAGAGAGAGAGCATGAGCAGGGGAGGGTCAGAGAGAGAGGGAGATACAGAATCTGAAACAGGCTCCAGGCTCTGAGCCGGCTGTCAGCACAGAGCCTGATGCAGGGTTTGAACCCATGAACTGTGAGATCATGACCAGAGCTGAAGTCGGACGCTTAACCGACTGAACCACCCAGGCACCCCAAAAGAGACTCTTAAATACAGAGAACAGTCAGCACAGAGCCCGATGCGGGGCTCGAACCCATGAAATGTGAGATCATTACCTGAGCAGAAGTCAGACCGCTTAACCGAATAAGCCACGCAGGCGCCCCAGGAGGATCTTTAAATATGCAAAACCATATCCTCCCTAAACCTAATGTGATATTTGCTAGAAACCCACCCCATATAAACCTAGGAGATCTGGTTTATTCAAGGATAGGGGTCACCCCTTTCAAAGACTTGGAGGCGGACTTCACAGACATACAACCATACAATGGCTTTGGCTCTTAAAGTTTCAGGCCTCACCCCATGGGCCCATCACTCCAGAGTTAAGTAGGCAAACTCAGAAGAACTCTCAGCCTGGCAAAGTGATCCAGATCCAGTCAACGAGGTTAAACTGACCGTCAAAAAGACACTGTCCCCAGAGATCTCCAGCCCTGCTCCAGCCACACCCCGGAAGCTGGCTGGTCTACACGTGGTAGAAGCTTGAGGAATCACCAGTCCAATAAGATAAACTGTTCTTAACTCTTTGCCATTGGCTTGGCAAATGTTGCCCCAGAAAGCTGGGGAAACAGCTAAACGTTCTTGTTTACGCTCACCTTCCTGTATGGATAGGGTGTTCTGTTGTCTTGATTGCCTCTAATCTGGGCCCATTTGTAAGAGCAGGGCACCTTCAATGGAAGATTCTGAAGGGTTTAAAAGCTTAAATGTAGTGTAACCTCTTTTGGTCTATTGGGTTGCCTGACAGTAAAGTTGTTAATGCCATTTTGGGGAAAATGTTTGCAAAAAAGGTTCATGCCTAAATTAACCTTCAGCCTTAAGGGTCAGACTCAGGGAGCAGTGTTGCTCCCTGTACTCCTAGGGGCAGAAACAGCCACGGGAGTAGGGACTGGCATAAGAAGTACAGGCTCTTCTGTGGGACTAACAACTGGCTGCTCCCGGGCATCCCTACAGAGCCAAATAAGTTCCCTGACAGGAAATGCCCTGCAGAGCAGACAAGCACTTGACCTCTTCTCTGCCAAAAAAGGAGGAACCTGCATCTTCTTACAAGAAGAATGTTGCTACTGTTTCAGGATTCTCGCACAGAGAGTCGTGACACCAAGGCTTTTCTTTCCAGGAAGCAAATTTATTCATGACGGCACCACTCAGTTAGGTTTGTACCCAAAAAACAGAGTCCCATATCACATGGCATAGGTTTTTAATGCATTTTCTATTTCTTTGTCTCCCATATATGGTAACACACATAAACATGCAGTCTGATTAAGTTGTCTCAGTTTACAAGGCCATGGAGAATGTAGGCACCTAGGCACATATCTAGGTGACCTTGAAGTCTTCTCTCCTCTTTTTCTCTCTTCTTAAGGAAGGGTCCTTATCACACTATATCAACCAGTCTGGGATTGTCATCTCCAAAGTCTGCTAACTCCATGACCACATCCAGCATGGCCGCCAAAGGCTTGCCTCCTGGGGCTTTGATCTCCAATATTGGACTTCCTGGTTACTACCCTTAGAAGGTCCCTTGCTGTTAGGGAAGTCCCAGGCTACCTTCTGATGACTCTTGGCCCTTTCATCCTAAAAGGACTAATCTGTTTCATTGGGAACACTATTTCCCATCATACCTTGGCCCGAATACTTGCCCTACAGGGGTATCATCCCCTCAATATAAGTGATGATCTCCAAGGTATCCCTTCGGATCATCACCAGGGGGAACATAATGGAGAATATAGAGAAAAACTCTTTGAAGTCATACAGATCAAAATGGCGGACTGCCCAAACTGCCCCTGCTGGGTAATCTCCACACCCACTGCCTTTCCATACCTCTGCGTAGCTGACCCCAAGTCACCCTACCCCTATACATCCAGTCAGCTTTAAACACCTCTGATGGTATGGATGGGCTTCTTTTAACTTTATAACCAAATGACCACCTTTGTTTGGGACTCAGACCTCTGGAGAATGATCTCTGAGCCCACCCGTGTAAAATAAACCTCTACCCTTCAAGATCTTGGAGTGCCGCTTGGTTCTTCCACCAGTGATCCAGACCAGATTTCCACAACATAACTAGATTATTTCCTTACACCATACACAAAAATAAATTCAAAATGGATTAAAGACTTCAGTGTAAGGCCAGAAACCATAATAATTCTAAAAAAGAACACAGGCAGTAACTTCTTTGACATCGGCTGTAGCAACTTCTTTGTAGATATATCTCCTGAGGAAAGAAAACAAAATCAAAATAAACTATTGAGACTGCATCAAAATAAAAAGCTCTGTACAACCTATCAACAAATCTAAAAGGCAGTCTAGAGAATGGAAGAAATGTGCAAATGACATACCCAATAAAAGTTCAGTATCCAAAATATATAAAGAATTTATACAACTCAATACTCAAAAAAAAAAAATCCAATTAAAAATGGACAGAAGACATGAACAGACATTTCTTCAAAGAAGACATACAGATGCGCAGCAGACACATGGAAAGATGCTTAATATCACTCATCGTGAGGGAAATGCAAATCAAAACTACGATGAGGTATCACTTGACCTATCAGAATGGCTAAAATCAAAACTACAAGAATAGGTGTTTGTGTGGATGTGCAGAGAAAGGAAACCTCATGTACTGTTTACACGAATGCAAACCAGTGCAGCCACTATGGAAAATAGTACTGAGTTTCCTCAAATTTTAAAAATAGAACTACCTTTTGATCCAGCATTGTACTACAGGGTATTTACCCAAAGAATACAAAAACACTAATTCAAAGGGATACATGCAACCCTATATTTATCTAATTATTATTTACAGTAGCCAATATATGGAAGAAGCCCAACTGTCTATCGGTTGATGAATGGATAAATTGAAGGTGTAAATATACACAATGTAATAGTATTCTGACATAAATAATGATCTTGCCATTTTCAACATGAATGGAGTGAGTGATTATAATTCTTAGTGAAATAAGTCAAAGAAAAGCAATGGCATATAATTTCATTCAGCTGTGGAATTTCAGAAACAAAACAAATAAGCAAAGGAGAAAAATAAAAGAAATCAAGAAATAGGCTAAATTATAGAAGACAAACTGATGGTTACCAGAGGGGAGGTAAGTGGCAAGATGGGCAAAATAAGTGATAGGAATTAAGAAATGCACTTATTGTAATGAACCCAGAGTGATGTATGGAAGCTTTGAACTATTATATTGTAGCCCTGAAACTAATATAACACTGTATGTTAAATAATTGGAATTAAAATAGAAGGTTTAATAAACAAACAAGTGAAAATTCACATATTAATTTTTTTATTTTTAAATTTAAAGTTTATTTGTTTATGTATATTTTGAGAGACAGAGAGAGAGAGAGAGTGCACGCACGCGCACGCGCGCGCGGGCATGAGCGGGGGAGGGGCAGAGAGAGAGAGCTAGAAAGAGAGAGAAACCTAAGTAGGCTCTGCACCATAAACAGAGAGAGCAAAGAGATCATGAACTGAGCTGAAATCAAGAGTCAGATGCTTAACTGATTGAGGCACCCAGGTGTCTCTCAAGTATTAATTTTAAATAGGTATTGTGAAATCACCATTTCTTCCTGAATCTCACTTAAAATTCTTGCTCAAACTCTCATTTCTTTGTCTACCAATTCTAAAATATATCATAAACTATAACCAGCCCTTAGTAAGCTCTCACAATGAGAGACTAACTTTAAAGTAGACCTCACAAAGCCTCTATTATTTTTTCTTTTCTCCCTGAGAAGCTACCAGAATTCTGCCAAGGTAATAATAGTCTTACCCAGGGGTGCCTGGGTGGTTCAGTTGGTTGCATGTCCTACTTTGGCTCAGGTCATGATCTTATGGTTCTTAAGTTTAAACCCCTCGTTGGGTTCTGTGCTCACAGGTCAGAGTCTGGAGCCTGTTTTAGATTCTGTATCTCCCTCTCTGTGCACCTCCCTAGCTCTTGCTTTGTCTCTCTTCCTCTCTCAAAAATAAAAAAAACAATAAACTTGTCAGTGAGCTGTAGGCAGTAAGGGAATTTAATTTTTCATTTGCCTTAGTTTCCCACACCACCATGGCAAACACTTAAACCCCTTTCCTTTGTTCTTGGGTAGCCAGGAGTGTCCAAAGAATATCACACATATTCCACCTGGGGGCAGGGTGTGTCAGCCTGTATTTTGACCACAGCTTGCCCTATGCTCTCTCATCAATAATTTTCCTTATTTCTAAGACTGTTTAGGCATACTTTATATCAGGAAAATAGAGGATATATTTCAAGCACTAAGAAATTGAACCTTACCTGACTATTGAAAACAATGAAGCAGCAAAGGTAGAGGAAGACCAGAGTCCTGAGGTCAGTTGTTCTCAGAAGTTACCCTGGAACTTCTGTAAAGATGACAAATTCTTATGTATGTTGTTGCAACTTAATCCAGAGACTAATGGCTTCTCTTCTGTTTTCCCTTTCCAAATTATCAGCCAGTGCCTCTCCTTGGCTGAATCTGAATCTGGTCGAGAATTTTATTAGGAAAGAGATTCTGGAAAATATGGTTTCTCTATGTTGCAGAAGAGACATCAATAGGTAGTGGGAGTGATTTTAAGTTCATAGTAGACATTTCATGACACCACCGCCAACACACACGTACAGACACACACACACACACACACACACACGGAACCATACACACTCACAGATTTAGTTTTAAATCTGCTTATCAGATCTCAAAGAAGGCTTATCCTGCCAAGCATCTTTCTATTTTGTCTGTTTTTTTTTTCCTTGCTTCTTTGCAGTAATGATTGGTCTAAGTCAGATGAAAAACTATAATATACCGAAAGCGTAAATAAATATAGAAACTTCACCCATGCTCGTTGCATCACTTTGCCTTTTAGGTTTTTCCTTTTTCCTTTGGATCTTACAGGGAATTTGGGAGGCTGAAAATTTTAAAACTAATAGGTAAACTTGTTATGGAACCTGGTCTAGTTCACTCAGGGGAAGAACTAAGCTCGGGAGGCAGAAGGTTTATTTCACAGGGTGGCTCAGAGGAGATCACTCTCCAGAGGTCTGAGTCCCGAGTGTAAGCAGAGGGAACAATTTATAGTTTGTTACTTATGCATTTCACATTAGTAGTAATTTGGCAAGTGAGGCAAGTGGAATAGAAAGAACTCAGAAGGGGAGTCTTTCGTCAGGGACTGGAATTTTCCTATCAGTCTTGTTGGCCATTTTATAACAGATTTTTCCCTATCAAACTGACTTGAAATTTGTCTTTGTTCTTGCAATGTTGATTTTGGTTACATTGAAATTACTTAGAGTTAAGTAGAAACCTCTGATTTTTACATACAAAGAAAATATTTTTTTCCTAAAACGTTTCCCAAAAGGACTTTTCTTTTGTTTAATGACCAATTGATTAAGTCAAGTCCTATAACTTGAAAATACAACACTGAATAAATAGAGAAAACAAACACTTATGTTAAAATAATATCTTAGACAACACTCACTAAATAGCTCCCTGAGTAACTCAGTGTGGAAAATATCAGGACTCTGATTTCCAAAATTCCTAAGGTTCTTTTTTAATTTTTGTCTCTTCTTTGCAACCCTCACAAAGGCCTGCAGGAGGGAGAGTCAAGTTAAATTAATGTTTCACCAGCAAAGTTCTGGGGAAAACTTGATCTAAATCATACCTTTTGCTCAGTGCCACTAATTAGGAAGCACAGGGCAGGCCTAGAGGCCACAGACACCTACCACCTCCAGATGTGATACTCCTCTGGCACTCCTGGCTTTCCCACAAATGGGGAAAAAAACAAATGGTTAACTGATAGATATCATAGTCATGCAGGACATGAGTCTTCATCAGTTTACAAATATCTTAGTAAACTACAAGAAAAGGGTGGTCTTATCAATAGCCTAATCTCCCCAAACCTATAGACTATGTTTCCTAGAGCCCCAGCATCATCCCTCCATAGTGATGTGGGAAACAAAGGCAGAAGGAAATGGCAGATAAAACTAAGTTTCCTTACAACCTGCAGTCCATTGACAAATACTTGAGGCTGTTTCTCCAGGAACTCCCTACCATCTTAATGCTAATGCTTTGCTAGAGGGAAAAACAACCTTAGTTTGACAATAGCTAGGCCTTCAGTATCCAGTGAGTCTTCTTTAGCATATGAAAATCTCATTGGAAACTTTCCCTGGAGTTTATCTCCCCCAACTCTCAAAATACAAAACCAGTCTCTCCACAGGGTCTGGGGCAGCTCTTCCTGCCCACAGGTCCTGTTCCAGTGCTTAAAAAAATCACCTTTTTGCACCAAAGAATTATTTCTTGGCTGTTTGCTCCAGACCCCAGGAACCTCTCATAACTCCCCAAAACTTCATCACCACTACTGACTTTCTATTACTCACTTAGGGTGACCTTACAGCCCAGGAAGAACTATTATGAAAAGACATCATAATATTGTTGTGCCTGAGTCGCGAGTCCCCTGAGACCTCCAAGGAGCCGACACCGATGCAAGTACATATGGGTCTTTATTACAAACTCGAGCAGGGGCTCACCCATCAACCGGTGCAGCGGCAGCAGGGTGATGCTCCGAACAATGGTGAGCAGGGTTTGTATGGGGTAAGGGAAAGGGGTGTTACAGTGCACACGTTGTACATACAGCATCATCACATAAGCACCAATCATACTTGTACAGCACCATGGTAACAGTTTTGACCATTCAGTATCTGTGAGGTGTCTGTTACTTTTGGCAGGACCCAATCATGACCTTTGAGAATCCTTTGAAAATGACCAATTATGAGGTGAGTTCAAAAGGCCTATGTGAGGTTTAGGCAAGTAGTGAGTGATTGGCTAGTTTGTACAGAGCAACTACCTGCAGTTCCCACCCCTGACTCAGACCACAGGAATGTTACACATTTCTTTTGATTGGCTGATCTGAGTGTGGTCCGAGGGTGGCTTTAACTGAAGCTTTTCCTAGAACTAGGGCTACGTGCAGCCCGAGGTTGCTCTTAATGGAGGACTTAATTTCAGCCTCCTCAATATAACAATCCACAGAATGACAATAAACAGTAAAATAATTAAATGCACCAAATGTGTTCTAAGTTTTGTTATAGTGATTTTTATTCTAATAGTTAAATTTTAATTCTGAGCCACTTGAAGTTCTCCTTAAGTGTAGGGCAGTGGCTCTTAGCAAGGGATAATATGTTTCTCCAGAGGATAAGTATGTGATGATATTTTTAATTGTCACAACTTGCAAGTGAGAAGGAGGTGAGGGGAAGGAGTAACTGGCATAAATGGGTGGAAGTGAGTAATGTTATTGAACATCCTACAGTGCATCCCACACATAAAGAATTATCTGGCATTAAATGACAATAGTGCTCAGGTGCCTGGGTGGCTCAGTCGGTTAAGCGTCAGACTTTGGCTCAGGTCGTGATTTCACGGTTCGTGGGTTTGAGCCCCGCGTCGGTCTCTGTGCTGACAGCTAGCTTAGAGCATGGAGCCTGTTCCGGATTCTGTGTCTCCCTCTCTCTTTGACCCTCCCCTGCTCACACTGTCTCTCTCTCTCTCTCTCTCTCTCAAAAAATAAATAAAACATTAAAAAAATTTTAATGATAATAGTGCTAAGGGTAAACATCCTAATCTAGAATAAGAAAATAAAATAGCACAATTTAGCCAGTAATATTATCTTTTAGAAATGTTATAGTGGTAGAGTCCCTCCCTAAAGAATGTGGTGGAGGCCACCTCAGAAGAAAGGAAGGCAAAATGCAGTGACCCAATCAACTCCTATATACATATGCATAACTCTGACATGACTCTGTAGTCTGGACTGTGTCCAATCAGACTATATGTGTCACCATATATGGGGGACAAAGAGGTAGAAATTGCATAAAAGGCCACAACCCGCTGCACTCAGAGCTCAACCTTTTTCGGAGTTTTAGTCCCCTGAGCTGGTGCTGGTGCCAAGGAAGCTGCATCCTAGGAAGAAGAGTCTTGGTGCCTTGTCTCTCTGTATAAGAATCCTGCTATAGTTTGCACTTGCATCAGTAGGATACAGCAAATTAAAGTATAAAACTGAATTTAAACTGAGACATCATAGTGAAACACAATGGATTACTTTAAAACTTATTATAGTATAAAACTAAAATGTCTATATTTTAGAAAAAGTAGGCATAAAAGATAACATGTAGAGGGGCGCCTGGGGGGCTCAGTTGGTTAAGCGTCCGACTTTGGCTCAGGTCATGCTCTCGTGGTTCATGGGTTCGAGCCCTGAGTTGGGCTCTGTGCTGGCAGCTAGCTCAGAGCCTGGAGGCTGCTTTGGATTCTTTATCTCCCTTTCTCTCTGTCCCTCCCCTGCTCATGCTGTCTCTCTCTCAGAAATAAAAAAAAAAAAAAAAAACATTAAAATTTTTTTTAAAAAAGAGAATATGTAGAATTTTGACCCTTAGGACCTTTACAGGTTGATTTTTATTGATTTTCATTAATTTGTTTCAATTTAAAAAAATTCTATTATAAAATAAATGGCAATTATAAATTTCATTTTATTATATATGTCCCTAAGAGAACACAATGCACTTTAGGGAGTCATAAATTTTCATAAGTTTTTTATGATAAAACAGTCATCATTTTTAAAGATCTTTATGAAACTATTAGGAAGGTAAGAGGTTATCTGAAAATATGACTAAGTTCAAGGTCAAAGGGAAAGTTTAGTTAAAGTTTGTGAATGGCAGAGCCAATGAAAAGACCATAAGGTTAGAGGAAGAATATTTTATTGAACATAACACTGATCTTCCTAAAGGCAGTCACTGTGGAATAAATAGTATTGTCTCCAGGATTATTCTTTAGATTCCTTAAGCAGATGTACAATTAGCCTCTCATAAGTTTTATAATTATCAAGAGGCATGGCCCAAGGTAATCTATTTTGTTGGCCCACATAACTGTGAGCCAAGTGTAGTATTGGATCCAAACAAAATGGTAATGGCCACAGTCACCATTGAGTATCCAATCAGCCAGTAGAAGAATCTAATGTTCAGTGTCCAATATGGCATTAGTTACTGATGTCAGTCCAATAAACAATGTTTTCCCTGGAATAGATATTTATTTTGAATATAATTTTTCCTTTCCTGCCAAGCTTCTGCTAGTAACACCATCCAAAGACTTATGGAATACCCTATCTGTTGTTTCTGAATCCTGAAAACGATTGCTTTTTATCTAAGAACTCATATTAAAACTAAAAAAATAGCAAGGGTGACATCCTTGATATTCACTGGTCATTCCTTATATCCCATCATCCAGAAAATGTTGACCTAAAAATGTGGAATGACTCTTGAAAAATCAAATATAGTCAGCTGGAAGACAGCACAAGGATATAGTGTCATCCCAAAAGATTTGGTATATGCTTTGAAGCTGTGACTTATATATAGTGTTTTTTCCTCCCACTACCATATCTGGGTCAAGGAGCAGAGGTTAAGAAGGGAAGAGGCACTCCTCTCTATTATACACTGAAAAAAATTTTGTTTCCACTTTCAGAGGACTTAAAACCTCCAAGAAATGTTTACACCAGACAATATAACAATTGTTTTATATTTTATTTTATTTTTTTAATTTTTAGAGCACACAAGCAGGGGAGGGAGAATCTTAAGCAGGCTCTATGCTGAAGGCAGAGCCTGATATGGGGCTCAATCTCATTACCCTGGGATTGTGACCTGAGCTGAAATCAAGAGTCAAGTGCTCAAATGACTGGGCCACACAGGCACTCCAACATTTTATTTAATTTAATGTTAACACTGACACCATTTCAATATGCAGTCTTCATGCCACCGAAATAGAAGAAAAAAGGATAGTCTATTTGGGATAATTTGCCAGATGACTAATAGGAAATTGGATTTAATACTACACAATGAGGAATAGATTGTATACAGATCATACTGTCTAGCACTGTGATGCTCACTGATAAAAGTACTTGAAGTTTAAAGCAATCAAATATAGAAATGACTCTCAAGGGCTAAGACTTTCTCAAGAATAAAGTTTTCATCACTCAGTCTTATAAAGAACAATGGCAAGCTGAAATTCTGGTTGAGAGCAAAGATAATAAGAAATGGGTAATGAAATGAGAAAGTTATAAACAAAAATTGCAGTTTCATGGTCAGGTACAGAAACTAAGGCTATAGTAAAAGCCTATAATTTCTACATTTTTCTCTTTTCCCACTCCATTTCCTCTATTTTATACTGTATTATGAAGTGACTGTGGTTATTTTTAGAACTTATTTGATGGGGTACAGGTTATTGAGTTGGGATTTTGACTGAACCAGAGAGGAATGAACATTATCCACATGGATTCCATGTCTAAAGATTTTAGTATCTCCTTTAGAGTGGCAGTGAGCATACTTATGTTTGTGCCAGGGATATTTGCATTGTGTAATATAGAACCTTGTAGATGTTAATAGTTTTAGAAGGTTAAGTATGGGAAGCTATGTGTATGTATATTGATGAGGAATATGATAGAAGTGGACCATGGTGGATATGATGAGTTGACAAATAGAAAATTTGGAAGTCAGAAGTAAGGCACAAGATTATTGTTTCTGGTGACAAAATAACAAAGGGATTTACATTTTTTTGGTATTGCTCTCTCTGTGACAGTGATCACAAATGTTCTAGTAAGCAGTCTTCGGTTTTATAGTATGAAGAGCATACAGGCTTCTAGCTGTGGCTATGGAATATGGGTCTAGAGCCAATAGCTGTATTGATAGCTTTCCAAATGAGGAGGTTGAGTTCTCAGATTGCAAAAAAATAGCTCCCTTGATTACTTTGTTTAGCGACTTGGTGTGAAAGTTGGTATTATATGTCAACCTGACTCGGTCATCGAGTGCCCTAACATTTCATTAAACAGAATTCTGGATGTATCTGTGAGGGTATTTGTGGATGAGATTAATATTTGAATTGGTACACTAGGTAAAGCATATTGCCCTTTCTAATGTCAGTGGGCCTCATCCAAGCAGTTGAAGGCCTGAATAGTACAAAAGGCCAACCATCCCCTAAGGGAGAGAGAATTCTTCAGGCCTGAGAGCCTTTAAGCTGTGATACTGGCTTTTTCCTGCTATCAGACTTGAACTGAAACATTGGATCTTCCCCTGCCAGCTTTCAAACTGAAACTGTGCCATTGGCCTTCGTGGGTCTCCAGCTTGCTGGCTTACCTTAAAGATCTTGTGACTTGCCAGCCTCCATAATTGTATGAGTTAATTGTTTATTATAAATATCTTTCTGTGTGCATGTGTACACCCACATGCATATCTATATCCTATTGATTCTGTTTTTCTGGAAAACACTGACTAGTAAACTTGGACTTAGAAATTATTAAAGGCAAATTTTGTTTTTTTTATCAGCACTTTCAATACTTTTTAGGTAGTTTATAATTTATCTTTAATCCCCTTATACATAACCTAGATAAAATAGATTCTCTTTTGTGAAATTAAGCTCTGAATTATATAAATGCATGTCTAAAATTGTCTTCTTTCCACCTTTATATGTGACTAAGTGTTTAGTTAATTGATTTTACACTTTTAGGTTGGAAATAATTTTCTCTGAGAATTTTGAGTATCTGTCACATTGTCATTCCTTCCTTCTAGATTCCTATTATATATATGGTTCCACTATGATACTGATGTACTGAATTTTTTCAGACTTGTCTCTTTTTCTTGTTTTGGATGGTGTCTATTCCTGTGTTTCTATCAATTGTTTTCTCTTCCTTAGAACACAATCTGTTATAAAAGAATCCAATGAAATTTTCATTTCATATATTTATTTGTTGTCTAAAAGTTCCATTTGTTTCTTCAGTTAAATATATTATTTCTCTCACCCTTATACTCAAAATCTTCCTTAAATTCTCCTTATATTCATAATTTTCTTAAATCTTAGAACATATTTATTTGTTAAAACTATTTGAAATTCTTTGTCTTCTAGTTCTATTGTTTTATTCATATTAACATTATGTTGTAGAGTATTTGAATAATGTTATTTTCCCTAAAAGTACCAAATTTGTTAGGGGTCATTTAATATAATTAAGGATCAGTTTGGTCACCCTATTGGCTCAGCTATGGAGTCAACTTTACTCTAGAAGGTGCAAAATGCTGAGATCTCTGGCTATCCACTGAATGTCTGAAGTGTTCAATGTGGGTTCTCTTATTCAGTGGACTAGAACTTGAACATCTCCTGGTCTTGAGGGTATTCTGGTAATTGTTTATGCTGTTCTCTGCCTAGCCTTGCTGAATTTCACAATTTACAGGCACTAATTTTTACTCAGTGAAAAAATCAAGAGAAAATTGTGCCAACTTCTACTATGTTCTATCTGTGTTATTCTCCCTACTAAATCACTCCATACCATAAATTTAGATGACTACCCTCCCACCTTATGTTTGGCTGTTTTCTGTAATAATAGCTTTAATTATTTTTTCCAACCTATGTTATTTGCCTTTTAAGATTGTATAATATTTTCCCTATAAAGATGCTTCTATTTTTAATTTTTTGTTGAATTTATCCACCATTTTATGACCCCTAGGTTTTGAATTTTAGAAAATCTTTCTCTTTTCTAAAATAAAAAAATTTTCGGGGCGCCTGGGTGGCTTAGTCGGTTAAGCGTCCGACTTTCGCTTAGGTCATGATCTCGCGTTCGTGGGTTCGAGCCCCGCGTCGGGCCCTGTGCTGACTGCCAGCTCAGAGCCTGAAGCCTGTTTCAGTCTGTGACTCCCTCTCTCTCTGACCCTCCCCTGCTCGCGCTGTCTCTCTCTCTCTCTCCTAGAAATAAATAAAACATTTAAAAAAAATTTTTTTAATAAAAAAATTTTCTTAAACAATTTTTAAAATATGCTTTTATTTTTTAAATTTTCTATATTTTTATCTTTGTCTCTTTTAAAAATGTTCCTACTATTCTCTGTGCGACATAAACCTAATTTATTTTCCCAAGATTACTAATTGCCTGCTCTAACAACATGTATTAAATACTTTGTTATTGGTCTCTAAATGTGAGAAACGTTCTTCTAATACTTGAATGTCATTTAACACCTGCAGTTATGTGCTCTGCCTTTTTCTTTCTAGATTTTAAATTCCTAGTTAAATAGTAATTTATTCTATATAATTAACTTTATGTATTTATCTAAAACAATGTATAGTATATAGAACTCTCTCAATAATTATTTACTAAACAAATAAAAACTTTTATATTTGTTTATATAAACAGGAAAATAATCAATTCTTGCTCCAAGTATAATTCTTTAATTCTAAGGCATGACATTATAAACTCTCAGAAAAAAAAAATGTTAAACAACTGCCCAATGATACTTAATTACTTAGACTTCATTATGTATTTACATTGTTATACATTGATTTTATCATTTTTTGTGCAAACATAAATGTAAAATATAAACAAAATAAATGGTTTAAGGGAGGGGGCAGCAAACATTTTCTATAAAAAGACAGAAAGTAGATATTTTAGACTTTGCCATAGGATCAAAAGACAACTGCTTGAATTTGGCATTGTAGCAACAAACAGTCATAGACAAAATGTGAACTAATAGACATGCTGTGTTCTAGTAAACTTTTATTTTCAAAAACAAATGACACCTTGAATTGAAATATGGACGATATTTATCCAACTCCTGGTTTAAACATAATTCCAAAAAATTTTAAAATTCAGATTCCATATCTTCAGAATTATTTTTACTCAGGGTCATCAATATGTTTTCTATACAGTATTAACCTCAAAATGTCCATCAAAATGCTTTTGATGAGGCATTGTTTCAAAAAATGTTCTATATGATCTAAAACAACACTGTGCAATAGAAATACAATATGAGACATATATGTAACTAAGTTATTTAGTAATCCCATTTTAAAAAGTAAAGCAGATTAAATTATGGCATTGTATTTTGTTTAATTCAGTATACCCAAATTTGTATCATTTCATTAAGTAATAAATATAAATATTATTAATTTTATATTTTATATTTGTACAAAATTTTGAAATTTGGTGAATATTTTATACTCACATCATGTCTTCATTTATACCAGCTGCATTTGAAATGCTCATTATCCACATGCTGATGGTGGTTATGCTCTCCTACAGTGTAAGTGTAGAGGATATTCCTCCAAGTCTCTCATTCAAATTCTGCAAATTTTAAATGTTTTAGTTTCCCCAAAAGTGTCCAATTGGAGTTATTTCAGAAACAACCAAGACTTCTATTTATTACTCAAATGGCTCTTAAGTGCTTTGATAACTGAATTCTTGAGGAGTACAATTGCCTGGTAATACCATGAGGAATAAAAATTGTGATACAACAGCCATCTAGCTAACAGCTATTTTAGGATATCGTTTATTACAAACATCTAAACTGTAAAAAAAAAAATTCTAGTTCTTAAATTGACAAAATACTGTAGCTAATTCTCAAAGAAATGGAAGACTGTTACTAAGGAATTTTAGAGACTGGAATCTTCTCCCAGTATGTGAAATGTATGCATATATAGTATATGTCCATGTATAAATGTGTGTGTGGTGCCTGTGGGCATACAACCATGCATGGGTAAGAGAAAAAGAGATAAAGAAAAATAATATGTAATTATTTTCTTTTTGGTAAAGGTTAACTAGAAGGAAAAGTTTTGGGGAAAAAAATTCTCAAAAGAGAACAGCAATGTAACTGTGTCTTATTAATTACCACATTATCATTGGTCATCTTTATTAGATCTCACTTTTCCAACCTCAAGGAATTGTAAGCTGTATTTTTCACTGTAAAGATCATCTATTAACACATTAATAAGACTATTTGATAAGTTAACTACATGAAACAACTGCAATCATAGAAGCACCCCCCCGACACACACACACACAAAATCAAAATTAAATGCTTTAATTCAGTGTCAGTAAGAATTTCTGGAATGACAGAATGGGGTATCAGCCAGAGGTAAATAGAACTTTCACAGGAACTGTGACATTTTTAAATCAAATCGAGAGTTTATGCTCCCACTGAGGTTCACTGTTTAAAAACCTAGAAACATCTTCAAAAGAGCAGGCTTGAATGAGCATTGAGATTTGAGCTGGTGAGTTTTTGTTTGTTACTGTATTTATTATAAGGGAGATGTTTGCTTCTGTGTTTACTGTATGACACAGAAACAGTGGGAGAATAGTAACACATATAACAAAACCATTTGCTTTATCTAGCAAATGGCCCAGATCCTGACATGTCCATAAAATAATGTAAGAATAGCTTTTCATATCTTATCATGTCTCTTCTCTTGCTGATCTATTAATTGTAATAGATCTTCCACATTAAAATGTAAAGTGTAATCTTTCCCACAATTATAATCTTTTCCACATTAAAATGGCTCTCTGACAAGTTGTGAAACATTGTGGAATTATTTGAGTTCCAGTGGAGCACAATTGGTGTTTGCAACATGAGTGATTTTACTAAAGGTATGCATGGTATCTTTCCATAGCAAAACATATTTGAAATAAATAAACCATTAAGGGGCGCCTGGGTGGCTTAGTCGGTTAAGCGTCCGACTTTCGCTTAGGTCATGATCTCGCGGTTCGTGGGTTCGAGCCCCGCATCGGGATCTGTACTGACTGCCAGCTCAGAGCCTGGAGCCTGTTTCGATCTGTGACTCCCTCTCTCTCTGACCCTCCCCTGCTCACGCTGTCTCTCTCTCTCTCTAGAAATAAATAAAACATTAAAAAATAATAAAAAAAATAAACCATTAAATATATGAAATGTGAAAGTTTAAAGAATAGTGATATACTGATATTTAGCATTTCTGATCTTTCAGGTGCCATTAAAAAATAGAAAAAAGTGGAACATATGTTGTATGGGCCCATCGATCAATTAAATTGTTTGCTGTTTTGATTTGAGCTTAATGTTATTCTGTTTATATAAATTGGAAATTGTAGATTATAAAAATTATGTTAACCATCTGGAATAGTTTGTACTTAATCCTTATGACATCTGTCTGTTTCCTACACTTGAATGGAAGAGTATGAAAGAGGGAAGACATTTATTAAAGCTGTTTAAGCTATGTTCAATTTATTTATGTCAGGAATCATTACAATATACATACAGTGTATATAAGTATATACATCCATAACACCTGGTGCTTCTTGAGTTAACTAAATGTGGTAAAAATATACTGGGATTTTTTTTAGAAGTATACTATACTTTTTGACCTAGTCTTTATTTTCATCTTGTAAAGAAAGAGCAGATGTGATAGTATTTAAATCTCTAGAAAATTAATAATAACAAAAATAAAATCCTGTATTCTCTTTGATATGTCCTATAATCAGGCACCACCACCTCTGCCAACAATATCAACAACAAATGGTAATGAATTTTTGCATTTCCAATCAACGTTGTCATAACTGACTTAAACTCTCAATTGCATGACAGAATATTCCTGGCACACATCCAGGAGGTCACAGAAAGGTCTCATACAGTCGGAAAAGACCATTTTTTACCAATAGGTTAGAGAATGATTTGTGAGTTTAATTATGCTCATCTTTACATTTCTTGATCAAACACAGGTTCCAAAGCCAGGCTTTGCCATTAATTTCAAAGGCTTTAATGAAAAAGCGTTAGTAAGTTTGACAATCTATACTTCATGTTCTTTGCATGACCTCAGAAGAAACAACATTTGTAGACATAGGAAGAATTTTAGGACATTCTGATATGGGGACAAAGAAATTGTGAAACCCAAAATAAGATCTGGACTACACTAGAGGCATTTATTTAGTGATGATTTTCCTCTTACAATAGTAACTATCTTTCCATTTGCTGATCAAAATGTTTAGGCTAGGGTTCAATTCCTTCCTTGAACATAATTTCGGGGATGAAAAGAAATTCTACTAAATCAGGATTTGGGTCACTAGCAAAACATTAAAAGAAAAACAACTGAGGGTCTACCCAATGCTCAAATAAAGCTATATCCAGTGTTTTTCTGGTTTACTTTGGGTCAGTTAAATGGAATATGTTAGCTCCCTTATAATATGGCTTTCTGAGATAACAAAATTAATTCACTGAAGCAAGATTCACCCTATTTCTACACTTGCTTTTAGTATCTACTTATTTTCACAAGTTTTTGGCCCGCAACTCCACAGTCTTATCCATATCCATAACTCTGGTACTTTCAGGAGTTTTTATTACTCTTAACTAACTGATATTTCATCCTCAAACTTCTGCACAGTTTTTCATTTAGTCAATGCCTTGGTCACTTTATCTTCAATTTATGGATGCAAGAACTCTTTACCTGAGGCCATATCTAAATTTTATCCTGCTAGAACCTTCATGCTGCTCTCCTTCTGCCTAATCAAAAAAGGTCCAGTTCCACCTCAAGCCCTCATTACGTGTGGGGAGATGAATTTGGTGTTTGATTTTTAGGTCTTCAAAGATATGTTGGAAAGAATGTAAAACACAAGATGAAAACTAAATATTTCTTACCACCTATAAATAAATTAGATTCAACATTAGCATGAGAAAATGTTTATTATTTTTTGTGCAGATTTTGCTACAAGCTTTTTGTGATCAGGCCATCTGTGATTACAATGTAAAACATGTTCTCATGTAATTCTTCTTATTGGAAAACATTATTTTTTATATAACATTACCATACCAGCAATCTATGAGACAAAGACACTTCTGCCATGTCAGGGAGTTCTCTTTCCTCTAGATTCTTGCTGTTTCTTTTTCATGGCTTTAAGTTATGATAACTAACCTAAAAAATAAAGACTCTTAAGAATTTATCTCATTTTATGACACCAATTACTTTGTATTTTTGTAAGCGTTTTTAATACTTATTGTTTTAAAAGTGGGATGATAGGACTTTTTTTTTGCTATAATAAACTATATGAAAACCTATATTTCTCAAACTTATTATTTTGGTCGTTATATCATTCTCTTGGGAAGGCCATAAAGGTGAACACAAGGTCTTCAATTGTGAAAAAAATATTCTTAAATTTAGTTGCTCTAATTTATTATTTAATAGGTGATTTTTAATTTTTTCTTTACTTTTATCTTTGACATGCTTACCTTGACAATTTCTAGATATAAAGATATTTGTTTATTATCATCATTTAATGATTCCACTCTTTCACAATGGCTACTGAATTAAATAGAAGAAAAAAACAAACACAAACTGCCTAAAAGGATAAACAACAAATTTATTTTATTTTATTTTATTTTTTTACAAATAGTTTATTGTCAAATTAGTTTCCACATAACACCCAGTGCTCATCCCCACAAGTGCCCTCCTCCATGCCCACCCCTCCTCCCCCCACATCCACCAGTCCTCAGTTTTTGTCAGCATTCAAGAGTCTCTCATGGTTTGCCTCTCCCCTTTTCCCCCACCATTTCCGCCCTTCTTCTCCCCCTTGGTCCTCTGTTAAGTTCCTCCTAATCCTCCTATATGTGCACACATATGATATTTGTCCTTCTCTGCCTGACTTATTTCGCTCAGCATAACACCCTCAAGGTCCATCCATGTTGCTACACATGGCCAGATTTCATTGTTTCTCATTGCCATGTAGTATTCCATGGTATAGATAAACCACATCTTCTTGATCCATTCATCTGTTGACGGACACTTAGGCTCTTTCCATGTTTTAGCTATTGTGGAGAGTGCTGCTATGAACATTGGGGTACATGTGCTCCTAAGCATCAACATTTCTGTATCCCTTGGGTAAATTCCTAGCAGTGCTATTGCTGGGTCATAGGGGAGTTCTATTGTTAGTTTCCTGAGGAACCTCCACACTGTTTTCCAGAGGGGCTGTACCAGTTTACATTCCCACCAACAGTGTAGGAGGGTGCCCGTTTCTCCACATCCTCGCCAGCATCTAGAGTTCTCTGATTGGCTCATTTTAGCCACTCTGACTGGCGTGAGGTGGTATCTCGGTGTGGTTTTGATTTGTATTTCCCTGATGAGGAGCGATGCTGAGCATCGTTTCATGTGTCTGTTGGCCATCTGGATGTCCTCTTTGGAGAAGTGTCTGTTCATATCTTCTGCCCATTTCTTCACTGGGTTGTTTGTTTTTCGGGCGTGTAGTTTGGTGAGTTCCTTGTAGATTCTGGATATCAACCCTTTATCTGATATGTCATTTGCAACTATCTTTCCCATTCCGTTGGTTGCCTATTAATTTTCTGGGTTGTTTCCTTGGCTGTGCAGAAGCTTTTAATCTTGAGGAGGTCCCAACAGTTTATTTTGCTCTTAATTCCCTTGCTTTTGGGGATGTGTCAAGTAAGAAGTTGCTGCGGTGGAGGTCAAGGAGGTTGTTTCCTGCTTTCTCCTCTAGGGTGTTGAGAGTTTCCTGTCTCACGTTCAGGTCCTTTATCCATTTGGAGTTTATTTTTGTGTATGGTGTGAGAAAATGATCTAGTTTCATTCTTCTGCATGTTGCTGTCCAGTTCTCCCAACACCATCTGTTAAAAAGGCTGTCTTTTTTCCATCGGATATTCTTTCCTGCTACAACAAATTTATTTTATGCAACTCTGACTAGGGCTTGGGAAGCACTGTGGCTTTTACTTTTATTAAAAAAAAATTTTTCTTAATGTTTTTATTTCTAGAAGAAAGAGAGAGGCAGCGTGAGCAGGGGAGGTTCAGAGAGAGAGGGAGTCACAGACTGAAACAGTCTCCAGTCTCCGAGCTGGCAGTCAGCACAGAGCCCGACGTGGGGCTCGAACCCACGAACCGCAAGATCATGACCTAAGCAAAAGTCGGACGCTTAACCGACTAAGCCACCCAGGCGTCCTGTACTGTGGCTTTTAAATTAGTCTTTTGTTAGTTCCCTAAAACAATTACTAGGAAAATTGGGAAAAACCTCCACACTTCCTCAATTCCACTACTTTAAACCTCTACAGATTCCTTCCTTGTAGTTTATGGATAAGATAAAAGACATCTAACAGAAGCTTCTACAAGTGCAAATCTCCTCATTTTATTTTACTGTGTGCTCTTATTTTTCTATTTTCTGGCCTTTGCTACCAAATTTTTTAAAAAATCTATTCTTCACTTACTATCTATCCATCTATCTGGGCCACAATGTATTATTTCTAAGTCTTTGTTATCATGATCTTTTGAAAATTTTTCCTGTTGAAATCCCTGAATCTAATTTCTGTTTGTTGTTTGTTTTTCCACATCATTTTCTACAGTGTTACAGGGCTGAATTATAGAAAACATTGCCTTAAAATTTTCAGTATCAAGGACCTCTGTTATTGTAATATTACAAATCAGATATTCTAAAATGTGCCTCTTACAAAACACATAAAAACATCAGAACACATATTGTAACAATTCCTTTAAATGTGTGGATGAGCTGACAAGAAAATAACTCTTCTAAAGCCAGAAGATTTACAAGAGCTTAAGACTAGAAAGGTCAGTGGGCACCAAGGTTATTAATACTTAACCAAGGACAGAGTTTTAGTTTTAATGATCTCCTGAACCTAAGGCTTACTGAAGAAAAGCTTTGGGTCTACACAAGATAAAACATCTCCCTTAGATTAGGGAGGTGGTCAAAGTTCAGATGTTTATTCACTTAAACAAAAGATAAACAAACAAAAATGATAATAATAAATCACAAGATGGAAGAGAGTAAAAAATATTGTGTCAGATATGACTTGGAATGGTTAGGAGAAAAATTATAAAAGTTTCTTTTAAGAATTTGAATAATAGGGGTTTCTGGGTGGCTAAGTTGGTGAAATATATGACTCTGGATTTCAGGTCAGGTCATGATCTCATGGTTGTGAGATGATGTTTTATGAACACTGAAGATTGTGAAGATGTCAGTCTTTCCCAATTCATCAAAACTTCACTTGGGTTTTATATATAATTTGAATAGTTGATTTGAATACAGCTGAGAGTGAAAAATACCTGAGACATTCTTGGAGAAATCGAAGGTGTGTGAAAAACAGTTCTAACTCACATCAACTTCGTTAAAAGAAACACTGTGGAATTGATAAATCATCGAATGAAACTGATGTGGAACTGATAAACACACTCACATATGAAAACTTGAGCTGTAACAGAATTGACCTTGGAACCTAGTGAGGAGATGATGGATTTTTCAACAAATTGTGATTATCAATATGAAAGAATAAGAAATTGAATCCTTGCATTACACAAAAAATCAATTTCAGGATGAATAAAGATTTACATATGAAAGACAAAACACTAAAGCTTTTTAAATAATAATAGAGGAAAATATTTTTATTAATTTTGTATAGAGGAGTTCTTAAACTACAAAGAGTGAAAAATCTTAAAAAGAAATAAATAGGGTTCAAGGTCAACATGGTGGACAAGTAGGGGGATCCATACTTCCCATATCTCTCAAACAAAGAAAGGCTAAAGCCAAAGGACTCTGAACCCCAAGAATCTGGGAAGAAAGAGATGGAGTTTACTAGAAAGAAAATGGGGGAATCCAGATGGTCCACAGGTACATGACTGCAAACTGGGGAAAATAAAATGGAGGCAAGGAGGAGAGAGATCCCCTTCTGCAGAGAGACAAAAGGAAGAGAAAGAGCAGCTGGGGAAGCTAGGACTATATCGGGATAAGAGAAAAATCTCCGACAAGGATGCAGAGGGATCCTATCATCCCATCTCTAACTGCAGGGCTTTCTTTGGACTGGGGCCATCTGCCCTGTTCTCACTCTTGGGGAAGAAGAGGGGAGTCACCTCCAGGTTCGGAGGTGCATCAGGGGCACAGTCAGCAGCAAGAAAATCCTATCCCTGACCTGAAGTGCTGTGTCACAGCCATGGGATTACATTTTGGGGGGCATCATTAATGCTCACCAAGTGGGAGTTTAAAATCCAGCTAAGCATGGAACAAAAGAATGGTGGAGCAAGACAACTGTCTTGTCTGTGCCTGAGGCACAGTGAGGATGGATCCAAAGGAGTGATTTGGGACATCTGGTCTGAGAAGGTACTGGGACTTCACCATTTTTCTCCCCACAGCCACTATGGTGGGACCTCAGGGATCAGTCTGTGGGGCTCACAGTGGAGGCGGGGCCACCTACACCAAACCACCTCACCCAGCTGCATAGCCACTTATCTACTGGACCTATATAAATGCTTCAGAAGCAGAAGGCCTCTTCATCCAGACCAGTAGTATGGCATTGCCTGAATTGACTCTAGGTCAATTCTTGTTATTTAGATATATTCTCTGTTTCCTACTTCTTATCTCTTCCCTCCTCTAAGCTGGTTACTGTGGTTATTGGTTTGCTTAAACAGACATATTTAATCCATTCTCTTGATGCACATTCTACATCTTCTTTATTTTTCTTTCTCTCTGGAATAATCAGGTCATATGGTTTCTCTCGGTAACTTTATCCTCCTTTGTTTTTCTTCGCCTCCTTTTATTCTCCTTTTTCTCTCTCTGGATTAAGCCTTTTGGTCTCTCTGCGTGGTCAATGTTCACTTTCTCTTTCTTCCTACTCCTGTCATTTCTCTCTTTGAATATGCTCTTCCATCAGCACTGCCTCCACCCTATTGTTTACTTGTAGCTGGTGTTTCTGGTTTTACGCTTTTAGGTTGTCTTTTGTGTTTTGTTTTTGTTTTTGTTTTTGTCTGCTTGCTTGTTTGTTTTATTTGTTTCTGTGCTTGCCTGTCTTTGTTTCCTGTTTGTTTGTCTGTCTGTTTTCCTTTCCAGGGTTACTTCAAGGAACAAACCAAAGCACACCTGGGGCGCCTGGGTGGCTTAGTAGGTTAAGTGTCCGACTTTCGCTTAGGTCATGATCTCACGGTTCGTGGGTTCGAGCCCTGTGTCGGGCTCTGTGCTGACTGACAGCTCGGAGCCTGGAGCCTGTCTTTGGATTCTATATCTCCCTCTCTCTCTGACTCTCCCCAGCTCACGCTGGCTCTCTCTCTCTCAAAAATAAATAAAACATTTAAAAAAAAGAAGAAGAAAACCAAAGTGGGAAACATTAGAATCCCAGACTTTTGCCTCAACTACAAAGCTGTAATCATCAAGACAGTATGGTATTGGCACAAAAACAGACACATAGACCAATGGAATAGAGAACTCAGAATTGGACCCACAAATGTATGGGCAACTAATTTTTGACAAAGCGGGAATGAGTATCCAATGGACAAAAGACAGCCTCTTGAATGGATTGTGCTGGAAGAACTGGACAGCAACATGCAGAAGAATGAAACTAGACCACTTTTTTACACACCATACACAAATATAAACTCAAAAAGGATGAAGTACCTGAATGTGAGACAGAAAACCATCAATACCCTAAAGGATAAAGCAGGAAACAACCCCCTTAACCTCAGTCACTGCAACTTCTTACTCGACATGTCTCCAAAGGCAAGGGAATCAAAAGCAAAAATGGGACCTCAAGATAAAAAGCTTCTGCATGGCAAAGGAAACAACCAACAAAACTAATAGGCAACTGACAGAATGGGAAAAGATATGACATATCAGATAAAGGGCTAGTATCCAAAATCTATAAGGAACTCAACAACTTTACATCCAAAAAACAAATAATCCAGTGAAGAAATGGGCAGAAGACATGAACGGACGTTTTTCCAAAGGAGACATTCAGATGACTAACAGACACATGAAACGATGTTCAATGTCACTCATCATCAGGAAACACAAATCAAAACCACACTGAGTTAGCACCTCCTGCTGGTCAGAGTGGCTAAAATGAACAAATCAGGAGACTCTAGATGCTGGTGAGGATGTGGAGAAATGGGCACCCTATTACACGGTTGGTGGGAAAGCAAACTGGAGCAGACACTCTGGAAAACAGTGTGGAGGTTCCTCAAAACATTAAAAACAGACCTACCCTAAGACCCAGCAAGAGCATTGCGAGGAATTTACCCAAGGGATACAGGTGTGCTGATGCATAGTGTCACATGTACCCCAATGTCATATCAACTTTCAACAATAATCAAATCATGGAAAGAGCCTAAATGTCCATCACCTGACAAATGGATAAAGATGTGGTTTATATGTACAATGGCATAATACTTGGCAATGAGAAAGAATGAAATCTGGCCATTTGTAGCAATGTGGATGGAGCTGGACAGTATTATGCTAATTTAAATAAGTCAGAAAGAGAAAGGCAGATACCATGTTTTCACTCATATGTGGACCTGGAGAAACTTAGAAGACCATAGGATAGGGGAAGGAGGAAAAAAAAGTTATAGAGAGGGAGGGACCAGAACCATAAGAGACTCTTAAATACTGAGAACAAACTCAGGGTTGATAGGGGGTGGGGAAGAGGAGAAAGTGGGTGATGGACATTGAGGAGAGCACTTCTTGGGATGAACACTGGGTGTTATATGGAAACCGAATTGACAATAAATTAGATTAAAAAGAAATAAATAAGTAGAAAGAGACTAGTGACATTGAAAGTTATTATGGTTGTTCCCCAGAGGCTGCTATACAGAAAGGAAAAGTATAAAGCACAAACTGGAAGCTTGCCACTAATATAAGTGACAAGTTATTAGTACCTAGAGTGTATTTTAAAACCCTAAAATGATAACACAATAGTTAAATATTTATGGTATAACAGAATAAAAATAGAAGATTGTCATTAAACGTATGAGAATTCTCAGCCTTGCTAATAAAATGGGAATGGTAATGAGCACTACAGTAAAACATGTTTGAACATGTATAATACACTCATGAAAGTATATTGAACAACTTTAGAAAGTTAATTAATTTTATCTGGTGAAGTTGAAAATATTAATACTCTTCTTGACAACTCCATTTAAGGGAGAAACTTTTATTTATTTTTATTTATCTTTGAGAGACAGAGTGAACAGGGAAGGGTCAGAGAGAGAGGGAGATACAGAATCTAAAGCAGGTTCCAGGCTCTGAGCTAGCTGTCAGCACAGAGCCTGACGCAGGTCTCAGACCCACGAACCACAAGATCATGACCTGAGCCAAAGCTGGATGCTTAACCGGCTGAGCCATCCAGGTGCCCCTTCATATAAACAGTCTAACCTTGTTTAGAAGTTGTTTCTTGTTATTAAGCAATAATCATTATATTTATCAGTTTGTTTTAAATCCGTTTCATAAGAGTAAGTCTCCTGTGCCCCTTTTCCTTTGGGCAATGTAAAAGTTCAACCACTGAATGTGATAAATTAGAAAAAATCCTGAAGCTAGTGTTTCTCTGTCATCTACATCAGAATCAAATGTGGTACTAGTTTAAATGCAAGGTCCTAAGCTATGTGTGATAGATAGTGAATTTGGATTTGCTGTTAGATTTCTAGCACCTATGTTTTTAACAAGCCCAACATTCTAAAGATTGAGTTATTATTATCATTATTATTATTATTATTATTTTGGTAAACTCATTAAGGAGTAGTTACTTAAAAAAAACCTGTGAGTTTGTTGTTTTTTTTTTTTTACCTATTTCTCGCCTTTTAACTGTAAACATCTGTAAGAAAATTGCTAAAAACCACTATGGAAATAATGTTCACATCCCCTTGGTCCAAGAATATCTGAGACTTTGGCAACTTTTATTTACCCTTGTATTTCCCATTGCTTTATTTATTCTTTATAAATTGGAGGAGTCAAAACTTGAACTAACACTCATAACTATGTGTACAATGAATGAACACATATATTAGGCCTAAATAAATTATAGTATTAGTCTATATTTAACAAATTACAAGAATAATTATTCTTTATTCCATTCATTCTTATCTGAATAGACTCATGGATACAGGAAGGCTCCTATTTCATTTTTATTATCAACTATTTTACTTATTTTATAAACAGGCTTCTTGATAGAGTAATTACCGCATCATGTGCTTAGAATGTCACACAAAAAGCAGATTGGCAAGACTTTACACTTTAGAAAGAAACAAATGTATTTTATGTCAGTCACACAAAGGAGAATTATATAAGGAAATATCTATTTAGTGATATTATTTAACATTCTTTTAGTACAGAAAATTAGTACTGAAACAAATTAGTGAAAAATACAAATATATTAGTATGCAATTTGCAAAGAGTTTTTGTGTCATGTTCTATAATTAATTTATGAAAGATACTATTTGAAAATTTTCTAGTAGCATACACACAAATAATAAAAATAATAAAAATTAATAATAATATTAGGTTATTGGCTGGACATATTCAACTATGTCATTACTAAAAACAACAACAACAAAAATAGGTAAAACAACAACCACAATAACAAAACAACCACAATAAGACCTTCCTGACCTACAGTTTACATAAATGACTGAATCTGTATCCTAGAAAATGAAAATAACAGTAAGAATCAATGAGAGGTTAGAGAAGCCAAACTCAATGAAGAAATAATTTGTTGTTTTAGAGCCCACGATACCAATTATCATTATAGTAAGAACATTTCCCATTTACTGAAAATTATTTGAACCCAGGCTCTCTATTTAATGCCATTGACATGCATATTAGTAGACTTGAAAATCAGAGTCAATTGAAGAAAAGAAACAAAGCTTCCATCACTGTGATGCATCCTAATCTCAGGTAATCAGAACAGTACTAAAATTCCCTCTTTCTTAACCTCAGTTCAAGATGAAAACCTCACTTGTCTCATGTTGAATTTAGAATAAATTGTCTTAGAAATACTGTCACCACTGTTATTCCCTCAGCATGAAGTAAATGAAAGGTATTATATAAAGCCATGTAGGGGCACCTGGGTGGTTCAGTCAGTTAAGTGTCTGATTTTAGTTCAGGTCATGATTTCACAGTTCATGAATTTGAGTCCCAAATCGGGCTCTGTGCTGACAGCCTGGACCTGCTTCGAATTCTGTGTCTCTTTTTCTCTCTGCCCCTCCCCAGCTTGCATTCTGTGTGTGTCTCCCTCTCTAAAAAAAAATAAAAATAAACAAACATTAAGCCATTTTTTAAACCATGTAAAAATATAGTCTGGGTAAAAAGTTGATAATTTCTCTATGCAGTTTAATCAATTTGGATGCTCTATGATTAAAACTTCACTTTCAGCCTGAGCCACTTAAATGGTTTCTGAATGGAGACTGTGAATTTTTGTCTCACAATCTGAAGAATAATCCATGTTAACTTCAATTGTTAGTGTTCAATTATTCACTGTATTTTAGTTTTAAGTATCTCATATGTTTGGTTACCATATCTGCTTCTTGATCTCATCAGAACCAAATTTCTTCCTTAAACCATTCAAAAGAGGTTCCAGTTTAAAAGTTTAACATTAAATGAAATTCTCATGAATCTACTTTGATTTCAGTTTCTGTGTTCCATAATAAAACCAGAGTTTTGGCATAGGCTAAATATAGAAACAGAAGTAAGATATTAGTTACCATGAAAGGCCATACTTATACTAAACTTTAGAGTAATGATCTATACACCTTATTTTGTAAACAATAGACTCACTATCACTATTCTTAAATGTCTATGTTAACTTTAATAAATTTAAAATTAACAAACTAATAACTTTTTAGGATAAAATATTATTTTATTAGGACTTATGGTTCAATGTCTTTCCAAAGAATGGTAGATAAGAGATGTAGCATTGATTTTAAACTATAATAACCACAGTAAGATAATCAAGATAAAAAGGACTCTAAAATAACAACTTAAAAAGTATGACTTTGGCATCTGGATGGCTCAGTCAGTTAAGTGTCCACTCATAATTTCAGCTCAAGTCATGTTCTCAGAGTTCAGGAGTTCCAGGTCACATCAGGCTCTACTCTGACAATGCAGAGCCTGGTTGAGATTCTCTCTCCCCCTCACTCTCTGCCCCTCCCATGCTCTCTCTTTCCTTTTCTAAAAATAAGTAAAAAAAAAACTTAAAAAATAAAGTATGGCCGAAAGTACGCTGTGAAATAGAATACATACGGAGCAGGGAGCTTGTAGTGTAACTGGTGTAAAAATGCGATTTTTTTCATGTAAAAGAAATATTAAAAACCAAATTATTTAAGAAACTTATTTTTACGGATTTTTAAGTAATGCCTTTAAAAGGATAAATTACGGGATGTCTGGGTGGTTCAGTCAGTTGAGCATCTGACTTTGGCTCAGGTCATGATCTCAGAGTTCGTGGGTTCGATCCCTGTGCCAGGCTCTGTGCAGACAGCTGAGAGCCTGGAGCCTGCTTTGGATTCTGTGTCTCCCTCTCTCTCTGTCCCTCCTCCACTCATGCTCTGTTTCTCTCTCTCTGAATAATAAATAAACATAAAAAAATTTTAAAGGGTAAATTATATATACTTTGATTAATAAAAATGAAAAAGGATACCTGATATATAATGAGAAGTAAACTTCCTTTGCATTCCATAATTTCAGTCCCATCATCAAAAGTAAACAGGACAAATAATATTATGTGCATGTGTTCAGATGTGTGCATATCACCCACAAATTGTCCATGCGTGTATAAATATATGTTCATAAACACGGATCTCCCTTACAGAAGTGGAAGCTTATTTTAAATATTCTTCTATATCTTGCTATTTTACTTATGATATGGATCATTTCTTATCAGCACATAAAGATCTCACTCCTATTTCATCACTCCAAAGCTGAGTTATGGCCCTTTATCCAGATGCTTCACCATTAATTTATTTCTTCTCCTGATGAGCATTGATGATTGCTTTCTACTTCCATAGCTGCATTTGTCAGAAAAATATTAAATAATACTGTAATAGTGGCATCCTGACTTAATGGAAATCCTCCTAAAATTTCACCATTAAATATGCTGATTGCTTTTATTTGTACATACATACACAGTGATCATAATAACTCAGTTTATATCTATTTTACTGACTCTACTTTACTAATATTATTCAGAGTTGTTTTTGTCTTTTGTTTGTTTTGCTTTGTGTGAGTTTTTAACAATAATGGCTATTAAATTTTATTAAATATCTTATTTGCAATTATGGAGATGATAATTTTTTGACTTACAATATTATGATTTATATTTATAGACTTCCTAAACTTCAACTATTCCTACAAATCTAGAAAGAACCACATATATCATGATTTTCATATGCTGCAATATTTTATTTTCTTATTTCTTTAGTTCTACGGCAAAATATATATAAGTTCATTGGCTTGTAGTTGCCTTTTTTAATACCAGTTTTGTGATTTTAAAAACATATCACTGACCTTGTTAAAAGGAAGAACTTTGGGGCGCCTGGTGTCTCAGTCAGCCAGCAGAGAGTCTGGAGCCTGTTTCAGTTCTGTGTCTCCCTCTCTCTCTGATCCTTTCATGCTCATGCTGTCTCTCTGTCTCTCAGAAATAAATAAAACATTTAAAAAATTAAAAAAAAAAAGAACTTCGTGGGGTTCCGGGTGGCTCAGTGGGTTAAGCATCTGACTTCAGTTGAGATCATGATCTCACACTTTGTGTGTTTGAGCCCCGCAGGGGGCTCTGTGCTGACAGCTCAGAGCCTGGAGCCTGCTTCAGATTCTGTCTCCCTCTCTCTCTGCTGCTTCCCCACTCATGCCTTGTCTTTCTCTCTTTCAGAAAAAAAAAAAAAAAACATAGAAAGCTAAAAAAAAAGAACTTTGTTTTTTTGTTTGTTTTCCTTTTTTTAAAATAGTTTATTGTCAAGTTGGTTTCCATATAACACCCAGTGCTCATCCCCATAAGTCCCCTCCTCCATGCCCATCACCCCCTCCCCTCACCCTCACTCCCATCAGACCTCAGTTTGTTCTAGGCATTCAAGAGTCTCTCATGGTTTGCCTGTCTCCCTCTCGCCAACTATTTTTCCCCTTCTCCCCCATGCTCCTCCGTTAAGTTCCTCCTAATCCACCTATGCGTAAAAACATATGGTATCTGTCCTTCTCTGCCTGACTTATTTCGCTCAGCATAATAACACCGTCAAGGTCCATTCATGTTACTACACATGGCCAGATTTCATTCTTTCTCATTGCCATGTAGTATTTCATTGTATAGATGAACCACATCTTCTTGATCCATTTGTCAGTTGATGGACACTTAGGCTCTTTCCATGTTTTGGCTACTGTGGAGAGTGTTGCTATGAACATTGGGGTGCACGTGCCCCTATGCATCAGCACTCCTGTATCCCTTGAATAAATTCCTAGCAGTGCAATTTTTGGGTTATAGGGGAGTTCTACTGTTAATTTTTTAAGGAACCTCCACACAGTTTTCCAGAGGGGCTGCACCGGTTTACATTCCCACCAACAGTGTAGGAGGGTGCCCATTTCTCCACATCCTCGCCAGCATCTAGAGTCTCCTGATTTGTTCATTTTAGCCACTCTGTCCAGCATGAGGTAGTGTCTCAGTGTGGTTTTGATTTGTATTTCCCTGATGATGAGGGACGCTGAGCATCTTTTCATGTGTCTGTTGGTCATCTGGATGTCCTCTTTGGGAAGTGTCTGTTAATGTCTTCTGCCCATTTCTTTACTGGATTATTTGCTTTTTGGGTGTGGATTTTGGTGACTTCCTTATAGATTTTGAATGCTAGCCCTTTGTCTGATATGTCATTTGCAACTATCTTTTCCCATTCCATTGGTTGCCTATTAGTTTTATGGATTGTTTCCTTTGCCTTGCAGAAGATTTTTATTTTGATGAGGTCCCAGTGGTTCATTTTTGCTCTTGATTCCCTTGCCTTTGTGGATGTATCAAGTAAGAAATTGTGGTTGAGGTCAAGGAGGTTGTTTCCTGCTTTCTCCTCTAGGGTGTTGATGGTTTCCTGTCTCACATTCAGGTCCTTTATCCATTTTGAGTTTATTTTTGTGCATGGTGTGAGAAATTGATCTAGTTTCATTCTTCTGCATGTTGCTGTCCAGTTCTCCCAACACCATCTGTTAAAGAGGCTGTCTTTTTTCCATTGGATACTCTTTCCTGCTTTGTCAAGGATTAGTTGGCCATACATTTGTGGGTTCAATTCTGAGTTCTCTATTCTATTCCATTGGTCTATGTGTCTGTTTTTGTGCCAAAAAAAAAAAAAAAAGAAAAAAGAATTTTGAAGTATTTCCCTGTTCTCTTTACTAGAGAGTGGTATTCCACTTGTACAAATAGTATTGCAGCTGTGCAATTCTGAAAGTTTGTTACTATTCACTTACAAAATTATCTAGGTGGGTGAATTTATCAAGATAGGAGATAGGGGCTTTTCAATAATTTTTTTCAATTTCTTCTGTGATAACTGGTTTATTTAGAATTCATATAAATTAATGGTTTTGAAACTTTTTCTAAAATACATCCTTACATATTTTAATGACAAAATAATGCTTCCTGGGACAGAGTAAAGCAAAACAAAACAAAAACTTCATCAAACTATTCACCAATGTAAACTCTGTTAGTGATGAACTTCCTGGTATGTTTAGAAGGAAATACTGACTACCAAGCATACTTGGTCCTTCATATCCCTTTTCCCTTCCCTGCTTCTAGTCAAATCTTTCTTCAGTCCCACTGGAGTCTCCTAGATGCAAGACAATACCTGTAAATTCCAGAGGTGTGAATATTGGCTCTTGTGGGCTTACAATTATCATTCCCCCAGGTCTGTAACTCAGGCCAAGTTTAACCATTTCTTGTAAATTTAGGAGATGAACCCAGCTTTATTTCTCCTTCTTAATGTTCTTAGAAGAACACGAATGTTCATAGTATTCTTCAACAATTTCTATCAAGCAATTATCATATAGATCATAATCATTGATTTGTATTGCTGTCTCTCTGCCCCCTATCCTTGTAGGGCTGATAAAAGGTCATATTTGTCTTTCTCTCTTTAGCACTTTGTCTGCCACATAATTGGGTAATCCTGAATGAGTGTATAATATATAAATTCAGTTGATAAAATAGAAAAACTCTGTAAATGTTATGACTAAAATAAAAATTGCTGTCATGTTGGGCAATGTATTGTCTTAAAATTTTCTTCTTTTTTTCTACAAGTTTATCTTCAACTTCTAATATTGTAAAATATTACAGTTTGCTTATAAAAGATTTTTAAAAGAATGATATGCACTCTTCTTTCTTGAGAAAACAAACAAAACAAAACTAAGATCATTAATTAATCAACTACTTAGAAATTCTAATCATATCCTCCATTAGCCACCTAGCAATCCCCAGAAAACTCAAAACAAGAAGACAGGGACTAGATACTATTATCTCCATTTTATAAGTGGGGAAAATAATTGTGGATAAGTAAAATACTAAAGATTAGTTGGAAAGCAGAATTGGAAGTTGATCCTCTTGGCTTACTTTTTCTTTAATGTTTTATTTCTGAGAGAGAGAAAGAGAGTGTGTGAGCATGGAAGGGTCAGAGAGAGAGCGAGACACAAAATCTGAAGCAGGCTCTAGGCTCCGAGCTGGCTGTCAGCACAGAGCTCTACCCGGGGCTCAAACCAACGAACCGTGAGATCATGACCTGAGCCGAAGTTGGATGCCCAACTGACTGAGCCACCCAGGCGCTCCTCTTGGCTTTAGTTTGAAATAAAAATGAAAGTCTCTCTTTAGCTTGTATATTTTTTTATTGATAATTATTATCCTGCATTTGAAAAAGGTGATATATTGCAATGTTACAATCTTACAACCTCAGATCCTGAGAAGTTGCTTGGATACACACCAGAACAACAGAACAACAAAGCTAAGCTCACACCTCAATCTTCGTTTTGCTTAAAATTTGTCTTAGATTAAAAGAAATACTTATTTTTACTAGCAAAACCCTCCAGGAGAGGAAATAAATTTGAAGTCAAAGACATAAGATGAATCTTTAAGGAGAGGAGATTTTATTACTTTCTTGCAATTAGATTTACTTAGTGAAGTGATATAGTAAAAACATTTTTTTGCCGTCCATTTTATTTTTGACAGAGAGGAGAGAGAGAGAGAGAAAGAGAGAGAGAGAGAGAGCTTAAGCAGGGGAGAGGCAGAGAGGGAGACACAGAATCCAAAGCAGGTTCCAGGCTCTTAGCTGTCAGCACAGAGCCTGAGGCAGGGCTCCAACTCTGGAGCTATGAGATCATGACCTGAGCAGGAACTCAGACCCTTAACAGACTGAGCCACCCAAGTGTCCCCAAAACAATTTTTAAAAAACATATTGACAGTGACCTATGCTCTGAATAGAATAAATCTCCATTTCTTACCAGGATGTAATTTATTATCTAGGTTAGCATTAAGTTTCTTTTATCTTTAGTAGTTCAGCTAGATATATTTTGATTAAATACACTACCAACTATTTATTCAATATTAATCACCCATATATCTTTACACCCATTTGCTACATTTCTCTCCCTTAATTTCTTGTCTGCCTTTAGAAAGGGAGGAAGAGAGAAGGGAAAAAAGAAAGAAAGATGCAATTTTATCTATTCAAAATGTGAAAATAATTCAACCAGTATCTACAACGTCTGGAGAATCTATATAATTATATTTTTGTTAGGTCAGATAGTTAAGCAGATCTAGTAGAATTATTAAAGACATTCAATTAATTTTTGCCTTCATCCCAGTAGTATCTTTCTATTCTTCACTTGGGCAGTGCACACATAAAAATGACATGTCTTCTTTATGATAGAAAATAGAAAAGAGAGTCGCCTGGGTGGCTCAGTCGGTTGGGCATCCGATCTCAGCTCAGGTCATGATCTCATGGTTTGTGGGTTTGAGCCCTGAGCTGGGCTCTGTGCTGAGAGCTAGCTCAGAGCCTGGAGCCTGCTTCAGATTCTGTGTTTCCCTCTCTCTCTGAACCTCCCCTGCTCATGCTGTCTCTCTCTGTCTCTCAAAAATAAATAAAAACATTTAAAATTATTTTTTAGAAAATAGAAAAGAATGCATGGGACATTTTAATTGCTACAATGCAGTAATCCTGTGTTAATATCCAGTACTAGTTAACCATGAATGTATTGAAAAGATTAAATTTACCCTCTGAGACTTCAACATTTTAATCTCTGGAGAACAAAATGATTATTTTTAATAGAGGTAATCCCAAAGCTTCACATGTCAATGGTAGAAATAAGAATTAGTATAACTAGATTTTCTGTCAACAATCACCAAAATAGAAATTATTAGAAATTTCAGACCCCTTTCAGAAACCAGTTCCAAGAACAAATTCTTTAATTATTTCCCCTTTTTCATTAATAATTTCTCTCTATTGCAAAACTAACCTAAAAATGGATAGTTTTAATCTAATCTTCTACTTTAAGTCTAATAATTTTATCAGCTGTGGAGAATCCCACCTGAATTGCCAGTGAAAATAGTCTGTATGCTTACTTAAATTTTGTTTGCTGTGGGTAAACCAACGGTATAACAAAAATGAAACTGTGATTGTAAAATTAAAGAGTACAGGTCATTTCTTTCTTCCTAATACACCAACACAATTGTTGTGCATCACCTAACAAGTAGTTTTTTTTTATGTGCACATTAGAGAAAATGCTTAGCATATTGTTCATTTGTCATTATAAACATCCTAGGAAGCCTTGGATGACAGGCAATTCACAAATACAATATTCTATACTAATTGAACTAGGATGAAATAGAACAGTAATCAGAAGTGATTTCACAATCTGCTAACCTTCTGAATTGAAAATAGTATCTTCCCCCAGGGTGGGGGGATATATTGTGACCATCGTAAACCAACAAGACCTGTATTACTTCATGTCTCATCAGAAAAAAAAGGTCTACCTACCCAAACAGCATTCTATTATCAAGTAAAAATACCTCAGAAGAAAGCGTTGATTTAAATGAAAGAAGCCACAATGGCAAAACTAGGACTTTGTGTCCTGCTTTGATTATAATTTCTGCCTTCCCCTTTAAAATGATGTATATACTTCTTTTTGATAGTTGTCCTCCTCTCCTTCCACCCCAAGTTTTTCCTCTGGACAGCTTTTTCTTGATAAATCTCTCACATAAATTCAAAGGTACTCCATGCTTTCAGTGGGTTATAAGGGTTACATTGAATCCTTTTACTTCATGTTGTGCACCATACTATAGACTTTGTGAGTGCTAAAACACATTTTTTAAAAAGAACATCTATACATGATTGAGGGTGTTTTACTAAAAACTTTAAAACCTTTACAGAATTAAAAGTAATCTTTTTTTAAAAAGTCAAGAAATACTGATGAATAGAATTGCTAACTATATTCCCTCATCCTTAATCAAGACTTCTTTCTGATGAAGATGGCAAGTGACTTTTTTCTTTCCATGCTTCTGAAACATATTATAGAGCTATTTTAATTTTCTGAATAACATATTTTAAGGTAGTGAAATGTGGAAGTTCTGTATAATTTAATTAGATGATAGAATAAATTGCATTTTGTAAATAATTTAGTCTCTAAGCAACTTATTCTTTCCCCCATTGTCATGCAATACAACTAGCTATTTTTTTTTTAATTTTAATGTTTCATTTATTTCTGAGAGAGGGAGGGAGAGAGAGAGAGAGAGAGAGAGAGAGAGAGAATAAACCGGAGAGGGTCAGAGAGAGAGAGGGGGATACAGAGCCGCCTCGGGGCTCGAACCCACGAACTGTGAGATCATGACCTGAGCAGAAGTCAGACCGCTTAACCGACTAAGCCACGCAGGGGCCCCTACAATTAGCTATTTTTAATAATGAATCTAGATTCAATAAAAGTGAAAAGTTTTGCTTGCTATTTCTAGTGTTTAATTACAATACCAAATATCCCATTTTTTAGATAGTACGGATTTAAAATTTCCAGTTGACTATTTCATGTTAACTTATTTCTGGGCATCTGTCACACCTGGATTTATTACCTCCTTAATTGCATGTGGATGCAAAAAGATCAGTGTAACAAACTGAATCTTCTCATGACAAATATAGGAAACAAAATGGAGTATTTTCCCATAGTATGAAGGATCCATACATCAAGTATTCAAATATTACTTCCCATTTAAAATATAATTATAATACTTTAAGTAAATTTGATGCTTCTCAGGAGCTAAATAGGATCTTATGGCTGGAACTAAATGAAAAAGCTAGAATGTGATAGGAAGTGAAGATGGAAATAAAGGCAGCAACCACATCAGAGAGGCTTTGTAGACCACTAGGGAAGAGCGTAGAGATTGGTTTCCATGGGAATTTACCATTGTCTTCAAGATTAGGCAGTGTGTTCTTTTTAAATTTCTTATCTGTTAAACACAGCCACGTTGAGATCTATTACTCTAGTTTTGTATTAAAATCTTTGAACTTTTAACGAGTTAATATGTAGAATAACTGACATGTGTTATTTGCCTGATCTATTGATTGTGAATAAGAAAAAGACACAGATTTCTTCCTATCCTGATGTATTACTGACAGTATTAAGATTGTTTATAAAGTGTTTAAGAAGAGGGGTACCTTGGTGACTCGGTCGATTGAGCATCCAACACTTGGTTTTGGCTCAGATCATGCTCCCAGGGTCCTGGGACTGAGCCCCATAAAGGGCTCCACACTGAGTGGAGCCTGCTTGGAATTGTCTCTCTCTCTCCCTCTGCCCCTCTCCCCTGCTCTCTTTGTCGCTCTCTCTCAAAATGGAGGAAAGAAAGAAAAGCTAAAGTGTTTAAGAAGGCGATTGTTTAAGGAGATTTCCTAGGACAAGCTTCAAATTAGAAATTAAAACTATAGTGGAAGAAGGATTTCCCTCCAAACAAATAACAATCTTGTTAAGTTATGAGAGAGAGCTACATGTAGAAATGGATTTTAATATTTACAATGGAACAAATGGTATATGAAATGTACATTGTTAAAAATTCACTATGTTAAATTTGATAAAGTATATATCTAACCTAGTTAAATCCTCCATAAACTTCATGAATGAGTAAAGTTTTCCAAGTCTGTACTACAGATATTCTCAGATTTGATTTTTTTATATTTAAAACCAAAAGATGCACCATATCTAAAATGGTAATACCAGTAAAGGAATTATATAGTATTTTTGAAGGGGTGCAAGATGCAGACTTTTGGAGAAAACTTCCAATCAAATAGATTTGTTTTAAGACAGACACATAGAAAGATAGCATAAGTTGGGGCACCTCCATGGCTCAGTCAGTTAAGTGTCCAAATTTGGCTCATGTCATGATCTCAAGGTTCATGGGTTAGAACCCTTCATCTGGCTGGCTCTGTGCTGATAGCTAGGAGTCCAGACCCTACTTCAGATACTGTGTCTCCATCTTTCTTCTCTTACCCCACTCCCACTCTGTTTCTTTCTCTATCAAAATAAATAAACATTAAAAAAAAAAAAGGAAGAAAGAAAGAGAGGCACTTGGGTGGCTCAGTCGGTTAAGCATCAGACTTCGGCTTAGGTGGTGATATCATGGTTCATGGGTTCGAGCCCCAGGTCAGGCTCTGTGCTGACAGCTAGCTCAGAGCCTGGAGCCTGCTTCAGATTCTGTATCTGCCTCTCTCTCTGACCCTCTCTTGCTCACTCTGTCTCTCTCTCTCTCTCTCAGAAATAAATAAAAAAGATTTTAAATTTCTTTTTTAAAAGAAAGAAAGATAGCATACCTAAAAGACAACTTAAAGTATGGCAAAGATCTTAGATTCCTACTTCATTTCAGTTAACAATCAGCTTTGTAACCTGAACAAATTATATGACTTCTAGTTTGCTTATTAAAAATTTAAGTGTTAGACAAATCCAAAGATATACTTATAACTACTTATACAATTTATTAAGATAGTTGTTATAAATATCAGAACAACATTGTAATAGAAAGTACTGTCCCATCAAATCTTTGAGAACACAAATTTTAAATTCAAACTCATTTAATCGTTGAATGCAGTGCTAATCAAATGTATTGGATTTGAATTGAGTTGCTATTATTTCAAATAAAACTAAACAGCCACACAAATTAAATTTTACCTACCAAGAACACGCATTATCATAAAAATAAGCATGTTATTAAGTTAATAGTGTTTTAAAGAAAATTTTACAATATGGAACATAAAAAAATGACAATGTATATTTTACTCACTGTTTCTACATTAGGAAATTATGTTATCTTGTTTTTACTGTTTTTAAGATTCTGTAGGATTTATAAAACATTTTTTCATCACATTAGGTGATATTTCAAATATTATTTATTAAGATATTGAGTATAAATTGTCAAAAATAATTATTTTCTTTGCCAAGCCTCATAAAATAAATAGAATCTGTGTAAAAATCTCGTCATGTGCAATGTATCCCTTTGGGTGAAAACGAACAATCAGTCTTAATTAAGAGTATTGGACATTGAAAGTAATCAATTTGATAACTTATTACCCATTTCCTCTGGATGGAAAACCACCACCAGAAACCATATTCTGAATTTACATATAATAATTGATTTGTATGAGGAATCCCATTAGCTAACACTTGTAAAAAGTTCAACAAGACAAGGCTTGGCAGCAATAGAGATCCAGGATATCAATTTGTAATGTGTGATTTAAACAGTGGCGGTATTGTATAACATTAAATAAAATCATAAAAGTAATAACTACTTTACATATTCTGAGAGTACAAGAGACCATTTGTTTGTATGGTTTTATTTATTTATTTGTTTATTTATTTAAAGTTTTCTTATTTATTTTGAGAGAGAGAGAGAAAGAGAGAGAGAATGAGCTAAGGAGAAGCAATGAGAGAGGGAGACAGAGAAAATCACAAGCAGACTCTGTGCTGTCAGCACAGAGCTCAATGAGGGACTCAAACTCATTAATCATGAGATCATGACCTGAGCTGAAAGCAAGAGTCAGATTCTTAGCCAACTAAACCACCCAGGTAACTCTATATTATTTTAGTTTTTAAATTCAGCTTTATTGAGATTGTCAGAACATCAATAACTTAGGAAAATTGCTTTGGACACAACAATATAAATCACCATATATTTTACGATACTTCTACACACTCAACACACATGTTACCAGTTATAAGGACATCTAGATATAATAGTTGCAATTAGCTAATTTCTAGTGGATAATACCCATAATATATATGGATATTAAAACATATTAAGATGTTTTATTTTTAAACCAAAATAATGGGTAAATTTATTTTGTTTTTATTTTTTGGTTGTTTTTTAAGCTTTTAAGTTTAATTCCAGTATAGTTAACATAAAGTGTTATATTAGTTTTAAGTGTGCAGTATAGTAATTCAACAATTGTATACATGGTTACTCAGTGTTTATCATGATAAGTGCACTCTTAATCCCTTTCACCTATTTCACCCATCCCCCCACCCTCCTCTGTTTTATATGCTTTATTTTTAAAAAGTACCCTCAGTAAAAGTTTTTTTTTTTCAACAGGAACATAGTTTACTTAAAGCACACCTCAGAGTACATATATAAAACATTCCATCCAAGAAAAATATACGTTTTCTTCAAATACACAGAAAAATCCCCTGGTTAAATCACATAAGAGACTGAACAAATATTACAAATTTAAGAAGACTGGAATCATACCTAGTATATTTTCCAACCACAATGATACAAAATTGAAGAACAACAATAAAACAAAACAGGAAAACCTACAATGTTAATATTAAACATTTAAAATATAATCATGAAATATTTCATATGTAAATATTAAAAAATACACTACTGTACAAGGAATGGGCCAAATAATAAATCAAATGACAAAGCAAAATATGTCTCAAAACAATAGAAAAAGAAAATACAATATTCCAAAACCTATGGTATGCAGCAAAAGCAGATGTTAGGGTGAATTTATGCTTTAAATGCTTGTATTAAGAAAAAAAGTTCAAATAAACAGCTTAACATCACACCACAAATACTAGAAAAAGAAGAAACTTAGTTCAAATTTAGTCTTTGAAAGGAAATAGCAAAGAAAACTCAGAAATAAACAAAATAGAGACCAGAATAAACAATAAGATAACATTGAAAGTAATGACCAGTTTTTCAAAAAAAAAAATAAACAAAACTGGCAAAACTTTAAATACATTATGAAAAAAAAGAGAAGACTCAAAAACCAAAATAAGAAATGGAAGAGAACGATACAGCAGAAAACCACAGAAATGGATAGAGGGATAACAGATCACTATAAACAATTATATACTAAAAATCAGATAACTTGAGGGAAAAAAAAACAGATAATTTTTGAAACTGCACAGATTACTATGATTGAATGATGAATCTTGAATGTAAGAAATTGGAAATCTTCTTAGACTAGTAACAAAAATGAAAGTTGAATTAGAAATAAAAAATCTTCTGCACAGAAAAGCACAAGACCACATGGTTTCCTTGGTGAATTCTAAGAAACATTAAAAAATTAGTGACAATCTTTATCAAAATCTTACAGGAGTGCCTGGGTGGCTCAGCATCTGACTCTTGGTTTCAGCTCAGTCCATGATCTCATAGTTTGTGAGTTCAAACCCCACCTTGGCTCTGCACTGACAGTGTGGAGCATGCTTGGGATTCTCTCTCTCTCCTTTCTGTCCCTCTGGTGCTATCTAAATAAATACGTTAATTAATAAATAAATAAATTAATTAATTACTTTTTAAAAAGTAAGTAGCATATAATGTGATATAGTTTCTGTAGTAGAATTTAGTGATTAATCACTTACGTAAAACACCCAGTGCCTCTCCCAACAAGCGCCCTCCTTAAGGAGTGCACATCACACACTTAGCTTATCCCCCCACCCAACATACCTCCAGCAACCTTCATTTGTTCTCTGTATTTAAGAGTCTCTTATGGTTTTCCTCTTCCTCTGTTTTTATCTTATTTTTCTTTCCCTTCCCCTATGTTCTTCTTAAATTCCACATATGAATGAAATCATATGATATTTATCTTTCTCTGACTGACTTATTTTGCTTAGCATAATACATTCTACTTCCATTAACGGTGTAAATGGTAAGATTTCATTCTTTTTGATTGCTATTATTCCATTACACACACATACACATACATACCGCATATATACCACCATATATATTCCATTATATGTATATATATATTCCATTATATATATATATAATATATATATATATATATATATATATCACACTTTGTCCACTTGTCACTTGATGAAACTTTGGGCTCTTTCCATAATTTGGCTATTGTTGATAGTATTGCTGTAAACATTGATGTACATGTGCTCTTTTCAAATCAGTATTTTCGTATCCTTTGTATAAATATCTAGTAATGCAATTGTTGGGTCACAGGGTAGCTCTATTTTTAATTGTTTGAGGAACATCCATACTGTTCTCCCAGGTGGGTGCACTAGTTTGCATTCCCACTAGCAGTGCAAAAGGGTTCCCCTTTCTCCACATCCTTGTCAACATCCATTGTTTCCTGAGTTGTTAATTTTAGCCATTCACAAGTGTGAAGTGGTATCTCATTGTGGTTTTAATTTGTATTTCTCTGATGATAAGTGATGTTGATAATCTTTTCATGTGTCTGTTAGCCATCTGGATGTCTTCTTTGGAAGTGTTCTGTTCATATCCTTTGCCCATTTCTTCATTGGATTACTTGTTTTTAGGGTGTTGAGTTTGATAAGTTCTTTATAGATATTGGGTATTAACCCTTTATCAAATATGTCATTTGCTAATATCTTCTCCCATTCCATCAATTGCCTTTCAATTTTGTTGATTGTTTCCTTCACTGTGCAGAAGCTTTATATCATGATGAGGTCAAATTTTATTCTTTTTGATGACATTGCAAATGAGACTGTTTTCTTAATTTATTTTCCAGAAGATTCTCTGTTTAGAAACACAACGGATTTTTGCATATTGATTCTTTTTATACCACTACTTACAGAATTCATTGATTAGTTCTAAGAGTTTTTGGTGTAAGTCTTTACAGTTTTCTGTATATGCTTTCATGTCATCTGTGAACAGAGACACTTTTTTACTTTTTTCTTTCTAATTTGCACACATCTTTAATTGTTTTTTTTGTTTTGCTTAATTGCTCTGACTAGTATTTAATATAAATGTGTTAAATAGAAATGGGAAAAGTGGGCACTCTTGTTTCTGATGTCAATGGAAAAGTTTTTAGTGTTTTGCTGTTGAATATGTTAGCTGTGGGCTTGTCATATATGGTCTTTGTTATATGGTAGTACAGTTCTTTTATATATAATATGTTGAGAGTTTTATCATGGCTGGATGTTAAATTTTGTTAAGTGATTTTCCTTGCACCTATTGAGATGGTCATATTTTGTATCCTTCAGGTTCTCACATTAATTTTCATATTATAAACACATTTTGTATTCCTGGGATAAATCCCACTTGATCATTATGCACAGTTCACTTCTGTGTGATTGATCTTTTGCATCTATATTAAAAATGAGGCACCTGAAGTCGAATGCTTAGTTGGTTAAACATTTGACCTCAGCTCAGGTCATGATCTCACAGATTGTGAGTTTGAGACCCACATTGGGCTCTGGACACTGGCAGTGCAGAGCCTGCTTGGGATTCTCTCTTTCTCTCTCTCTGCCCCTCCCCAACTCATGCTCATGCTCTCTCTCTCTCTCACTCTCTCTCTCTCTCCTTATCAAAATAAATAAACATTAAAACAACTGATGTTCGTCTTTAGTATTCTTGTCATTTTTTTCTCTGATTGTGATATAAGAGTAATAAAATCCTCATGGCATGTCTTGGGAAGTGCTCTATCCACTACCCATTTGGGGAAGAACTTGAAAAGTACGGTATGAATCTTTCTCATCCTTTACTTATTTTTTAAGTAAAGGATTTTTCTTAAGAAATTTTATTTTGGTCTGTGAACTGAAAGTATGTTTCCTTTAGAGTGCATATTGTTGGATCATTTTCTTTTTAAATTCTATTCTGATAATGTCTACCTTTTGATTGGAGTTTTCAATATATTTGTGTTTGACGAGATTGATTCTATCCATTGGCTTCTGGACTAGCAGCACAGAACCTGCTTAGGATTTTCTCTCTATGGCTCTCTTTGATACTTTCTTTCTCTCTCTCTCTCTTTCTCAAAATAAATAAATAAACTTAAAAAACTGTGTGATGTAATTACTGAATAAGTAGGATTTAATCTGCCATTTTTCTATTAAAATTTTTAAATGTTTATTTATTTTTGAGAGAGAGTACAAGCACTGTAGAAGCAGAGAGAGAGGGAGATACAGCATCTGAAGCAGGTTCCAGGCTCTGAGGTGTCAGCACAGCCCCTGACTTGGAGCTTAAATCCATGAACCATGAGATCATGACCGGAGCTGAAGTCAGATACTTAACTGACACTTAATAGGTGTCCCTCTATTTGTTTTATGTATGTTTTATACCTTATGTGTTCCTTTTATCTTGCTTTCAATACTCTCTATTGTGCCATTTTAATTCTCTTTTTTCTTTAACTATATTTTTGAGCTATTCTGTTAAAAGTTGCCTGTGGGTTTTCCATTAGCATCTTAACATAAAGCACAGTACAACTAACTTTAATAATTGCAAAATATCTGCCCAATATACTCTGCTCTTATCTGTTTCTCTGCACAATTACCACACAAGATTTTAAAGTTCTTTTTTGGGGGGGTGGTATGGCACCTGGGTGGCTCAGTGCTCAGGTTATGATATCTTGGTTTGTGAGTTTGAGCCCAGGGTTGGGCTCTGTGTTGATGGCTCAGATTCTGGAGCATACTTCGGATTCTGTGTCTGCCACTCCCTGCTCTTACTCTGTCTCTCTCTCTCAATCAAAAATAAATAAATAATAAAATAAATAAATAATGTCTTTCTTTTTTATTTGGATCCCTCCTCTCTGTGATTTTCCTTGTTTTGTTGTTTGTTTGTTTTGTTTTGAGAGGGGGATGCAAGTGGGTAGGAGCGAAGAAGAAAAGGAGATTCTTTTTTTTTTATTCTTTTAGAGAAAGAGAGGGCAAGAAGAAGCAGGGGACAGCAGCAGAGGGAGAGTTGCCAAAGTCGGGCTCCGGCAGGTCCAGGGGTCCCTGAAGGATGGACGGTGTAAGCGAGGGAACTAGGGAGAGAGCCCCGAGATCCTTTCTGGTCACCAGGCAGGCATCTCTGTCCGGTCGGTTTTGGTGTCTTTATTTACAGGTCAAATGTTAACAGGGCATTAGAAAATGGTATTTTTAAAATGGATAATTCTCTGTGATAAGATGCTTTGGAATATTTATAGAAATATTCTTGCAGAACTACCCCAATTATAGTGAGGTTGAGTAAATTTTACAACTAAGAAAATAACAGGGTGTTCTTGGTGAAAAACAAGATAACATATACATTTGTTTAATCTAATAATGCTAAGATTATGTCATGGGTTAAGTTGTGTATAGATAGGTTAGGAGTCATTCTGTCTGGCTCACAAGAGGAAGAATGTATTTGAGCTGATTAATAACTTTTTGATTTGAAGCTGAATGCATAAATATCATGGGGGCCCTAAATGTGTCAACCTTTGTATTTGGGTTTAAGTTTTAACTACTCTTATCCATCCTCATCACAGCTGCCAGTGTAAGAAAAGGTGTTTGTTGAATGTAGGCCTTAGGGAATGGACTGCTATATATCACCAGTTAGTAAAGGTATATGTAGTGACTTATGTTCTGTCCTTATCTGTTCCTTCTCTTTAAATTAGGCTCTTTGTTTCCAGGCCAGACTTAATTGTCCATTTATATTCCTTATTGCACCAGAGAGCCAACTGTACCTCTAAAGAGTTTAGCTCATTTCCAATACATAGAATAGCTTCCTCAAGTGCATTTACCTTTGTGTCTAGTTTTTTTGTCTATGATTTCTTGAATAGCTAGGGCATGAGAAACATTTTTGTTTCTTTGATTTACAAGTTGAGCTGTATGAACCTCTTGGACTAACACAACAGTAGAAACAGAATGTACACATAAAGGTCAATCTTTTATGTGTAAGGGTCATTAGTCTGTTTAAAGCTCGAGGGAAGTATGGAGGGAAACAGGACTTGCTGGAGACACCATGTCTGTTTGCATAATCACAAAAGAAGAAGTTTCTACAATAAGTTCTTTCACAAGGTGCAAACATCATACCAGGGCCAGAATAAGGGGACAAGTAACTCTGGATACCAATCAACAAGATGCTTTGGGGGTCGGTGTTCAAGCAGAAATAATTGAGTGGGAGTGGATATCAGTCATCATCTGATGACAGGAGGCCTTGCAAACCTGCCTTAACCTCTCAAGAAGCATTCTCACTAGTGAGTTCAGAATGTCTCCCAACAGAGAGTGAGGGAGAATATTAAGCAGGTTCCATGTGCAGCTCAGAGCCTGATAAAGAGCTCTATCTCAGGAACCTGGGATCATTACCTGAGCAGAAATCAAGAGTCTCACACTCTACAACTGAGCAACCCAGGGGCCCCAAACTGTATCTACTGACACTTCAAAGAAGATGAAACTTTATTTTTAAGGCCTATCTGAAATATGACCACAAGAACTAGGTAGTATTCTAAGAGGTGTTTTTGTAATGTGGATCTCGGCCACTGTTCCCTTTTTTCAAGAGTCAAGTACCCTTCAGTTTATTTAATTATTTACCTTTCTTTCTCTGTATTTTTTTTTTAAGTTTTATTTATTTCTAGGAGAGAGAGAGAGAGAGACAGCGTGAACAGGGGAGGGTCAGAGAGAGAGGGAGTCACAGACTGAAACAGGCTCCAGGCTCTGAGCTGGCAGTCAGCACAGAGCCCGACGCGGGCTCGAACCCACGAACCGCGAGATCATGACCTAAGCGAAAGTCGGACGCTTAACCGACTAAGCCACCCAGGCGCCCCTCTTTCTCTGTATTTTATTTTATTTTGTCTAGAGTTTGTAACTGGTTTTGGCAGAATTGTTATTTCCATTATTATACTTTTTTTTTTTAATGTTTTATTTATTTCTAGGAGAGAGAGAGAGACAGCGTGAGCAGGGGAGGGTCAGAGAGAGAAGGAGTCACAGACTGAAACAGGCTCCAGGCTCTGAGCTGGCAGTCAGCACAGAGCCCGACGCGGGGCTCGAACCCACGAACTGCGAGATCATGACCTAAGCAAAAGTCGGACGCTCAACCGACTAAGCCACCCAGGCGCCCCTCCATTATTATACTTTTTTAATAAAGCAGAAAGACGAGCTTTTGAATTTGTTAATGTTTACTCATTGAAGTGACTCCATGCTTATCAAGCAGCAATGAGAATGTTAGGACTCAGCCTACTTAGATGACAAAAAGGAACATTTTGCTAATTAGGCTTAAATATACCTAGTATCAGTCTGAAACATTTATGTATCATGAAAAGTAATAAGTGGCCCTGTAATTTTATATACAATTCTTTGAAAAATTGACTTAGCATGGTTCAACAATATCTAGTGAGAACAGCTGTGAGACACCAACTGAAGTATGCAAATCATATTACTATTATTTAGACTTTGATGAAGTTTCCAAAGTAATACCACTTTGTGAGTAATATCTGAGCAACTTACGGTGGCCTTCTCTGGTGATAATATTATGACTGACATAAATTGTGTGTTTTTTTTTCAATTTAAATTTGTACAAGCAAAACCTCTATACCTTCACAAAAGCTCTCAATCTTGCACATGTTATTTTGAATTTAGTCCTGATTTACTTAAACCTTTTCCAGGTCAAAATCACCAGGAATGGTAGGTAGTCATTGAAATGACTCTTATTTTTCTCCTGTTTTTGCTAGAGACCCTTCAGGTATTGTAAATACTCTCCCATTTTTGTATAATCTTAGCTTCTAGGAAAGCTTTCTATCTATTTCAGAAATCTGTGACATCAAGACTGGTAAGAGTAAAGTTCCCTTGAAGGCTAGTATTCCAAACATAGTTTGGGTCAGGAACTAAACACTGGATAGAGATGAGGGGAATTTCTGGACAGAAATTCTTTGTTATCTCCTTACTAATATATGACCTTCTTTGCTGTCACATTTATTCTGTTAGAGAGAAAGAGAAGGAGAGAGAGAGGGAGAAAGAAGGTTGAATTTGATTTCTCATCAATTTTAACTTATCAAAATGATATGATCATTTTTCATTCAGTACTCATCATAAATCCAAATAATTTGCAGGTTAGACTGAGTCTGATGTTTTCTTGCATGTAACACATAATATTCTTTTGTTCTACTAGGACAGTTACCTAACCTTACCAGATATTTAAGGCTTTGACTTTTTCTACACATTGCAATTACAAACTCTTATAAATTTGTGAGGCGACATTATAAGGTTCTAAGACACATTCTCCTTTTTCATTCTCAGAAATAGCCAATATCTTAGAGAATTATTACAGGTGGGATTTAAGCCTATGACATTTATAATACAATATATGTTACATTCTTTTAGTTACTTGGATCTAACTACATCTTCTCTAAGCCCCTACTCCTCCCCAATTTCATCAAAGTATCTCATGTGTTTGCATTCCAAAAATCTAGAGAAGGCAGACCCTTGTCCAGATCCTTACAGTTTGTCCTCAATGGATGCCCATCTTCTGTTCCCTGAGCATGGCCAAAGATGCCCTCCCAGATCTCCATCAATCTGATGCTGAGTTAGCATTCTATGAATATTACGCTGCCCAGGGATCTCATCATAAATCAATCCTGTCTAACGCATCTTCCATCGTGTTATCTCCATTGTCAGGGAGAGATAAGCTCATCTTCACCTCCAGTCATTTTTCACTTTACCCACTAAATGTACCTCCCTCCATTCTTCCTCATCCCACACACTCTGTGAAAATCCAATATAATTCCTCTAAGTGAGTTTTTTTTGAAAAGTAATGCTGACTCTAATTTTTGTGACAGGATACTTTCATCAGGTAATTCACCATGTTACACATGAAGAGGATTATATACTTGTTTTTATAATTGAGGTAGGGCAGGAACAACTTTTTTTTATATTGTATGGAATAAAGAAGGTAAAAAACAAAAACAGTTGTATCTCATTTCTATGGAGTGTGAAATGCATTATCTCCTATTTACATTTGGATGACACAAACTTCATAATCTAATCAGCTCTTAAGAAGAAATCTGACTATACAGGCAGTTTGTCTCAGTGCCCTATTTTGTGTCTACTTACTTGGAATAACACTTGAGACGTGTTGTTATTTTTCCAAGAGGCAAAAGGCCTATTTGCCCGGAAAGTAATTTATCATTGCTTGTATTCTAGAATCTAGTTTACCATGAGGTCCAAAGAAGTTATGCATTAATATTTGTTGAACAACTTTTTCACACAAAATTAATTAAGTAGTAAAAGAATGTTACAGAGGAACAAAGTGGCAGGTGATCTATACAAAAAATAAATGACCCGCCTTTACTCACAGTGATTCTCACACCTTTACCTTCATCTTTTCCTTTGTAACCCACCATCTCAGAATTTTCTTCTCCAGTTCATAGAAGGCAGAAAGGGAGAAAAGAGACTCTTCGCTTCCTGAACAGTAGAAGAAAACTAAAGTATATTTAAAAAGGGAAAACTAACTATAGTTCTTTATTGTAAAAATGATGAGTTTTAGCAGAGGCTTTAGTAAACTACATTATTTCAGGGGATATTCATGGGTTGCCTTGAGACTATCCATGATTCTCTTTGATAAGTTTCATTTCTCTCTTTAATAAATGTGAAATCCCCTTTCAGAGCAGAATACAATTATATTTTGGTAATTACTTTTGTTTTGCATCAATGTAACCTTGGCTCTGGTACACTTTAGACTAGAAATAGAAATGCTAGTTAGCATTTTCTAAGTTATGGCTACCTTCAAAAGGCATGCCTATCAGTATGATGTGGTATGTGGTAATATGCAATGTGCAAAAAGATGGATAGAAACCAGTCAAAAGAATCAGATAGCTCAGAGCTGACCATTTAACATAATATTGAAGAAGACAGGTATCAGGTGAGATGCACTGTGCAATAGCAGATATATATATTTTAGTTACTTGTATCTAACTACATCTTCTCTAAGCCCCTACTCCTCCTCAGTTTCATCAAGATTTCTCATGTGTTTGCATTCCAAAAACTAGAGAAGGAAGACCCTATATATATATATATATATATATATATATATATATATATATATATATATACGTATACACATATATACGTATATGTATACGTGTGTGTGTGTGTGTGTATATATATATATATATATATATATATATATATATATATATATAATTATAAAAGAAGTATCAAGAGGGAGGTCTGTAGTTTGGTAGTAGGTGAACTGCGGGGATAGGCCAGGAGTTTTTTCTTTTAAAATATTAACGAACTTTTGTGTTTTCCCCTTTAAATCTAGATTTCACCTGGTTTAAATAAGATTTTAAGTGTGGGTTAAAAAGTCACTAACTTCCTACTCATTATTTCTAAATGGATTAATCTTTTCAGTTATTTCATAAATGGAATTTTTCTTATAGGCCTGCAGTAAAATTAGTCCAAATTGTGTGCAGTACATAAAAAGAATGATGGCTGTTTCACGTCCATTAATCCTGCACACTCAGTTCAATTTGTCACATTTAAGTTGATCATATGGAGATAAATAAGAATTCAAGACATAATTACCTAGAGTAGATACTTTTCAATCTTAAGTGTTTCATGATGAAAAAAAGGCTCATATTAAACATCTGCTGGGAGAAACCAACTTAGGAAGAGGATTAACTTAGCCCCTCTTTAACATTTCTCTCTTCAAATAAACCTTTTGTCTCTTTAACTGTGAACTTGACACAGATGGTACATTTCACTTAGTGCCAACATCCTCTGTCCCTAAGAACTGTGAATTGCTTTGTGGAAGTAAACTTTTAAATAATGGAATCAATCCTGTTTTTCAGTTGGTTTATCAGATATAGGGGTTGACTTTTGGTGGTAATAAATAAAATTATATGCTCAATTAGAAAAACTGTTAAACCTCTGATTTTAAAATTAGATTTTAGGGGTATATTTTTCCTTTTTTCTGCTTCTATTTTTGTAATAATTATCTACTTGTAAGACCCATTGTATATGTATGCATGTGTGTGTGCACATGTGTGCATGTGTGTGTGTGTGTGTGTGTGTGTATGTAATTATAGCACAGAGTATATTATTCACCTGAATTCATTCCTTGGAATTATCTAGGAAGAAGCCTCTTAAATATGTGAGAAAAGTTAGTAGCAGTAAACCTCTAATACTGTATTAATTAATATTATAAACTTGAGTATTTAACAATAATGTATTCTTTCCTTTCTTAGAGTCTAAACTTTCAAGAACTGATAAGTTTTCTGCCCCTGTATAGTATTACGTATGAGCTCAAAACTTTTTTATTTAATTGAAGATGTATATTCTAGAAATAGAAATATTACAACTTTTGGAAGTTTCTAAGTACGTTTTATTCTGTTATACTCTTTTTTTATTTTTTTTCTTAATGTTTTATTTATTTCTGAGAGAGACAGACAGTGGGAGCAGGGGAGGGTCAGAGAGAGAGAGATACAGAATCTGAAGCAGCCTCCAGGCTCTGAGCTAGCTGTCAGCATAGAGCCAGATGCAGGGCTTGAACCCACGAACCATGATATCACCACCTAAGCCGAAGTCTGATGCTTAACCGACTGAGCCACCCAGGCACCTCTATCCTCTTTTTTTCCAAGTGTTTTGACAGGTTAAATAACTAGTTGTTTTCTGAAAACCATCAGCTTAAAAATGAGGAATCAGAATGTTTATTTTGGTTGGCAACTAATAGATTTCTGCAAACCACTTTAAGGCTGTTTCTGAGAGCCTCCCTTCAAAGTCTTCATCAAAGCCTTGATAGATGGCAGCTGGCCTTTGAAAATGCACTATCTGAAGCAGGCTGAAAACTCACAGGCACCTGTAGGCGCAGACAATCCTTTTGCAGTGTGAATTATAGGGGACAGGCATTCTAGCATTTTTTTAGTACCAAGATTTACAAAGAAGCAAATTCCCTTTGAGCAGGAGCACACAAGGTCAGTACTCCCTTCAAGTCTCATATTTCAGGGACTATGCCACTGACATAAAAGAATTTAGGAGTGGAAAGTGTTTCTAAAGGAAGGGAGAGATTGTGATAGCCTAACTACTTTAGATTTTGCACTGTGCATGTTTCAGTGTGATAGGCTCTCACTGAAAAAAGTTACTGTATTACTTAAAATTGCTGTATTTTACTCAGAGTTCAAATATCTCTGCTTTTCAGTCTAACATACCTCAGGATGCTTGGGGAAATGTCTTGAGCAAATTCATAAGAATAAGAAAAACTGAATTTTGACAGATTTACTGACAGAATACAAAAAGGGCCCTGAAGGAGCCAACAATTCTGACAGATTTTGATGTGGGGGTAGAGGGGGTCAGATTCTGAAAGTTTCATAAAAAGCCAAATTCTTACCTAGTCATCTTTACCATAGCTTCTGGTCTAATGTTAAATAAATGTACCAAATATAATCCATGAAAGTATTGTATTTCAAGAAAATAGTGGACTCTATGTAAAGTACAAGGTTTCCAGTCTGAGAGTATGAAAGAATGATGGAGATGGAGTGTTTTAACCACATGTAATATAAAAGTTTCTGTGAATATTTTATTCATTTTTAAAGTAAATAAAGTGGGCACTTGTTGGAATGTATGTAAGAGACGAATGATGGGAATCTACTCCCAAAGCCAAGAGCACACTATATTCACTGTATGTTAGCTAACTTAACAATAAATTATATTTAAAAAAAATAAAGAAAATAACGTTGATTGATGAAAACCTATTAAAGAAACAGAATTTCACAACCTACACTTCCTCTCAGTCAACTAAAGAAATAAATGTTCTTGCACATATAATATTTCAGAAATTGTTTCTTGAATTGTTATTCAAAGGTAGTAAGAGGTAAGCATCTAAGCCATCAAAAGACATGAAGGGAGGGGCGCCTGGGTGGCTTAGTTGGTTAAGCGTCCGACTTTCTTTGGGTCATGATCTCGCGGTTGGTGGGTTCGAGCCCCACGTCGGGCTCTGTGCTGACTGCCAGCTCAGAGCCTGGAGCCTGCTTCAGATTCTGTGTCTCCCTCTCTCTGACCCTCTGCTGCTCACGCTGTCTCTCTCTCTCTCCTAAAAATAAATAAAACATTAAAAAATTTAAAAAAAAATCTAGTATATGTATACATACTATCCACCCACCCATCCATTCATCCATCCATCCATCCATCCATCCATCAGACACTCTGCTAAGTGTTAAAGTTTTGCAGGCAAATAAAACAAAGCACTACCTTTGATAGTTTCCCAGCTTAATAGAGAAAGAGAAACAGAGAAGGAGAAAAAACTGAAGAAATCAATAAATGCAGTGAGGTATTCTTATAGGAGCACAGAACATAGGGCTCAGGTATTAACCTCAGTGTAGTCTTATAAAATGAATTGTAATAGGAAAAGGCCCTTTCCAGGAGGGAACACAAGAGGACTTAAAGCATAGAGATGGTTTGTGTACTTTTAAGTCTGAGAGCCACAGACAGTGTGATGAAGCTAGAGAATGAGGTGTGACTGAATAGAGAGATAAGAGGAAAATACGTATTATTCAATATGTATTACATACAATTACGTATTACATACAAATATGTATTATTTGTTTTTTGTGTGTGACAGATTAGTTAAGACTCTATCCTGAACTATAGCTTGCATATTATTTTCAGACATGAGACATTTCTCCCATAAAGGTTTTCAGACACCAATAGATAAATTGGTAAAGATGGAACGGCCCATTTAAAGCAGGGTGACAAGCCCATGTTTCCATCTACTCTTCCATTTTCTTCTCTGGCCAAAGACACTTTTTTCTTACCATCCCACCATGACTGGAGTACCATTTCAAAAACCTCTGCTATTTATAGCGAGGACTCAGTGAAAGTTTTAAAAGCTGGAGGGGAGGGGTGAAAAAATTCATCATGGTGAGGAGTCTGAAGAAGTGTGGATGGAGAAGTGGGCAAGAATATATGACAGCTCTATTTTCTGAGGACTGCAAAAGTTGCTTTCTTTCCTTCATTGGAGCACTTGTAGCCAAATGACACAAAGAATTTATTGTGGCAGAACTGACCTTATGTGACATTTCTTGTCACTCTGGATAGGTTTAACTAAATCCATATATCCCCTTTGACTTTGTATCAAATGCACCATGAGTGCCACCTCAAAAGATTCAATAAATTATAGACCCATGTTCCCTGGGGCAAAAATAGCATCTAAGGAGACATGTCAATGTAATTAAATCATTATAAACTGATATTAAACATTTAGGTAGTAAATATATAATACTTGATTATAGTCAAGCCAAGGCTTCCTTTGGACTTTTTCCTAGAGTTAAAGATATAGGCAAAATCTCAAAAAGCCACTTGAAAAGAAAATGAAATGAAGTCTAAAATTGCAAGTGAAAATTTGAGGAACATTGTGGCATATGTAATCTATGGAAATAATTTGGACAGAAATTTTACATATAAAGAATATTTGTGATATTCTTTAAGTAGGATTTTTATTTAATTTGTGTATTTACTTTTTTGTATTTTTGAAATCTTAGGTTTTTAATTACCCTTTTTCTAAATACCTGTTTATTATGCACCTACTAAATGCCAGATATTGGATGATACTGATTTGACAACAGATGAATATGCTCCTGCCCTAGATCCCTGTTTGAAATTGACTTCTTTCAGCCAGTCATATTTATAGATCTCCTCTGATCCATGTTCTTATGTCCCCTTTACATAGAGACATGCTGTGACTCCTTTTATTCAGGAACAACTACCACACTACCCCGTCAGTCCCCATCACTCCTAAATGGTGTCACCCTGCTTTATTTTCCTCCACTGTAATTGTCAACATCTGGCATTTCATATATTCACTTCTTTGTATTCTGTCTGTTCTCCCTAGCATTGAAGGCATGGCCTTTGTTCTGTCATTGTCCCTTCTACCTATTCTTACAGCTAAGAAGAAGACCAAAGTTTCCTCCTTTCTGGGAGTATTCATTCCTCCTGGATTCTGGATTCCACTCTCTTTCAGACTGAAGCCTCACCCATGGATGGGTAGTTAAATGATACAAGGGGAGACACATAATGAGAGTAATGAAAATTTAATATATTGAATATGAAAGAAGATTAGGATCCACACAGTTATTAGGAAGGGAAAGTCATATATAAATAATTGAAATAGAAATATTTTAGTGAATACCCAGCCTTTCTTGGTTTCTAGATAAACAAACACACTTTAGTATATTTTCATATATATATTTATTTTTATTTTGAATATTTTTTCCTTCACTTTGTGGTCATCACAGAGGCATGATAATTAAATCCATAATCAATTTCCTTATTGTTTCTAATGATTTCAAGAAAAGCCTTATGTGGATACAGAAAGCATAAGACATTTTAGTAGTAACTCTTGGATAATTCTGGTATTAGTAAAGAAAGAACACTGATATTGCAAGGTGAACAAACTGCTATAAAATAAATTTCTCCATAAGGGTCTTCAGTCATCCCCACCCAGGCAAAAATATATTTGATTATGGAATGTTTTGGAAAATCATCCTAAATTCTTCATATATAATTTATTAATGTCTTAAACTACTAAGAGAGTGAGAAAACTTGCCAGCCGGTTTTGTAGAAACAAGTTGTCAGACATAGTCATTGCTTTAAGAGTTTTGTCCTCAATAAGGATATTTTCTCTGCCTTGTATTTCCATATTATAATTGTAACTAGAGTTCTAACTTAACTAATTTACTTTAATAGATATTGATTTTAAGCCATTAAATTATATTTTCAGATACAACACAAAAATAAACTAGTAAATGAGAAGATAAAACTCAATTGGTTTTAAAATATGCCTTTAGAGGTCATAGTATCATAAATGCAATGTCCTTAAGAACTAGATGCCACTAAGGGGAGAGTGAAATTAACTGAATGAGTGGAATGAATTATTCAGATAATTAAAATTAATTTGTAAATGTTTTGGGCAAAGAGAATATATTTGATAATGGATTTTAGCCTATAGGTTACCAATTATGACTCTTTCCCTGGCCTTAAAATTTTATTTTTTTTATAGAAATGACATACATAGGCACATATTTCTGTAAACACTAATGTATTTTCATGTTTCCATCTATCTACACATACCTTCAATTATCCTTGACTAATTATTTAATTATCTTGTGAAAATTCTTGACACTTACTTTTTTTTTTAAATGTTTTTATTTATTTCTAGGAGAGAGAGAGAGACAGCGTGAGTAGGGGAGGATCAGAGAGAGAGGGAGTCACAGACTGAAACAGGCTCCAGGCTCTGAGCTGGCAGTCAGCACAGAACCCGACGCGGGGCTTGAACCCACGAACCGCGAGACCATGACCTAAGCGAAAGTTGGACGCTTAACTGACTAAGCCACCCAGGTGCCCCATCTTGGCACTTACTTCTGATATAACAAATTAAATGTACTTCACTAATTTTTAAATTAAAATTAGTTTATAAGTAATACATGCATACATTTTCAAAAATCAAGTCTTACTATATTTAAAATGCAAAAAAATCAACCACAGACAAAATGATCCATTATTATTATTTCCTATTTTAATTTTTCTCTTATCTTGAAAATTACTTACATATATTTCTAAGTAATATTAATATATCTACGTTATTGATTTTTCAAGGTTAGTAATTATAAAATGTTTCCTAATAAGAAAGATCATAGCAAACAACAAGTGTGGTACTAGGTTCTCCCAAATACATTTTTCCTGCTCTATACCTGTAATATAAATTCATCCCATATTTTCCAAATAAATCAAGATTAGAAATACTTTCTTTAACCTATTTTGCTTAGCATTATATGTTCTATATCCATCTATATCCTTGCAAATGGCAAGATTTCATTATTTTGTATGGCTGAATAATATTCAATTATATGTAATACATACACACACCACATACTATGTCTTCTTTATATGTTTATCAATCATTGGGCACTTTAGCTACTTTCATATCTTGCTATTGCAAATAATGCTGCTATAAACATAGGGGTGCATGTCCCTTTGCATTAGATATTTTGTATACCCAGTAGTGCAATTGCTGGATTGTAGGATAGTTGTATTTTTAAGTTCTTGAGGAATCTTCAGACTGTTTTCCATGGTTGCTGCATCAGTTTGCATTCGCACCAACAGTGCACAAGTGTTCCTTTTTCTCTACACCCTTGTCAGCACCAGTTGTATCTTGTGCTATTAGTTTTCACCATTTTGACTGGTGTGATGTGATATTTCATTGTAGTTTTGATTTTCATTTCCTTGATGATAAATGATAATGAACATCTTTCATGTATCTTTTGGCCATTTGTATGTCTTTTTTGGATGAGTGTCTGTTCATATCTTCTGCCCATTTTTAATTGGATTATTTTTTTTTTTTTGAGTATTGAGTTGTATAAGTTCTTTATATATTTTGGATACTAAATCTCTACTAGATATATCATTTGCAAATATTGTCTCCAATTCTGTAGATAGCCTGGTAGTTTTGTTGATTGTTTTTATGAAACAAAAACAGATGAGCAAATGGGAAAAAAAAAAAAAGAGAGAGAGAGACAGAGACAGAGACAGAGACAAACCAAGACATAGACTCTTAACTGTAGAGAAAAAACAGAGAGTTACCAGAGGGGATGTGGATGGGGTAATGAGTTAAATAAGTGATGAGGTTTAAGCAATGCACTTGTCTTGAAGAGCACTGGGTAATGTATAGAATTGTTATTCATACATTGTACACCTGAAACTAATATAACATTGTTAACTAATTGGAATTAAAATTAAAAAAGAACCTTAAAAAAGGTTAGAACATACTATTTATAACTTGTTCAACATTTTCTTTCTTCTATAATGGATAATTATACTTTTGGTTACTTTTATGTATACTATAACTTTACTTCCAGTATATTCAGGCAGTGAGATAAAAATATTTCTCCCTCAACCCATCTCTCTCATTCTTTCTCATCTTTTCTCTTCTTCTTCTCTCTCTAATTTTATAAATGTTATTTCATGTTATTGATTTTGAGAAAGAGAGTGTGTATGCATGCATGAGCAGGGGAGGTGCAGAGAGAGAGAGAGGGAAGAGAGAATCCCAAGCAGGCTCCACGCTCAGCACAGAGTCTGACACAGAACCTGATCACACAAACCATAAGATCATGACCTGGGCCAAAATCAAGAGTTGTTTGTTCAACAAACTGAGCCATCCAGGTGCCTCGTTTCCCTTGTTTAAAACATATCATCTAGGAATCTCAGTCCTGTGCCTATTTCAACTGACTAATTGTATTTTTATGTTCTTTGGACTGCTATTTTCCTGGCCTTTTATCAACATCTTTCTATTCTTTCAAAGTCTGCTTTTTGGGTATCCTGCAGTCTCCTGTTACTGGTTTCAGTATCTCATTTTGAAAAGTATAATTTTCATTACCTTCCAAATAAGGCATCACAAGAAGTAGAGTTTTTCTTTTTCCTAGGAATATACTTATCTATATTTTTATTCTTACCTTTAATGGATGTAAAATCAGTATATAATCTAAGTTGAAAGTAATTTTCCTTTAGCATTTGCTTTTTTTGGGGAATTTTGCTGATTACTTGATTTTTATTTATTGATTGTTTTTGATGGTTGTTGTTTCATTAGTTTGCTACTTGATTTTCTTGTCATCTGTTGTTTGCTATTTTGATGAATGGTGGTTGGTGGTTTTTAGTGTTTTAAGTCATTTTATGTCTCAATATAATATGTTATTTGATTATATTATTGATATATTTTATTCTCTATCATATTTACCTCCATTTAATTGCATTTTATTAAGGCTTTGTTTCTGTTTTTTAGTTTTCTTGTTGAAAGCTCTTTAAGCGTGTTTAAGACTTATCAACTCACATCTATCTCTAAGGAATGAACAGACTGAGATTGCATTTCAGTTTGGAATCTCTTGTTCATTTCTCTTTAATTCTGGAAAGAAATCCCCCAATCTCTGACCTTGAACCACAATCCTGGCTGCCAGCTTGTAGTTAAAGAGGGAAAATGAGAGAGTGAAAAACTTCTAAATAGTCAGTATAGAAACATTTGCTTAGCCTTCTGGCTTTGGGACAGTCGCTCACATCTGCTTTAAGCTGTGTCTGGTATAGGAAGTCTTTGTTTCAATCTCACAAGAATCCAACGTTCTGATTTTCTTGGGACAATGGAAGAAGCACTAAATTTATAATAAACTTTGGAAAAGAGAATCTGAATGCCAACTACATTTTAAAATGGGTTAAAAGATCTTTCTGTTAATGGTTATACCTCAAACCCTGTCTTCTCAATTCCTTAACCTTGTAAAATCACTGTTTTTGAAGTGCTATGTCAGTTATCAGTACACCATTTGATTTATATCTTCCACTTTAATAAAATCTCTCATTTTAATTGTTTATGTTATTTACTTCTTAGTTCTTTCACGGTGAAGAATCATAACATTAATTCTTCGTTTACCACATATTTGGCAAATATCAGTGATAACTAATGATCATTTGTTAATTTTTCCCCCAAAGTTTATTTAACTAGCTGATATTTTTGGAATGAACTAAATTCATTTCCCTGAGCACTCTAGTTAAGCAAGAAAACAATGACCAGCTCCATCTTCTCATTTCCCAACCATAAGAACAATTATAAAAGAAAATGATAGAAAGTAACAGAATAGTAATAGTAATAGAAAGTAATCCAGTGACTAATAAGAAGAAAAAATGTTTTTGAGAAAAAACAAAATAGGAATAAATATGTACAAAAATCAGCTTGTATACAATGAATTCTTTCTAAACAAGAAATAGGATGAGAACAACTGGTGTTCAAATGATTTTGAATCCTGTTTTTGTCTTTCCTTACTTAGAGGACCTCGGTTTTTCATTGAAGCATTTTAATTAAGAATATAATGATTATAAACCTCTATGAGGTTTTCCTGGTCAAAATGGGTAAACAGTAAAAGCAGGACATGATATACGTCCTCCTGACTTTCCATTAAGTTACACCTAAATATACACAAAATTGAAAGGATACTAGTACCATCTCAATAAGAAAGAAATAGACAACAAAACAAAATATCACATTATAAGTTCATACAATTCAGTATACAATTACCAAGTTTTTCAGGCTCTTGGACAAGCCCTAGAAAGATAATGGTAAACAAGGTGAAACATATCCCTGCTTTCATTTCTAGTCTTCCAGAGGAAAATTACCCTCTGTTTGTAACAAGAACCTAATTATATGATGTTATGGGGGGGCAAAGAAAACTACACAGTTTCTGAGGGAGTCTCCTTTTTTTTTTTAATTTTTTAAAATGTTTTATTTATTTTTAGGAGAGAGAGAGAGACAGTGTGAGCAGGGGAGGGTCAGAGAGAGAGGGAATCACAGAATGAAACAGGCTCCAGGCTCTGAGCTGGCAGTCGCACAGAGCCTGACGTGGGGCTCGAACCCACGAACCGCGAGATCGTGACCTAAGTGAAAGTCAGTCGCTTAACCGACTAAGCCACCCAGGCGCCCCTCTGAGGGAGTGTCCTTGAGGAAAAGGTGTTCAATCAGAGTTTATACATGAAACATGTTAAACTTCTCACCATTTGAATTTAAAAATTTTTATACAACCATACTATAAATTGAATCTAAAATAATGAATAAATATGAATGAGATTTATCTAGGTAAAATATTACAAGCAACAAGAAGAAAACTGAACACTGATGCAAGATTGAGGACAAGGGAGTTTGCTGCTTCGAACTTGGGATATAGAAATATACTGAACATAAAATTAAGTTGTCATGTCCCTGGGATGATTTAACCAGCCTCTGACTCTCCACCATCAATCAGAGCATTGCTTTCCCATGCATTTCTAGATTATAACTCCTAAGACCCCACCACTAGGAAGTAATATAGGAAAAAGCTTGTGTCCTGTGATACTGGATGCTGGATACAAGGAAAGACCAGGAGGCTTTTGTGCTAAAATGTATGGTCTCCTACACGAACTACGTTTCAAATCGTTTTCTTTAACAACAACGACAACAACAACAACAACAACAACAACAACAAACTAAAGAAATGTCCTTGATATCTTCCCAGAGAGTGCAAAAGGTATGGTGTCTATGAAATAGAAATGAGGTGCATAAAGAGCTAAAAGGATGAGACAACAATAGAGATACTGAAAGAGCTGGTGGACAATATAAAAACATTGTCGAAAATATCAGAATTAAATAAAAACTTATTGTAAGGCATAAAATTAGCAAAGCAGTGGGAAAGCTCAAGAAAATTATTAGGTGAAAAAAACAAAAACAGAAAAAAATTAAAATGGACAAAAAGGGGCGGTTGGGTGGCTCAGTTAAGCGTACAACTTCCGCTCAGGTGATGATCACAAGGCTCATGGGTTGGAGGCCCGCGTTGGGCTCTGTGCTGACAGCTAGCTCAGAGCCTGGAGCCTGCTTACGATTCTGTGTCTCCTTTTCTCTCTGACCCTCCCCTGCTCACACTGTCTCTTTCTGTCTCTCAGAAATAAATTAAACGTTAAAAAAATAATAAAATGGATAAAATACAGAACCTAAGACAACAGTAGTGTGATATATTGTTATTTAGTAAATGAATGGTTTTTTTCTTAAGAAAATTAAGAACATTTTTCAGTCTGCAAATCCAAAAATGTCTCCAATTTCAAGCAATTTTTTGAGTCTCTGTTAACCAAGATTTTTGACAAGCATCCAAGTAGGAAAAACAGGCTATTTGTAATGGAAAAAATTAGACTAGCATCAGAAGTTACACACTCACTGCTAATATTATGACAACCTTATTATGTGGTAGATACATTAGGCAATTAGCTCAAATATTAACTTATCTAACTAGCTACAAAACTATAAAGTTGATACCTTCATTAAACTCATGTAACAATTAAAAATAAAGACAGGTTAAGTGATTTAGTCATATACTATGAGTATTTAACCAATTTAAGATTTGACCAAAGGATTCTGTCTCAAAAGTACATGCAACTAATAAGAATGTCTTAATCAAAGAGGTGAGTTCCAGAAGTAAAATGAGCAAAAAGATCCTGAACATGGCAGAGAGAAAGGAGAGATTATTGTGACTCAAATAATGTACATTTAACAATAGGAAGACATTTAAATAAATGAAAGCATTTAGAAAAAATTAATTATTTGTCCTTTGGGAGGAGGAGGATTGAAAATGCAGTCTTAACTAAGGATAAGTTAAAATTAGGAAATCAATATTGTGAAAAAAATAGCATAATAATATCAAAAATAAAAATTAAAAGTTAGAAATTATTGCTGTAAATATGGTTAAAATAAATTCAAGAGCAAAGACAAATTATTAAGAAATATATTCTGAGGGTGCTAGGGTGGCTTAGTTGGTAGAGTGTCTGACACTTGATTTCAGCTCAGGTCATGATCTCATGGGTTGTGGGATTGAGCCCCAAGTCATGCTCTGCTTGGGATTCTCTTGCTCCCTCTCTCTTTACCCCTCCACTGCTCATGCTCTGTCTCTCAAAATAAATAAATAAACATTAAAAAAAATTCATAAAGGAATATAATCTGCATAATGAACCATTATAATTACTCATAACCTACATTTCTGCTTTTTGAATAAATTAATAAGCATTGTAAAGTGGAAGGGAATAATAAGAGTTATAAAAATGCTCTAAATTCTTCACTGTGGAAGAGGAAATCAATTTCCTCTTATTAATTTTTGCAATTATTTTTACAGAAATAGGTATTTTCCTATGTATCTGGTGAAATTATAAGTAACTGCTCTTATAATGAAAAACAAGATTTCAATCTTTTAAACTTTGCAGAAGAAAAATTGCAGATAAGCAAAGAGTAAGAAAGCATAAATAAATCAATAATAAATCAAGGTAACAAGTATGAAAGTAAATTTAATTATGTTAAATTCTCTATCCAATGGGTAAAGTCTATAAGAATAGGTTAATAATACCAGAAAGCTGTTAGTTTGCAAGAAATGGGCATAGATCAAATTATGAAAAGCTCCTAAAAAAACCATCAAAAACTCAGCAGGAAAATATAAAATTAAAAATCAGAGGTATTTATATTCATATTAGCAAAAAGAGATTTCAAAATAAAGAAAAGTATACTAATATTTGCCATTTTATACATTAAATAATACCAGTTCAAATGATTTTATGGACTGAATGAGTAGACAGTAAGCTCAAGAATATATTAGCTCTGAAATTCACTTATGGCAATAGAAAGGGAAAGATCATTGTTGGTAATGTTTAGACAAAAAATAAAGAAGGGAAAGAAAATCTATGTTTAGCTACATAGAAGAATGAAATCATGTAAATATTTTCTGTAGTTCAACATAGTTTAGTATAATTAATATATGTTTATAATGTAAGTATATAAACTATGGAAGAAAAATTAGCGTGATTGTGTATTGTGTTCTCAGATATAATTGACTATTAGGTTGAACAAAATAATAAATAAAACAAATGGTTGAATTACTTACAAATTTTGTTGATATGAGAGGGGGACACCAGAGAAAATTAATTGTATAGAGAGGATGTAGAACATTTTTAAGAATATGCTGTCTTATATGTGCAAATATGAACCAACATATATGTGCAAACTGAACCAACATAAATTCAACCTGGTGAGTCAGAAACAGTACCAGGTTGACTTGTTGCACAAAGAAAACTTCTATTTGCAGCAAATGAAGAGATCATGGGGAGTGGTTAAGCTGTGTCTCTCCAAGAGAGGGTAAATGAGTTCCTTTTGTTTAGGGTAAGGAGGAATTTGTTTTTAATGTTTTATTTATTTATTTAGACAGAGAGAAGTGGAGAGGGGCAGAGAGAGAGGGAGAAAGAAAATCCCAAGCAGGCTTCATGTTCAGCTCAGAGAACCATAGGGGGCTTAATCTCAGGACCAGGAGATCATGACCTGTGCAGAAATCAAGAGTTGGATGCTTATCTGAGCCACAGGTGCCTCTAGGGTTAGGATGAATATTTAGATAGGGAAGCTTTGTCATCCTATGTAGAGGCAGCCATAAGGTTGTGCATATGCCTTAAGGAAACATGCTATACATGGGTTTTATGTTATGTTTATGAGGATGAGGCTCTTCCTTGGACAGAGATTTTAGTATTATAGTGAGGTAAAGATGATTGTAGGTCAATCCAAAGGTCACTCTATGGTCAATCAGAACAAGCCTGAATCAGGTTTAGCAAATGATCTAGAGGGATGGATTTTGTCATTTCAGTCACCATCTCCTGAGGGGTGGTTTTGGGTTTCATTTTCCTGAGTCAAGAAGAAATCTGGAAAGAAGAGCTTAGCAGAAAATGTAAGATGAAGGCAGGTGGCCCATAAAGGTCAAGTCTTGGAGTCTAGCTGGTGACCATATGACTGGGAATGTTCTGGTAATATACAGACCATCTTTCAATCCCAAGTGTAGAACACAGTCTTAAATATACTTAGATTTAGTAATTCCAGTTCTCACAATGAATGTGTCTTTCTTACACAGTTTTCTCCTTCATCCCTAGGTCTTGATTCTTGCTTTTAAGGAGTATCTGTCTACCTGAATATCTACTCATGAAAATACTGTCATGGTTTCATGAACATAGACTTGACAATAATTAAAAATTGGTTTTGAACAGAGGTTGTCAATGGAATTTTTACTTTTCCCTAGAGCAACCTAGAAATGTATAGAGACATTTTTGATTGACACAATGATTACAGGATATTACTGTCTGTACCAGGAAGAAGGGGGAAAGAAAACAAAAATTTATATAGGTTCTGATGAGGAAGCATAATGCAAGATGAGGGAAGAGTTTAAGTTAACACTCAAGGTCTACTCCTAGGTGTGATATTCCTTGGAAACTCCTGGTTACCCAAGATCAAAGGAAAGGGATAAGCACTTGCCATGGTGTTGTGAGAAACAAAGACAAATGAAAACTTAAATTCCCTTATGGCCTACACCCCACTGACAAGTCCTTGAAACAGGCAGAGTGACCTCCCTCTAGTAGCTCAGCTGCCTTGATGATGACACTTCGTTAGAAGCAAAAGGGAATCTTGGCTTAACATTGTCCTGACTCCCTCCTGTAAGTCTATTTTAACATATAAAAATTCCTTTGGAAACTTCCTTTATCTCAACTTCCCCAAGATATATGTTGGCAATCATACTCCAAGCTTATGGACCCCTAACATCTATCTGAAGGGTCTTATGACTGGGATTTTACTAAGTGATAATAAATGGTGTTTCCCTAACAACAGTTAGCCCCTCAAGTCCTGGATACCTGGCTTCCAAAATACCTTAGAGATTTACTTTATCCCTAACCTCCTCCCAACCTGAAGGTATATAATCAGTTACCCATCACAACCCCAGTGTAGCTCTTTCTTCCCATGGGTCCTACCCCTATGCTTTAATAACATTACTTTTTTGCACCAAATAGATCTTCAAGAATTCTTCCTTGGTCATCGGCCTCAAAGTCCCCTCACCTCAAAACCCCATTAGGCTCCATATAACTTTCAAATATGCTACCAATTATTCATGTAGATAAAAAATATTCATAAATATTTAAGCCTAAAACTTTGCTTTTAATAAAAGTACAACTTATTTTGCACGATTTTAATATGTAGTAGAATTATTAGGAAAGGAACTGCCCTATAAATTAAGAGAAACCTCTACATTATTTCATACAGAATTTTGCCAAATTTGGTCACAATGTCAGAAAATTAAATCAATAGAGTCAATGGAGCAAATAGTTTAGTTTTTCAGATGCTAAATAACACATTTGTGTCATTTTGCATTTCAAGCTATTTCAAGCAAGTTATATCTTTATAAAATTACATGGCTCTGATGGCTTCATGGCCATCATTTATTCATATTCTTTTATTATAATTTTGTAATTCTCCATTGTTTTATGGCAAAATTTATCTCCAATGTTGTTGTTGTTGTTGTTGTTTAGTTCTGTACTTAGTTTTATTAGCTATTGTTGGGGAGGAAGAACTTCCTTTGCTGAAATGTTGCAGAATTTTTTACCTCAATACCTGGGATTTGTTGTCTCGCCACTTCAAAGAATGAAGAGGTGTACACAGAACAGGCAGCAGTCAAACATTTATTAGACTACAAGATCAGAAAGGAAAAATAGTAGGAAAGCTTTCTTTATAGAGAAAGTTCATTCAAAAGTGAACGACCCCTGACAATAGGCAAGGGTCCTTGTTTCACAAGGTTCTGGTCACCTCCTCTTTTCCTTCCCCTTTGTTCTTTCTCAGTTCCTACTCTATTAGCTTGATCAGTCTAGATTTTGGGTTGTCTATTCCTGATTGGCTCAATTCCATTGTATAAGGGGTGGTCTATGGCCATATCATTTCTTGTGGTTATAGGTATTATGGTCTATTATTTATTTTTAGTCAGATCTTTTAAAAATTCCTGAGGGAATCCTGAGCAAGAGTAGGTGGTGTTTGTTATATTCTTAAGAGGGACCTTAAGCCTGAGGGAGTTTGCTTTGTTCAGATAATCCCAGCATTGTTCCAAAATGTGTGCTTTTCCCCACCCAGGGTTTTCAGATCCTATCTTTTCCCTCTCTGACTATTTTATCCTATATTTTTTTTATTATATTCTCCCCTCAATGAATCCTAACTGCCATTAGGAATTGTGGTCAGATGCTCCCAGCATTGTTCCGAAATATGTATTTTTCCCCATCCAGGAAACTCAGGTCCTATTCTTTCCCTCTGTGACTACTGAATCCTATATATTCCTATCATACTATGGTCCTTCTAGTTGGATTTAGAATCAAAGTGACATGAAACAGATTAACAGGAGAAAATCCAATTTAATATGTGTATGTACGGGGAATTCACACAGACATGAAATTCCAAAGACAATGAGGAAACAGGAAACTTATATGAGCTGAGGACACACAGCTCATAGGGATTTGAGGACACACAGAGTAGAAAACTCAGTAGTGAAAAGGGGAAAAAGGATGTTTGGGGAAAAATGACTTTGCCCTTTTTGCAGATGAGTTCCTTAGGTAAAGGGGGGTTCTGTTTGTTATGCTACACCTTTTGTTGCAGGCTCTCCTTTCCCATTAAATTTAGGCAGTTACAGGGAAGGCAGCGAGCTTTTTATGCATCTACTGGGTATTTATGAATTTTAAATTGAAATAATATTTATGCCAAAGTGGAACAATTTGAGGTATCTCATATTGCTCCCCTTCACTACATAAAGTGAGTTTGCCAGAGACCACTTATTTACTTCCAGTATCCACTCTCACCTTCTCTTAGCAAAAGAGTATTATGAATAATAATATTATCTACCTAGACAGAAATTGCATTACCAAGAGTCTTTTGCATTGATGTGTCTCTCTGTGTTTGCCTATGGGATATGAATGGAATATATATAAGTAATATCAGGTTTTGATTTTAAAAGTTTGGGGTATGTGCTCTTTTTTTTTTTTTCCAAGAATTTGGGACTAATGAAGGTAAGTTAGTTCTAACCATATGAATGAGGGTAATACATGATGTGATGGTTGGAAACAAGATAGAATAGGTTTGTGCATGACCTTGAAAGATCAGAAGTGCCCACCAGCCCCAGAACACCTGCCTACCTCAGAAGTATTGAGGGACGAATACACCCCCATCTTTTTGAACGCATCTTTTTGAACACACCAAACTATATTTTGGTTTCCTTTTATTATAGAAACTTAAGCTGTACATAAATATACCAACATTATCAAATATTTTTCATTAAATGTGAGTTTGACAGGACCGAGAACTGTTTGATATTACTGAATATGCATGCTGAAATGAGAACTCTGTACATTGTTAGACACAGTTGCATAAAATGAGATAAAACAAGAAACAATAAAGGCAATACAGTAACTATATTATCAATTCTGTAGTCAAAAATTGTAATTTATTCTGTCTAGTCTGGATTGATGTGGGGCTGCTGAGCAAATGGTCAAGAAAAAATTCTTGAGATGTTTTTGATGCAAAAAGGTGTTTTTATTATACACAGGAGAATAAGACTCTTGGAAGAAAGAGTTGTACTGTGATTGTGTAGAGCAATTGATTACATATTTTAAGTTACAGGTGGAGAGATAAAAGGAAGTCTCTAAAGAAATTTTCATATGTTGAAGACTTGCAGGATCCTGGAGGTCTGGCTATTGTTAAGGTTGCTTCAAATTCCCCAGGATTTGGTTGGTGACCAACATATAATAGTCACTCAAATATATTGAATACTATGCAGGAACTTTCTTAGTTCTAAAATTTTTAAATACTTTTTGTCTTTATTTCTTTTCCTTTTGTATTTTCTACAAAACAAGGTTTTATTATACCTCTATAAAATAATCAACATTAAGGCATCCCTGAAGTCCTTGAAGAATGTCACACACTGCATGTCTCAGGTATTTAGGTTGTAAGGAATTTTAATTTTATCCTTTTTTTTTTTGTTTTTGTTCTTCTCATCATGGATTATATGTTTTCATGTTGTAGATGTCTTTATTTTAATTAAACTACTTTCTTTATTCACAATTTCCAAGAAATGATTGCTTCTGTTCTCAGGGCCCTTATTTTTAAATTGCAATAGTTATTAGACTTTGTTCATAGACTCTTGCAAACTATGTTCATTAGACATACAGTTTTTTATTGATTATGACTCAACAAAGAGTTTGCTATCTTACAATATACTTTTGAAAAGCTGAATATCTGATTGACTTCATAATAAAAGTGGTTACTTTTGGTTGCTGCACTGCATTTTTAATGAGTGATATATGGTAGATTCCTCTCTATTTAACAACTTTAATGCATTTAAAAATTTTTTTTTATTTATTTCTGAGAGGGAGAGACAGTGTGAGCAAGGGAGGGTAGGAGAGAGACAGAGATACAGAATCTGAAACAGGCTCCAGACTATGAGCTAGCTGTCAGCACAGAGCCTGACATGGGGCTGGAACCCACAACCTGTGAGATCATGACCTGAGCCGAAGTCGGACGCTTAACCGACTGAGCCACCCAGACGCATCTCTATTTGCACAACTTTAATCTACATGTTTCCTATATCATATTCAGTGAAGGGAAGCTGTTCTAAATTCCTTTTTCAGGGAAACAAACATTTATTTCTGCTTGAAGATGCAGGTGATGAATGAGCTTCCACTGAGTTGTGTGATGATTCTCCCTGAGAATCACCATTACATATACTCAAGAAACAAGATAGGGGACATTTATTGTAAATTGTCTTACCCACAATCATCAAGCAGCTAAATAACACTGAACATATTAAACCTAAAAAAAAAAGTTTTCAAATTAACATATAGAACACTGTTCATACTAAATAAACTGGTGGCAGCATTAAAATCTGCCAGAAATTTTTAGTTTTTACCTAAACTATCTCTATTTTCAGCATGTGAAATAATTTCAAATTGCTTTTTAGGCTTTTAAAAATACATTTTATAGTTATACTTACTCCATTATTATATTTTTATTCAGTAAACTTCCTGAATAAAATAATCCTCAATATTTTATCAACCATAGATAGTAGGATTGGGAATATATTAATCATAGTAAGGCACTCCTAATTTTTATTAAGTTGTACATTAAAAGTGAGTAATAAAGTTCTTGTTATGGTAAAAGGACACTAAAATCTGGGAGAAAATCTTCAGGTTATAAAATATTGAAGAATTTGTTATGAAGAAACTATCATCCCAAGCAAATTTACTTATGTTTACTCCCTACAGAGGATTTTCTATTCAATTGCTTGCTTTGAAAACAATAGATTTAAACTAAGAAGATTAATAGTAGAGACCAACACAAAGTAAATGTCTGTGTTTTACTGAAGTAACTCCTATTTTTGGAATTTCTTTGTAGTTTCAGTAAAACATTTTTTAAGAAATGTAGGTATTTGCTTAATGAATACAGACACAAATGGAAATCTAAAAATAGTCTTTATTTTTAATGAAATTTGAACAAAGGTATCAGAATTTCTAAATAAATAGAAATAATTTCAATGAAAGCTACCTCATCGTTAGGTAACTCACTGCATGACTTGTTTATAGCATTTATATTCTGATGACAAATATAAAATGCTTTAAAAAACTCTATTCTGATCTGCCTTTGATTGTGTAACACAGAAATAACGCTACCACTCTAATATTTATTTGGAGTAACAGGAACCAAATTAATGCAGTATGTGTTGCTTTGAAACTCTGCCATTCAAATGTAATTCATAGGCATCAACCTCACCTGCTGCTTTCTCAGTGGGGTGGTAAGTTTCCAAGCAAAATGTTTAATGTTGTAGCTCTCATTAAATGCACACCATGTGAGATGGAGTCAGTTTAACACTTAAAAAGAAATGCCCCTGGATGAGACATCATTGCACATTAAATTTATTTTTGTCTCTTAAAAAATATGGACATGTGAATGTTTTGATAGATTGAATATTCATTTTCATTCATATACATACAGTAACACACTGTGTCTACACCACAGAAAGAAAGTAAACTATTACACATTTTATCCTGGAACAACTTCTTAGTCTAATTGGCAAAATTTAAAACTTAACAGTATATCATGTACTTACTTAAATAACATAGCAAAAGAATTTAATTTGCTAGACTGTTAATTTGAATAAAAACATAGGTATGGGGCGCCTGGGTGGCTTAGTCGGTTAAGCGTCTGACTCGCTTGGGTCATGATCTGGTGGTTCGTGGGTTCGAGCCCCGCGTCGGGCTCTGTGCTGACTGCCAGCTCAGAGCCTGGAGCCTGTTTCAGTCTGTGACTCCCTCTCTCTCTGACCCTCCCCTGCTCACGCTGTCTCTCTCTCTCTCCTAGAAATAAAAAAAACAAAAACAAAAAAAAAACCCACATAGGTAAAGTCCAATAGTCCCTACAATATTAAATTGAATCACAATAATGGGGAAAATGTTTCTATTGCTTTTATTTATTAGTACATTTTATACATTAGAGTAAAGGGCATTAGTTTTACATTAAAGGTAAATATGTTTTATTTTTATATTTAACTTTTTTGGATGGGAGGTGCCTTGGTGGCTCAGTCATTTAAGAATCTGACTGCCACCCGGGTCATGATCTCACAGTTTTGTGATTTTGAGCCCCACACAGGGCTCTGTGCTGACAGCTCAGAGCCTGATCCCTGCTTGAAATTCAGTGTCTCCCCCTCTCTCTCTCTTCCTCCCCCCAACGTGCACTCTGTCTCTCTCAAAAATAAATAAACATTAAAAAATAATTTAAAATTTTTTAAAAATAAAAAAACTTTTAAAACCTTACACATTGTATTGCAGAAACAAAAACAAATGTGACTCTAAACAGATTATTTTATGGACAAACAAAAAGTTAAAGGATAAATACACATGTTATAAGTGTATTTCATTAGCTATCTGCATTGTAAAGGACATCATCACATAAGAGAAAAATCTTCAGATATATGAATATTATACTTGTTCATTTGGAAAGCTTTGTTTGTCATATATAGTTTAAGTGCTTTTCATAAAATACTAAAATAGAAGGAAAATAAAAATTCTAATCATTTTAGAACCCAAGGAAACCTTCTGTATTTGTAGAAAATACAAAAGGAAAAGAAATAAAGACAAAAAGTATTCAAAAATTTTAGAACTGAGAAAATTCCTGCATGGTATTCAATATATTTGAGTGACTATTATACGTTGGTCACCAACCAATCCTGGGGAATTAGAAATAACTAAGATATTGTAAAAACTCCCTTGGGCCAAAAGGTGAAGGGCTTGCAAATGAAGAAATACCAACCATTGTTTGATCTCAAACTCTATTCAGGTAAAAGGTCAGGGGTTGAGCAACCTAGCTCCTTCTGGCTCCAGCAAGCCCCTGAGACGTAAATCCTTAAAGAACATTGTGATTAGAATGGTCAAACAAGTTTTTCAAGCAGATATTACGCAACCCTCACCTCTAACTACAAAATTCTCACTTCTGTACACCAGCATTGCCCTTCTCCCTATATAAACCCTGAGCTATGGCTCGGCAGGGCTCTTCTGAAGACTTTTCTGGTGCTTGGGAGGGGTCGTCTGGCCAGACTAAAATAAACCTGAATAACCAACTCCTTTTGTGTTTCGTGGGCTTTGTTCTCAGTGATTCTCCTTTGGAAAGGGAGGTCTTGTTATGCCCAGATCGTGATCTCCCCAAAATCCCAAAACCACCAAGGAGTCCGAGTCACGTATGCAAAAGCAAAGGGCTTTATTACAGGCTTAAGCTTGGGCTCACAGATTTCACCAGCGTATGGGTCCGTACTGAGAGCCCCGAACAAGGGCAGAGTAGAGTTTTTATGGGGGTTGAGACCGGGGAGTTACAGAAGTTGTGACATGGGTACGGTGATCCAATCATAATTATTCAACACCATTGACAGTGGGTTTGACCATACACATTGTCTAGAGTATTCGTTACTTTTGGTGGGATCCAATTACAACATTCAGAGTACCTTCAAATTAAACCAATCACAGAAAGAGCCTAGAATCTTGTTCAGCGACTAACAGGTTAACTTTAACATTAGGTAATGGGGTCCTATCTATAGTTTCTATCTCCAGGCCTCTCCCTTAACAATGTGGAGGGTGGTCGCTGGCCTTTCTGGATTGGGTGTTGCAAGGGTGGTTACTCCTGCCTTGGGCAATGTGTATCTACCTGGTAGTTTCGGGAAAGCTGAAACTCAGGCCTTCTAGTTCAGAGGGGAAACTTAAAGCCTGTCATGGAGTCGGTTTGGTTTAGACGTTTCGACTTGTGGCCTTACAGTCTAACAACATGATTCCTGATAAAGGCTAAAATGGAAAATGCATTTTATTGATGAGGTTTCAAAGTTTCCAAAAGATACAACACAAAAAAATCTTAGTATGGGAAAGGTGTGGGTTCAGCTTTCAGCTTTGTCCAGCAAAGCCAGGGGTGTCAGAAAGGGTTACTCGAGACTCTTAAGCAAGTCAAGAGACTGAGAGGGAGGCTAAGGGAAGTCTCCCTGAACTGCTCTCAAGCTTCTGTATTTACTAAGCATATATATAGGGAAACATTGTGCAATATGTCAGTGGACTACATGACAGTAAGAACCTAGTGAAAGGGTGCAGAAAAACAATTTAAGATGTTCCCAAGACTACAAAAAAGCAGATGTAGAAAACAAGGTGGAAAACAAGATGATCCATAAGATAACATGGTCTAAGGAATTTATGAGCATTGGCAGGACCCATCCCCTTGATATACATTAACTAGATAGGGGAAGTGAGTCCTGCCCTCAAGATAGACATTAATTAGATAAGCAAACATGGCCTGCTGTTTTCAGCAAGGCCAGAAAGCAGTGTTCTGCTTTGCAATGCATTCCCTATAATCTCTTAACCCAGGATATAGCTTTTTGATTTCCCACAAAAAAGTAGAGTCAAATAAGTTAGATTTTAAAACACACACAAAGCCAATTACACTTCTCAATGGGTAAGCTTTACCACCCTAATATAAGTAAGCAAAGGGCGGCTACCATTTGTTAAAATTCTACTACTTGCCAGTCAATATGCACACTTCCATGACTAAGAATTACACTGTAATGAGGGTATAATTTTCACCATTGAACGACTGAGAACAGTGATATTTACAGAATTTTAATAACTTGCTTAAATTCACTAAAATATTAAGTGTCCAAATCAGGTTTTAAAACTACTACTCTGGTTTTGTAAGATTTATTAACTCACCATCATTCAATGTGTCCAGATCTCTAACCTCAGAAATAATTACTTTATATGAAATTTGTTAAAATTCCCTCAGCTTCCAGAATTGATTTCATTGTCTCTATTTTTTTTTTTTTTTAATTTCTATCAGCATGCATGATCATACAATTTCTAGCCCTATAAACTTGAATATGTTATGGAGAAAAAAATTTGTATTTTCAACTTACTGATACTGCAAATGTGTTCTTTCATAGGAAATTTGATTTCTAAATTTCTGCTACCAAATGAGACAGGTTTTCACACATATAAATACCTGTGAAGTGAACTGAAGTCAATGTTCTTCAAATTAGAAATCAACAACAGTAACTAATAAGGACTGATGGGAGAGGCAAAATTGCTAATTGGCAAATAAAAGCATTGGTGTGTTTAAAATAAGTCACCTGGCAAACCTTTGTTATCATGCAAAAAATGCTTTGAGTTAATATTTCTATTTTATTTCTTTATCTATATGAAATATAGGCATTTTGTGTGTGTATACTTAAAATTATCATCATTGGCTTAGATTGTCAATGTTTTGCAAAGACAAGGTTCATTGAAAGAAAAAGTTAATTAAGAATAACTTTAAAAATGTACAAAAATTAAAAAGCATTTTACTGTTGTAGTCTCCCTATATAAAAAACAAGTGCACTTTTTATATCACTGATTTAGAAGAATAAGTGAATTACATGGGTAGTGGTATTTCCAAAGCTATATTTTTCTTAAGTATTTGTGAAATGTCAAATCTCCATACTGACTTCACAGAAAAATCATTTACCTTACTCTGTAGTGAACTGAAATTGTTATTCTTGTTTTGTTGTTTTTATATTTTACTCTGTCTTGTTGTTTTTCACCTTTGTCTAAACATCTGAGAGTAATGATGAGATTTACTCCTTGGGCTTTATCTGCTGCACCACTGAAAATAATTTCCAACAATTTATTCAATGCCTATTATCATACTATGTAATTTAGTCTAATATCTAATGGGGAAGATAGGTTCAAAATGCAGAAAGATGAAATATTCAAACACATAGAATATGTTATATATCTCAAAAAACAATAACAAAATATATAAAAGAAATAGGTAGAGCTCTGCTTTAGGAAATGCAAACTAGTTTGTTTTGTAACAATCTTCATGCTTAAAATGATCCAGTTTTGGGAATGGTGGTCAGGATCTGGAGCCAACAGCCAAGAAATAATTCCTGAGACATCTTCAGTACAAAAGGTGATTTTATTAAAGCATGGGACAGAACCCATGCACAGGAAGAGCTGTCCCTGGAAAGAACCTTAAGGAGAGTCTGATTATATACTTGGGAGTTGGGAGAGGTAAAGCAAGGGGAAGTTTCCAAAGGGAATTTCGTATGATAAAGACCCACAGGATACTGAAGGCCTAGCTATTGTCAAGCTAAAGCTGTTTTTCCCTCTAGCAAAACATTACCATTAAGACAGTAAGGAGTTCCTGGAGAAATGTTTTACTCTGCCAGTCTCAAGTATTTGTCAATGGAAAACAGGTTATAAAGAAACTTAATTTTATCTGCCATTTCCTTGTGTCTTTGTTTCCATGATTGGTAATATATAACAAAATTGGTGAAATGTAAAAATTATATTTGAAGTCATTAGAGAGCTTTGAGGGTCATGAGGTTATGTAGTACTGAAATCTAAGTGGAGAGAAGCCAGAGACTAAATACCAGACTTTGGTAGTAATCTGGCCTTGAGGAGATTGTCAATTCTGAAAGTTGTCCTTAGAAGCTTAGAAGCTAAAAGGTGACATTGAATTTCAGATCCCACCTATTAGAAATGAGCCTGTTGACCCCATTCAAAGGAGGGATGTGGAGACTCAGAACACAGTGAAGCAAGGCTTTAATCAACGTTTTTACAAGAGTGGGTGTCTAATGGACAGGGACACTTGGGTCAGTCACAGCAGACTATTTATCTCCTAGCATGTAAATCCCTCCCCTGGATCCTTATTTGCTGAGTTCTACAGATTTTACATTGCCTATGCCCGTATAAGGCAAAAAGTAGTCTGACTGGAACAAATGTGCATTCCCTGAGGTGACAGAGAGACTTTCGGTCCCTCCTCCTGTTGTTCTTTGGTGCATGGTCATTGCAAAGTCCATGAAAATAAGCCTGCAAAACAGAGAGGGGAAGAGGAATAAGGAAGTGAATTGTCAAAGGGTTTAGGACTTCATTGTGTGTGGGGGGTGGGAGATTCATACACATTTCCAATAGGTTGTAAATCTATTAATTAGACAGAAAAATTTTTATTTAGTCTTCTGAAATGAATTATCTCCTTTACTTTCACACCACACTGAGAAAATACACACACTAGAATTTTGGAGCACTTCCTCAAAAAAGTTACACTTAAGAATTAAGAAGAAATTCAAGATATAGCCTCACAAAAAGTAAAGCCCAAGTTAAGATAATTTCAATTCCTGGTAGATTAAGCTAATTGGCCCCTCCTGCAGTTACCTACAGGAGACAGACTTCAGTTAGCTTTAAAGAAATGCAAGACTGAGAGTGAAATAATCAAAAACAATATTGCAAGCAAATGGTAATCCAAAGAAACCACTGGTAGTTATATTTATATCAAGGAGAAGAGTCTAAACTAAAAGTGGTGAAAAGAGACAAAGAAAGTTATTGTATAATGATAAAGAAGGTATCAAGAAGATATAACAATTGTAAATGTCTATGCACCCAATATTGAAGCACTTACTTATATAAAGCCAATACTAACAGAAAAATAGGAGAAAGTAACAGTGACATAATAATAGTTGGGGACTTTAATACTTTCAGCCACCCAGACAGAGATGGATGGTAAATCATGCAGACAGAAAATCAAGGAAACAGCAGATTTGAACAACAGATCAAATGGGCCCAACAGATATATATACAGAACATTCCATCCAACAAGAAGAGAATACACATTCTTCTCACGTATACATGGAATGTTTTCAAATGTTTACTTATTTTTAGAGGGAGAGAGAGAGAGTCCCAAGCAGGTTCTGTGCTGTCAACACAGAGCCTGCTGTCAGGCTCCATCCCAGGAACCATGAGATCATGACCTAAACCGAAACCAATAGTCAGACACTCAGTTGACTGAGTCACTCAGACACCTCATACATGGAATATTTTTTAAAATGTTTTATTTGTTTTTGAGAGAGAGAGAGAGAGAGAGACAGTGTGAGAAGGGGAGGGTCAGAGAGAGAGGGAGACACAGAATCCAAAGACAGGCCCCAGGCTCTGAGCTAGCTTTTAGCACAGAGCCCGACACAGGGCTTAAACCCACGAAAGGTGAAATCATGACCTGAGCCAAAGCCGGACGTTTAACTGACTGAGCCACCCAGGCACCCCTACATGGAATATTTTCTAGGAAACATCATGTGTTACATCTCTCTCTCTCTCTCTCTCTCACATGCATGCACACGCACGTGCGTGCACACACACACACACACACACACACACACAAAGTTTTAGTGAATTTAAAAAGATTAAAAGAATTCCAGGTATCTTTTTTGACCACATGATTTGAAACTAGAAATCAACAACAAGGGGAAAATTGAAAAATTCACAAATACATGGAAAATTAAACAACACTCACTTAAACATCCAATTGATCAGAAAAATTGAAAGAGAAATAAAAAAGTATCTTGAAACAAATGAAAATGGAAACACAATATTCTGCAACTTATGCCATGCAGCAAAAGCAATTCCAAGAGAGAAGCTTATAGTATTAAATGCCAACATAAGAAAAAGGAAAGATCTCAAGTAAACAGTATAATTTTACACCTGAAGAAATTAGGAAAGAAAAAAGAATAAACTAAGCCAAAAGTATAAGAAGGAAGGAAATAATAAAGGGTCGATCAAGAATAAATGAAAGCAAAAACGGGAAAATAATAGGAAAGATTAACAAACCTATGGGTTCATTATTTGAAAAGATAAACAAAATTAATAAATATTTAAGTAGACTAACCAGGAAAAAAATAAGAACCATATAAAAATGTTATAAATAAGAAAGAGGATATTACATATTGACAGAAATAAAAAGTATCAAACTACTATGAACTATATGCCAACAAACTGGACAATCAAAAAAAACTATATAGAAGCCTACAATCTGCCAATACTGAATAAGGAAGAAATTGAAAATCTGGGGATGCCTGGGTGGCTCAGCTAGTTTAGCATCTGAGACTCTTGATTTTGGCTCCCATCATGATCTCACGGTTTGTGAATTTGAGCCCCATGTCAGGTCTGTGCTGAGAGTGTGGGGCCTGCATAGGATTCTCTCTCTCTCTTTCTGTCTCTCTCTCCCCCCATTCATGTTGCTGTGAGCTCTCCCTCCCAAAACAAATTAAAAAAACAAAAAAGAAAATCTGAACAGACCAATCACAATTAAGGAAATTGAATCAATAATCAAAAACCTTGCCAGGATCACTTGGTTTCACTGGTGAATTTTACCAAACATTTAAAGTAGAATTAATGTCAAAATTCTCAAACTCTTCCAAAAAAATGAAGAGAATGGAATACTCTCAAACTCATGTTTTGATACCAACATCACCAATACCAAACCCAGATAAGGGCAGACACACACACACACACACATACACACACACACACACACGTGCAAATCATACAGGCCAATATCTCTACGGTATAAAACTTCTCAACAAAATATTAACAGATTGAATTTGACAACACATTGAAAGGATTATATGCCATAATTAGTAGGATTCTTTTCTGGGATGCAAGGATGGTTTAAAATACATAAATCAATAAATGTTATACATTGCATTAATTGAATAAAAGATAATAATCACATGATCATCTGAATAGATGCAGAAAAAGCAATTAACAAAATGCAACATCCATTCCTGATAAGGAAAACAAAACTTCTCAACAAATTGGGTATAGAAGGCATATACCTCAAAACAAAAAAAAATCATGTGTGAAAAGCCCACACCCTATGTCGTACTCCATTGTAAAAGACTGAAAAATTTTCCTCAAAGATCAGGAACAAGACAGGGTTGCCAATTCTCAACATTCCTACTCAACATATTACTGAAAGTCCTAGCTTTATTTGAGATGAACTTGCTCTTCTCTTGCTAGATTGTTAAGGAGAATGGTTAGTTTATTTAGTTTATTAAGTTGTGGTCTTTCTTCTTTGGTCTTTAGTCATTAACAGCTATATCACGGCTAAAATCTTATTTGTATAATATTTTATAAAGTTTGAATACGTCGTCTCTTGTTTCTGACCTCCATGATTTCTGATGAGAAATTACCTTGTCATTAACTCTTGTGTATGATTTTTTTTTCTTTTAGTATTCTTTATGAATGGCTTCTGATATTTTGATTCTTATGTGCCTAAGTTTGAATGTCATTGAGTTTATTACACTGAAGAATGATGAATTTTTTGGATACACAGATTAATATTTCCCATTTCATTTGGGAAGTTTCAGCCAGTATTCATTTTCAAAAACATTTGAAAACCACCTCCCTCTCTCCCTCTCTCTATGTCTCTCTCTCACTCTTTCTCACCTGTTGTTTTGAGATTCTAAGTGCCAACTTTTCAGCTTCTGAGATTGCTAGAATTTCGATGGATTGCATTCATGCCAATTTTTCTGCTGAAATTTATTTCTTTCTTTAGTTTATTTAGTTATTTTGAGAGAGAAAGAGAGTGAGTGGGGGAAGGGCAGAGTGAGAAAGAAAGTGAGAGAGGGAAGGAGGGAGAGAATCCTAAGCCGGCTCTGTGTTGTCAGCATAGAGCCTGATGCAAGGCTTGATCTCACAACTCTAAGATCATGATCTGAGCTGAAATTAAGAGTCATATCCTTAACTAACTGAGCCAACCAGGTGCCCATTGGTGCTGAAATGTCTATACTTCCAATGACAGCAGACATAATACAGGTCATTTCAAAACCCAATATTCACTCAGAAGATCTTTAATTATACAATCATAGCATGATCAAAGATTTATGCCATAGTATCAGAGGAAGCTATTGCTGAGGCAGATCCGCACTGAAATCAAGGAGAAGCAGCTAGGATCCAGGAGAAAACTATATACAAACAGATATTTTCTTGTGAAGTATGGCCATTTCAGAGGTACAGTTCTTTAGCAATAATGTAATGGGTGTGTTAACTAAACTTATTGTGGTAATGATGTTGCAATATATATGTACATAAAATCATCATGTTGCACTCTTTAAACACATATGTAGTGTTATGTCTTTATATCTTAATAAAGCTGGAAAAAATAAATAAGATTAATGCATTGTCATTCTTGTGATATGCATACATTTATGAAAGTATGTTTTACTTCCATAAAATAAGTTCATTGCAAAGTACCTTAAAATTAAAGATTTAATTACCACAAATCTTTTACACATTCCAGAATTAAAAGATAAACCTTTACAAGTATCCTTATGCTTCATTTATGATAATAGATTACATTTAAGGGTTATGCTAAGCTTACAGGTGTTTTTTCTTTTGTAAATGTATTTATAAATAAACTTAATGTTAAAATACAAAATAAAACTTTAAAAATAACTTCAGAAGAAGTCATTTCAGAAGAAAAGTAGAAAGTGAGTAGGCAGCTAGGGACCTAGTAACAGGTAAGTTTTTGTTTTCTCATTTTAGTTGGAAATGTAGCAGAGGTCAAAATAATTAATTAAGGATGAGCTAAATTTCTTTGAGTCAAAAGACACTTTCTATGTTAAGTATGGACTGCTTTCTCTACAACAATTTTGTATACAGAGTCTTTCCAAATAAGTGCTTACACTCAGAAATTCTTCTGTATGTTTTTTCTAGGATTTTGATTATATTTATATATATTTTTCAGACAATAAAGAGAATGGAGAGAATAAAGAGAAAATATAGAGAACAATGTCAAGGGGGAGCAATCTTGTCAGAGGATGTAAAAGTTTTTCCCAGTAACAGATTTTTAAGAAACAAGAAGCAAGTTTAAAGGTGCTAGTGGGAACACTTGTATCTATTAAGTACAAGTCTGCAGGGCAGGCTTTATATGTGGTTTTCTGTAATCATCACAACAACTCTTTGAGGTAGGTATAATTACTCCCAGTTTTCAAAAATAGAGTACAGCTCAGAGAAATTATATACTCTAGTTGAATTTACAAAGTTAGTGAGGGGTTGAAACAGAATTTGAATCCCAGTCTGTCCTTTTCTAAACATATATCTCTTTCCATTACAGGTAATAATGACTCCGTCAAAGGAAGTCATTGAAATCAAGAACTGTTTTTAGCAATGAGTCACATTGTCTTTCAACAAAATTATAAAAGTGATCTGCAATTATATGTGTGACTTTTAAATAGTTTTTTGCTCTAGTGATATTTTTCATATTCCACAATACCATAACCCCAATACCAAGAAAACTGTTGATTAATCCCAAAGTAAAAGCATATTAATGTATAAAGTATATTTTTAAATAGTTTAAATGAGTTGCAAAAAATTTTTTAATGAATGTTTCTCATAGAGATAAGTCAGGCTAGTCACACAGAAATCCAACTGTATCTACAGAAAAGCCAGAGATATTAAAGGCACCACGGGCACACAAGGACTGAAAGTATAGAGACTGGAAAGAGAATCCACACATGTGTTTCAGTTATCATGGCACTATAAAGATATAGAATGACTGGAAACTGAGGAAAATAGCAGGATTCCATTGCTGTATGGCAACCGTAAATTTTTTTTTTTTTTTGAAAATCGCTTCTTATTCTGAGTCTCTTTTTCATCAATGATAATATGAGGACCATACTTCTACTAGTAACTCCTACCTCAGGAGATTGTTTTGCTGATCAAATAAGTAAAAACACTATGCAAAATAGTTTACAAATGAAAGACACCAGCAGTCTTCTTTAAAACCTGGGATAATCATAAACCATGAAAAAATTCTCAGTTGTTTCCCATTCATGAGTAAGTTACTTAGATCTGTTCAGGTAAAGATAAAATGAATGCCACCAGGTGCTCTGAACTATGAATGCCTATCTCCTGTTACTCCCACAGGCCTGCAAAGTGGGTTTGTAAATACCATGGAGTTTAAATTAAAGGTCAAAGCATCTAAAAAGACTCTCTGTACTTGGCAAAAATCTACCCTGCTCTTTTTATATTTTGTGGCATCAAAATTTAAAAATGTATATGTATAGATGGGTGGCATTCCAATTCTTAAAAGTATGTACTTGTATTGAATGTCATAGTTGCAGAAAGAAATCATAAGAGAATTTCAGGCTTCTCTTTTTATCAGTTGCAAGAAATAGAAGGTGACTTTGGTGAACTTAAATAAAAAGTAATTCATCAAAAATAATTGGAGAAGTTACCTTACTAACAGAAGCCAGTACACTTGGGAAGCCAAGATGCAGGAGGCCCCACCACAGTCTGTAGCACCAAGATAGATCAGGCTGCTGCTACATCTACCAAATGCCATTACTTATAATTTATTTAAATTTAAGAAGCATCTTTTCAGGAAAGACTATATAGAAGAGACTATTCTAGGTACTGGGAATATAGGACTGAAGAAAACAATGTCCCTGTAGTCATGGAAGTTTTATGCCAATGAGAGATTATAATAAACAAGTAAATATACGATAGACCACAATTTGACATTGTCATAACTCATGAGACAAAGAGTAAAGAAGTCTGATAGAGATGAAGAGTGATGGGGTAGAGGTTAGAGGATTGTAAAATAATGAGTTCAAGGATAACTAATCTCAAATTCTCCTCTTGCCATTTAGAGTATTTCTAACTGGATATAGTGAGGAGAGGATCAAGTGGCCTCTTCATCTTTTGTATTTGAATATTTTAATCTTTCACTAAGATTAGCCACCAAGTGAAATCAGAAAGATTGTAGAAAATTAGGAAGGATACAATCAACAAAAATATGACAAATGTCTGTTAAAGTTTGCCAATCAGTTGCTTTCTCTGCATTAGATAATGAGTTGGGAGGAATATAATCAATCTTTAGAATTGCTACCCTTTCTTGGACTCAGCTAAAGAGACTGGAGGAAACTAGCAGCTAGCTCCTAGCCAGCAATATACTGCAATTATCTTTGCCAGTTTTTTTTTTTTCTGGCAACTCAACAAGTATTTATTGATCACTTTCTGCAAAGTATTAAACATTTTTATATCCTTCTACTCAGCTTTCAAAGAGGCAACGTGGTTAGGTTTTTTTAATATAATAACCACTGAGACCTGGTTTGTTTCAAACAAGTCAGCTCTAATGGGAATTCAGAAACCTGGTTGATACCATCTTATAGATCCAAATAAACAACCATCCAACACACAAACAAGGCTTATTATGCAGATTGAATGAGCCTTACTTTAGTTTTTAAAATGGTACTGACATGCAGCAGAGTTGGGTGTTTATCCCAATAATCTTGTACATTTTCAAATAAACATTTGCATATAAATTGCCTTGAAGAATATGTTATCAAGTCAGAAGGTAAAGGAGACTGAATTAATTTTAATCCTACTTGAGCTTTGCAGGTCTGAAGTTTACTACTAAAGCAGCATCTCTTGAAAACTTTAAAATTTGTGAATATAGTTCTTGGTTCTTAGGTTTTAAAACTTTCAACAGCATCAGTACCACTGAATAACACACTCTAAATATGTTCATATGTATGCACTGCACCTCTTCTCCAGAAAATTTATTGACATTAAATTCAGCTTGCAGAGAAGGAATACTGTGTTAATCTTTTCATGTTCTCTAAACTAAATAAGGCTTTCCAACCCTAGTTATGGTAAATGTGAAAAGCTGTCTTTTTAATATTGAACAATTGAAAATGAGTGATATGCGTAATGGTAATAAAAGTTTTCAAATAGCTAGTTTACTTCCTGTTTTCAAAAACTCAGATTTTCTTAAGTCTCCATATTCTTCTATAAAATATCAGTATTAAGTTAAAAAACACTATATTTCTTTTTCAAATATTTCCTGTTACTTATTTCAAATATTTATTTAACTTCTTTAGAATAAAAAATAGCCAATTTATTATAGATCTCTAAGGAAAAATTAACACCAGTAGTCGTAGTAGCTGTTAATATTCACACATACTTTCTAAAGCTTTTCACACGCATTATCTTATATGATCCTTACATTAATCTTGTGATGAAAGGAATCTCTATAATCCCAATATTATAGACTGAGATATTAAGGCTCAGAAATTAATTTATGAAGTCACTTAAAGTTAGTTACTGATGCATTCCTTTTTGTCACTTTTTTTTTACTTTCATTTTGTTCTTTCTAAATAAAAATAATAAAATGAATTGCTTAGTCTATGTGTTTTAAATCACAGGAGCATTAACTCTGTTTTATGTATGAAGAAAACATGAATTGCAACTTCAGAATCTATGCTAACAACAATAATGTTTTATTTATGCATTTTTTGGGAAATTATGAAGGAAAATTTCTGAAGACAAATCTCTATATAAAATGTCATATGTGTTTCCCCCATGGTTCAAGCCAGCTGTTGTTTTCGAGTAATCATCCCATGCAGGTAATGCACATATATCCAGTGATCAAATGAAAACTGTATCTGATATTTATATGGGTTCCTATTAGATATATTATTTAAATATATTTAAATAAAATATGTTTCTTGTGTAAAAAATTGTTTGTATTTCTGAGTATTGACATTATTTTTTTTTTAATATTTTTATTTTATTTCTGAGAGAGAGAGAGACAGCGTGAGCAGGGGAGGGTCAGAGAGAGAGGGAGTCACAGGCTGAAACAGGCTCCAGGCTCCGAGCTGGCAGTCAGCACAGAGCCCGACGCGGGGCTCGAAACCACGAACCGCGAGATCATGACCTAAGCGAAAGTCGGACACTTAACCGACTAAGCCACCCAGGCGCCCTTTGACATTATTTTTTTAATTTAAGTTTTATAATTTTAAGCTACAGATATCATTAACTATACCTAATGTGTTTAAATTAATGTAATAAGTGAAGATATATATAAGAACTATAAGTATTTGTGTTTAGTCAAAGTGTAGGCTTATTTAATTAATCAGAGGTTTAAAAGCTTGATGAACTTTAAAAGAGCTGGAACCATGTGTAAGAAGAGTGAAATGTCATAGAAAAAGAATCTTAAAGAAGAAGAAAAAAATATGTTAAGAAGAGAAAAAAATACATTAGCAGGGTCAAATAGAAGTACCAGTACAAAAACTAATTGACAAACTCTGGAGGTGTTGGAAAATGTGGTATAGGAAACACATTTTGCAAATGTTAGAACTTCAACGCATAAGACAGGAACAAAAGTTAAACAACAAATACAAACATAACATTTCTAAGGTTTTAATTCAATTCCTTTGATTAATCCAAATGCTCACTTGTATCTTGATATTTCTTATCATTAGATACATGAAAACATTTCTGAAAAAAATATTAGCAACTTTCTGGAATCCACAGTATAAATAAATAAATAAATTGAAGCAATATTTCAGTAACAAAGAATCAATCTGCACACACTACATAACTATGCTGCATTTAAAAAGTGAAACTTATTTGAAAGCAGCTAAAATATTTGCTGGAAATGCTTGTGGACAATTTTATTAATAGGTATGTATTGATACAAATATTTTAAGGGTGATTTCTTTCTCTTGTTTAATTTTTTTTGGAAACAGTATAAGTAATAAAGTACAAATTTTTTGAAATCCAATTTTACATAAAGGACACATTGACAACATGGCAACTATCATCCTAGATTTTACTTTACACACACACACACACACATACACACGCTTATGGTGATGCATCTGAGCCCACTGATATACATGTGCTCCTTTTCACAGATTGTGAATGGTTTTACAATCTTTATATTTGACTTAAATGATTATATTCTTATTATTTGTACCTTATATTTTATAAGATGTCCATTCTTATTATTGCCCAATCTTTTTTGCATTTTGTGTCTTTGTGTTTATACTTATTAGTTCATCATAAAGAAAGGCATTAATGTTTTGTTTGCTATGTCTATTTTTCTAATTTGCCCTTTTTTTGCATTTAACAGAAAGATTTGTTATCACTTTTGAAAACTTTTAATGAAATATATATTTAACTTTATAGCTTTTTACTGCTTTTATTGTTTTGGAAGATTTTTCCAAGCCAAAATTACCTTGCTTTTTCTCAACATTACTTTCATATAAATGTTGTTTAAAATGTAATCTACATGGAAATTACTGTTGTATTCAGTTTGAGAGCAGAGACCAAATTTGTTTCCACTGTTAATGAAATAAAACATAATTTCTTCTCAATATATTGAAATACTATTTTCACATATCAAATTCAAATATATACTGACATCCAGCTTTTTCACATTTGTTTCAGTAGTTTCTGCTGTGCATAGATTTTTTTGAAATATATTTTACACATAACGTTGTATAAATTTAAGGTATACAACACTTGAGGACGTTATGCAAAGTGAGATAAGTCAGACAGAGAGAGACAAATACTATATGTTCGCCCTTATATGTGGACTTCAAAAAAGTCAAACTTGAACACATTGTAAATGTGGGAAACAAAGGCAAAAGAAAAAATTTATATTTCCTTGCAACTTAAAGCCAGTGACAAGCCCTTGAGACAGGCAGAGTTAGATTACTGTAGGAACTCAGCTGTCTCGATGATGGCACTTTGCTAAGGGCAAAAGGTGATCTTAACTCATCTCTCCACCCCCACCAGGATCCTGTAAGTCGACTGTAACAAATAAAAATTCCTTTGGAAACTTCCTTCATCTTTAACCCTCCAAATATATGTTAGCAATCATCCTCCAAGTTTATAGCCCACTTATCTACATCTGAAGGGTCTCCTGACTGAGGGTTTACTAGACAGTAATAAATGAGCTTTTCCTAACAATAGCTAGCCGCCTCAAGGTCCTGGAAACCTTGCTTCCAAAATTCCTTAGAGACTTGTGCTATCCCAAACACCTTCCAACTTGAAGGAATGTAATCAGTCACCCGTCATAAACCAAGTTCAGCTCTTTCTACCCACAGGTCCTGTCTCCGTGCTTTAATAAAACCACCTTTTTGCAAAAAAGATGTCTCAAGAATTATTTCTTGGCCATCATCTCTGAACTCCATTTTCCATATCAGTTGTTACCATGGGATTGGGGGGATACAACAGATGTTTACTGGCGTCTATTTTGATACGTTGTTTTACACTAAACTATTTGTGAAATTTTCAAATCATTGTACTTTGATTTCAATTTAATTTTATTATAGTTTATTTCTTCTAACCAAGTCCATACTTTACTAGTATTTCCATAATTTGGAGTTATTCCCAAATAGTGACTCTATTTCATATAGCTTGAAGTGCATTGTATTTGCTTATTTAAAACATAAAACTTTTTTTTATTTTCTTATCTTCTTATAGTTGCATGAAATTGTGTAAGTGATAAAATACTGCTATTTTATGATTTGGCCAGTATTCCTTGAAAGCCCCATTATTCTTTGAGTGATTCCTTACTTTCTAGTGCCACATAATACTCTAGATTTAGAATGTATTTCTCTTCTTTAACTCTGATATCAGCCTTTTCTCTTAGGAACCTTAGTTATTCTGACTGGATAATAGTATTTGAAAATCAAGATCTGGGTGATAGGGTGTCCTATTCACTATGAATCATTGCTTCTCATTCTCTCAAAAACTCAGAGCTAGGAAATTAGAAAATAAATGATGACAGATTGATGTTTATTTATCCCCATACCTACTCATCTCTCTATATTAAGATAAGCATCACACTGATACCTCCAATTCCAATCCAACACAACAAGGTAACTTCTAGTCTTTGCACTTCCATATTTGTAATCTTTTTCCAATAGGAAATTGGCTCCCATTATCTCAGGTGTATTTACTCATGTGTTCAAGAATGGAATACATAGAATCATTTCAGAATTACTAACCCATAACTGTTGTAAAGAGCAAACTTACTAGTTCAAGGTCAATATATTTTTACAATTTTTATTTTGAGGTAAAATTTAGAAACTGTGGAAGGTACATATCATTTGTTAATATTTGGTATGTTTTAATGAATACATATATATACATAGAAATCAAGTTCTAGAGCCATTTTGTCAACACAAAATGTTCCCACATGCCTCTTTTCAGGCATCCTCCAAAGGCAAACTTATTTATTATTTTTGGCACATAATTTAGTTTTAGCTGTCATAAAACTTCATATAAATGTACTTCATATAAGTACATACAAGACATACTGTCTTCTTTTGTAATTGGCTATTTCACTCTACATAACATCTGTAAAATTCACTCATATTGTTGGACAGTCAATCTGCTTTTCATTGCTGAGTAGTGTTTTGTTGTATGATCACACCACAATTATGTATCCTTTCTCCCATTGGAATATAGGTTGACTATTCTTGTTATTGCTTACCATAGATAAAATGGCAATAAATATACAAGTCCCTTTAAAATGTTTTTTTTTTTTTCTGTTTTTACTTTTCTTGGGTATATACTTAGGGCTGAAATTGCCAAACTATTTCCAGAGTTTTTGTACCATTTTACAATTCATTTACCAATATATTAAAATACTGGCTATCTCGGAGACACCAGAGTGACTCAGTCTGTTGAAACTCCAACTTTGGCTCAGGTTATGATCTCGCAGTCTGTGAGTTCAAGCTCCATGTCGGGCTCTGTGCTGACGGCTCAGAGCGTGGAGCCTGCTTCAGATTCTGTGTCTCCCTCTCTCTCTGCCCCTCCCCCACTTATTCTCTCTCTCTCTCAAAAATAAATAAACATTAAAAGAAATTAAGATACTGCCTGTCCAATATCTTTGCCAACGTTTGCTTTTTTTTTTTTTTTAGTTTTTTTAGATGTAGTCATTTAGATGGATATGAAAAAATAATTCACTGAGGTTTGGGTTTAGAATTACCTGATGTTGGGCACATTTTTATTTCTCTAATGGAAATAGAGAAATGTCTTTTCAGATCTTTGGCTTTTTTTCCTATTGGTGAATTAGTCTTTTTCATTAAAAATGAGTTGTTTGTAAGCATTACATATGAATCCTTTGGAGATGTAGGTATTGTGCATATTTTATTTCCAGTTGGCTTGACTCTTCATTCTTGTAACACTGTCTTTTCACAAGTGAAAGTTTTCGATTTGATGAAATGTATTTATAATTTTTATAGTTATAAGTTTATTGTGTTCTAAGAAATTTTACTTACCTACATAAATAAATTTTTCCATAAAGTTTGCAGTTTAAGTTTTTATTATTAGCGCTATGATTATTTTTAAGTGAATTTTGGTATATGTTATGAGTAAAGTGTTCAGAATTTTTTTCCCTTCTATGCAGTTATCCATGTATTTCATTACAATATGTTGAATATATATAAAACCATCGAACTACTTGGGTGCCTTGGTCAAATATCAATTCACTACAGAAATTCAGGTCTTTTTCTGGACTCTTAATTTTATTCCCATGATCCATTGTCTATCATTTTGCCAATACTACAATGACTTGTTTCTGAAACTATGTTGAAAGTCTTAAATTTGGGCAAGGAAAATCTCTCAAATTCAATCCACCTTTCGGCTATTTCTAAGTCCTTTGCAATTTTATACAAATGTACAAATGTAAAACATATAAATACAAAATATAAAACTATTAAAAAAGAAATTTAGTTAATTACATTCAAATCATTCTACTTTCCTACAAGAAGCATTAGAGATAATGAATTTCCCTCTGAGGCTTGCTCTTAAAGCATCCTACACACTCTCATCTCTCTTCTTTAAATCATTCAACTCACATTCTATTTTTTATTATTTAAGCATTTTTCAGAGATTTTTCCAAATGTCCTATTGTAGGCTGTTTCCATTTTTTTTAACCATGTGGTTAGAAAATATATTCTACGACTGTTATCATGTTATTTTTATTGATACTTGTTTCATAGACCACTATATGCTCCATCCTGGTGAATGGCGAAACATTCCATGTATACTGATAGAATGTATATTCTGCAGTTGTTGGGGATTCTGTTATTTAAAGATCTATTAGATGAAACTGTGTGATAGTTTTACTCCAGTGTCTCTCCTACTGATCTTTGTATAAATCTTTGTCAATTACTGAGTGAAATTTTACTACTGTGAATTTGTTGCTTCTTTATCTTTAGTTATGTCATTTTTTTTTCCATGAGTGTTACAGCTGACTGGTTAGGTGCATTCACATACTTAGTATGCTTATATCTTCTTGGTACATTCATTGTTTTATTTTCATAACATGTCACTTTAATTCCAGTAATGTTCTGCATTAAAGTCCACATTGTCTGATATTAATTTAGCTAGTTCAATTTCACATGCTTATTATTTCAAAGCTTATAATTTTTTTACCCACTTTCTTCCAAGTTATCTGTGTCTTTCAATTTAAAGTTTGTTTCTTTTTCTTAATTTTTAATGTTTATTTTTGAGAGAGAGAGAGAGAGCATCTGGGGGAGGGGCATAGAGAGACAGAGACAGACACACAGAATCCGAAGCAAGCACCAGGCTCTGAGCTCCGAGCTCTCAGCACAGAGCCCAACATAGGGTTCAAACCAACAAACCGTGAGATCATGACCCTAGCCAAAGTTGGACACATAACTGACTCAGCCACCCAGGTGCCCCTAACATTTATTTCTTTTGACCAGCTACAATTAGGTCTTATTTTTAATTCAAGATCACACTCTCTTCTAATTATATTTAATATTATTATTAGCATGTCATGGACATTATTCTCACATTTTTATATTCATTATCTACATTCATATGCATATGTATAGATACCATTTGTTTTTATTTATCTTCTGATACTTTCTTGGCTTCTTGTTGTTCTTATTGTTGTTGTTAGGGGATGTGCTTCTATGGTGGTTTAGAAATTTTCAGCTGTTTGACTATAATTTTCTAGGTATGTTTTTATCTTGATTAGCTGAAATTAGTCTTAATGATTAACTGTTAGCTAGGAGCATTGCTTCTTCTCAAAGATGAAATTTTATTCATCTTAAGAACATTACTTTACATTTGATCATCTCACTGTAAATTTGCACCTCACAATCTAGTAAGTTGCTTTTTAAAAAAATTTCCTGTTTCCTAATATGAGTAACATTAACATCAGTTAAGTTATTTGTACAATCTCTATTGTAGTTCAAATTCCAGTGCATTTTCTTTTCTATCCTTTATTTTGTCTGAACAATTATTAATCCGCATATTGTGTTTTGTTATTTATAAATTACTATAATTATCCAAAAAAAGAAATTGAAATGAAATGTTTTATAGTAAGTACGTGAAAAATCTGAACTTTAACCAAGGTTTTGGATGATAGTTTCAGTGCTGTTTTGACACAAGGCTGCTGTGCTTGGTGAAGTAAATTGCCTGGTCTGAACACATTTGTCCCCCAATACTGCTATGACAAATCAAAGATACATTTGGATAATAGTAATTTATTTTTACTAGTCATTTACAATGTCAAGAATTCTCAAGGAATTCAGAATTGGAGGAACAATTATGATTTTAAAATTGGTACCAGGTTGGGGGCTTGGGTGGCTCAGTTAGTAAAGCATCTGACTCGATTTTGGCTCAGGTCTTGATCTCACAGTTTATGAGTTCACTCCCTATCAGGCTGTGTGTCAATAGCACACAGCCTGCTTGGGAATCTCTTTTTCTTCCATCTATGTACCTCCCCTGCTTGTACTCTGACTCAAAAATAAATAAGTAGACATTTAAAAAAATTGGTAACCTTGACCAATTAATACATGACACTTATATCTTATTTTCAAAAATTAGTCATTCTCACTAACAAAAATTATCTACTGCACACATGTTAATACTTTAAAATCAAATGAAAATCAAACTAATTTGCTCTCTCGCATGTTCTCACAGTTTCTTCTCCTTGATATATTTTTGACACTAAGATAATTAATTCCAATATTCCTAATAAATAGAATTATTCTACTATATTATTGCTTCCATGTGAATAATTTAGAAAATGAGTCCTTAAATAACACATTCAATTATATATGTGTTTCCAGTGATGTTACTTTTATATAAGAGAAATAATGATAGTTATGTCAGAATTCCCATTTATGCTGTCATGAACAGAATTAATTTGTTTTTGTTGAGATTGATTATCTCTAATATTGTGTATGCTTTAATCACTCAAACATTCCTTTGGCCATCAAAATCAGAGTAATATCTGTAGACAGCTGCTAGTCCAAAGAAATGCAGGAAGGTAAGTCAGATGGAAAGGCAGAGGATTACAAAAATCCTTGTGGGGTTCTCAGCTGACATCTATTTTATTAAATTGTGGCTGGTAATAATTTGTATTTTGGAGCTATTCAAATTATACAACACAATGCAACTTGTTTGTATATTTACACTGCTTCTTTTTTTTTTACTTTTAGTAGGTGCTTTATCTCTTTAACTTTAGTGATCTAGCTGATCTGTCAACTGCAATCAGTTCCATTAGAAGTAACTGAAAGTGATATCTAATGACAGTCATGTAAAACTATAGGTCTGCTGAATACCTTTAATATTCAATTCACAAAGGTCTTCTTCAACTGCTGTGTTTCCTAGTAAAAGGCCCTCACAAGTATCAAGAACATACTTATTTATCTACTCCCTTCCTGTGAGACTGAAGAGAAACTGATAGATGAAGGAATCTATATTGGGTCTCAGCCACCCAGTGAGTAGGAAACCTGAACATCAATTTTCATTCACTCCAATTATATACTGACTGCTCTTAGGTTCATCACAGAACAGTAAGTCTCACCCCTATATGACATATAGGGAACTTGCATGATAAAATAGCTAAAGATTTCTATCACAAAAATGACAATGAGACAATAAAACACACACAGAAAACTGGGAATAAATAAACATAATCTAACCAATTCCTCTGAAAAGGCATACTTTGAAATCAAGGAAAAGAGCCTCATGACAAGCATAGGACAAAGAGGTAGATTACTTTATGAAATAAGCAATGGTTAACCTAGCATAAAATAGGGGAAAAACAAATAATAATACTAGTAATAATAATAATAATAATAATGAAGAAAAATTCAAAGAATGAAAACAGAACAGATGACAAAACAAAAGATAAAAAAGCCAAGACAATTGCAAGGGAAACAAATAAATCCCAAAAGCAGATTCAAGTAAATGTGCACAGCAGGAAACAAAGAACAAAGTACAATATGAGAAGAACTTCAGTTAAAAATAGTGGAATTGCTGTAATTGGCTCTTTTAAGCTGATTTTGTAAATGGTAGAATATTATTAAATTTAGTTTAGTGAGAAAATCCCTTGAAATTTATGAAGAAATGTGTTGACAGGAATCCAAATATAATTAACTTGCTTAAATATGTTAACATAAACACCAGGATATCTACTAAGAGTAAATGCTGAATCTAAGATGGGATCATTTCCCCCTCTATTGGGAGTTCAAGTACAGTCATGGACAAACTTTTCCTTTGTCTTCCATGGGAGAAACAGGTCTCTATAATGAGTGATGCAAGTAGAATAGTGGCAGAAATTTCACCAGCTGTTGTATATTTATTACAGGTAAAAACTGACACAAACTTTAAAAAATAATGCAATTAGTACTCATTTGGTTATTTAAGAAATAAGAGCACAAGCTTGCAAAAAGAATCCTATGAAACAATGAAAAGTGGTATTTGAAAATAAGAAGATAAAGTGAAACCAAATCATTTTCATAATATAATATTTGAAAATCAATCACCACAAAAATATAGTATATATTGGAATGGTAGGAAGTAATAAATATGACATAAGGAAGGCATACTTAGTCACTTCTGAGATTAGGCAAGAATTCAAGAAATCAGTATGATCAACTGAAAGTTACTTACAACTAATCACCCAATTTAAAATGGCATAAAAAGTATGATCATATAATATATATTATAAATTCTGTGATTTAAAATACCAAATAAATTCCAGATCTACCTTATCAGTTAACCAGTTGAAACAGACAAAAGTCACACAGTTGAAAAGAAAATAGGTTGGTCAAGTTATCTGTTTTCATTTAATTTTAGACTATTGCTAAAGAAATGATAGTTTAAAATATGTATTTATATATTAATTTGTTTTATGCACATAAGCATGTTTGTATTCATTTTTTCTTATTATATAACATATTTCCACAAAAATTAAGGCATGACTTAACTGGGTTCTCTGTTCAGGATTTTAAAGGCTGAAAACAAGGTGTAATCTGGAGGTGTGATTAGGGAAGAATCAGTTTCCAGCCTCACTCAGATTGCTAAGAAAATTCAGTTCCTTGAGTTTGTGGGACTGAGAATTTCAGCCACTGTTGATTTTCTGTCATGGCTTTCTCCAAAACAGAAAAGTTCGCTTTTTCAAGTTCAGTAAGAAAGAGTCTTCTGCTGCTTACAGAGACTCTTTTAAGCACTCACCAGATTAACTCAAGTGAACTGTCTAGGAACATTAATTCCATCTCCAGAATCTCTTGATCTTTGTCTTATAAGTCATCATGAGAGTGATATTCTATCATATTCACACGTCCTGCCTGTGCACACCCAAGGAGAAGGGATTGTCCAAGAGTATGGATCAACAGGAATCATCTTAGGATTCTACCTATCACAATGTTTTATTTATTTGTCCTTTCACATAAAGTCAATTTAAATCAATCTAATAACAAAGCCTTATTAGATTACTATAAGAAATTACAGAAAATGTAGTGGCTAAAGAAAAAAAACCTTATTTTCTTACTGTTCTGGAGGCCAGAGATTTGAAAAGATTTTAATTCAATAGGTTAAAATCAAAGTGTTGGCAGTGCTACAATCCTTCCTGTGACCACTAAAGAATAATCACTTTTTTGCTTTTTCCAGTTTCTAGAGGCTGCTTGTATTTCTTGACTCATACCTATCCTCGTTCCAATTTTCACTAACAGTAATGGCCAGTTGAGTCTTTCTCTCGTTGCATAACACTATCTCTGTCTCTTCTGCTTCCTTTTTCCACTTTTAAGGACCCTTTGATTAGAGGGAAATCACCTGGATAATCTAGGATAAGCTCTCCTTCCCAGAGTCAACTGACTAACAACTGAAATTCAATCTTCAAACTGATTCCTTCTTGCCATGTAACATAACATATTCAGAGTATCTGGTGATTGGAATGTGAGTATCTTGAGTTTCTTTACTATTTGAGTTCTGATGCAGTATTTTTTTAATAGGGGTAAGAAGGAAACAACTGAAATTTTAACAAATTCTTAAAGTCTGAGTTAGACTCGAGTGACAAATTAGTATCCTCGGGAGTTTCAAACACAAGGGGAATCTGCTCCACCCAGTAGCTTTTTTCCCACAGACAGCCACAGGATGCTCACAAAAAGGTAGAGGAAACTCAGAGAACCTCAGAGAGATACTCTTTAGGGTTTTCTAAGGCTTTTCAAGATCTGAGGATAGATCTAGATAGACATCTAGGCTCTTCATGAATGAAAAATAGGCATGAAAACTGTTGGTGCCCCAAACCCTTCTCTGATAAGAAACAAAGGTATTTCCTACTGTAGAAGGAGCAAGCAAAGTTTTGTGCCCTGCTCTCATAGGAGGTGAATATCAACTGCTACTGGAGAGAAGTAAAAGCTTCCCACATCCTACTCCCTAACCTGACACCAGGCAAAGGTTGACTGTCACCCTTCCACAATCTGTAATGGTTGGGGGTCAGGGGCAGGAACTCTTTTCATGGTCAGGATCATGCAGTGATTCAAAACAGAGGCATGCTTCTCCAGAGGATGGGCCAGAAACTGGTTTACCACAGGAACGCAGTGGTACAAGCCAGAGTTCCACTGCTGCAGGGCAAGGGGAAGAGAATTCATTTGTCCTTAGACCCTGCCCTGGGATAGAGTCAGAGGTAGAGCAGGAGTGTCGAGAAAGACACTTCTGGACACAGGCTGACAGGGCTTGCTTGTGACAGACTGGAAAAGGAAAGCCACGAAATGTAATGAATAATATATCATAATATAATATCATAATATGATGAATCCTGGGAATGTAACACAGAGATTCTGTGAACACTTACATCCTGGCCCCAAATTCATGTTTGTTTTCCACCTCCGGTTAAATACATTTAGCATTCACCAGTCGATTTGTTGAATTTTTATTTTTTAGCTCTTGCTTAGCTTGGTTCTTCTAGAAACTCCTCAAAAATATTTTCTCTTACTTTTACACTCAAACTGCTTTTCTGTTGCCCCTATTTAGTTTAGGAATGTATGAAATCCTTGGATCACTTTTTTTTTCCTCCTGAATATTTAAGGGAAGTTGTTCTACTGTCTTCTAGCTTTGACAATTATTCTGAAGATATTTAAGACCAATTATCATTGTTTTAAGGTTTTGGAAATAAATAGTATTCTTGCTTCAGCACAAGGAATTTTTATGTATTTTTTGCAAGGAATTAACTTTATGCCATATGATGTAAGATTGGTTCTTCTGGATCCTTATACACTCAAGACTTCTGTATTGTGAAAGCCTTTTCCTTTTTCTTTTGTTTCCTTCCTTCCTTCCTTCTTTCCTTCCTTCCTTCCCCTTTCCTTCCTTCCTTCCTTCCTTCCTTCCTTCCCTCCCTCCCTCCCTCCCTCCCTCCCTCCCTCCTTTCTTTCTTTCTTTCTTTCTTTCTTTCTTTCTTTCTTTCTTTCTTTCTTTCTTTCTTTCTTTCTTTCTTCCTTCCTTCCTTCCTTCTTCCTTCCTTCCTTCCTTCCTTCCTTCCTCCCTTTCTTCCTTCCTCCCTTCCTTCCTTCCTTCCTTTCTTCCTTTCTCTCTTTCTTCTTTCTTTCTTGTAATTATATCTCTATATACTTGTACTGTTTCTTTTACTTTCAGTTTTCTCTGGGTACTCCAATTGCACAAAGAAAAAGTTTTGGAGTTTCTGACAGCATTGGAATGGTCATATGAGCATGTGTACTCACTTCCTGACTTGTTCATATTTTAGAAATTCACTTTTGAGACACCTGGGTGACTCAATCGATTAAGCTACCGACTGGCTTAGGTCATAATCTCATGGTTCCTGAGTTAGAGCCCCACACCAGGCTCTGTACTGACAGCTCAGAGCCTGGAGGCTGCTTTAGATTCTGTGTCTCTCTGTCTGCTCCTCCCCAGCTAGTGTTCTGTCTCTTTGTCTCTTAAAAGCTAAATAAACTTTAAAACAAATTTTTAAAAGAAATCCACTTTTAAGTAATTATTTTCCAGGTCTTTGATGTTCCCAGTCATCCCTAATGCTAACTAATGTTGTTTAGAACATGAGGTGGGTTTTTGTTTTGTTTTGTTTTGGTAAATATTCATCATAACGGACAGTGATATTTTACAAGATGATCAGTTTGAATGGAAATCTTGCACTAATTTGCTAAAAACTATTTCAGGAGAGATTTAACTATTATGATCCCCGATTCTATGTGTATGGTTAACCTGATTTAAAATCTGAAAATAGGGAAAGCACTAAACCATGACCTTATTTTCATAAATAAAATGGTCTAATTCCCTCTCCTAACATAGTATGTTTCTATGAGATTCCTTATCTAATTGCACCTAATCTCATTTTCAGTAGAGAACCAAGTTCATTCCCTCTACCAATATATGCATCTCCCCACCCCCCTCACCCCGCTTAGGTGTGAACAATGGATTTTAAAAAGGTATATGATACACTGTTTCCTTATTCTGAGAAAGTGTGTTTTACATATTCCCCTGAACATTTTAGTCTTAGTACCTTTTAGCCAGGATTCTATAGCTTTTCTTCCTCAAGACATAAGCACCTTTCTCCCAAATGTGATGTCTTAGGTTTAACTTGTACTTCTTTATATCAAAAACTGAATGATTTGAATATTTTTATTTTTAGTATTACCTTATCAATTACTTCCAGAAACAAAAGAGAGAGCTGCTGATTTTTGCAGTCTCATTCAAAATTACAAACTGAAAACTCCCTTCATTTTAATTCAGGACCAAGGAAAATTATCATAGTAAACTAGACTATACTCTAATTGTGATTTTATAAAAAAGTATTTAAAATATAATTGTCAGACTACTGTAACAAAAACTCATTCACTTATTTGCAAATAGCTTGTTTGTTTTGCATATAGTTACCTTTTTCAAGTTATATGAAGCAATCTAGAATCTCCATGCTGACTTATAAAACCTGGATAGATGAGAAAAGCTAATTAAACTTGTCAGACTATATTTTTTTCTAAGAAATACCATTCAAAGGCTTCCCCATCAAAATAAATTCAGCTCATACAGCTTTCCTCTCCTCTTGACGAATGCACAAACGTATAACTTAATTTGATTAAAACCTATCACTACTTTAAGCCTGAACTCATTCCTTTTCTTTCTTTTTTTAAAGATTTTGTTTTTAAGAAATCTCTATACCAAATGGGGAACTTAAACTCACAACCCTGAGATGAGGAGTTCTACACTCCACTGACTGAGCCAGTCAGGTGCCCCTGACCCATTTATTTTTATATTTCTCCTAATATTCCATATCACTTGAACCTAACTCACTCTAATGCTCAAAGTTCTGACAATTTTGCTCATACAAATCTGAATTTGATTAATAATGTTTTAAGACATTCTCTATGACACGTTCTTGACCAAGAATTTGAGAACCTTGTTACACTAAATGACACCCATTGCATTAAGCCCCCACTCTAGACATTCTGAGTGTACTTACCTTTAAGAGAAATGTGGAGATGCCTATAATAATGAGAAGATATCACAAATACAAAGCGTCATAGGATAATAACTATCCTCTCTGGCACTGGTTATTTTATGTAAATAACTGTATCTATCTCTTATTTTCACTGTAGGAAAATAAATAAGAAGCTATACTAATTCAACAACTGTATTGATTATTTCTTATGTGTAACTCACTGTGTTCTGCATTTAGGGTATGCTAAACTGAGAGTAACAACTGACCTCTCTCCTCATAAAATGTATTATTTGGTGAAGAAAAGAAACCTTAATCTCTTTATTTTTTTTTAAATGTTTTATTTATTTCTAGGAGAGAGCGAGAGAGAGACAGAGTGAGCAGGGGAGCGTCAGAGAGAGAGGGAGTCACAGACTCTGAAATAGGCTCCAGGCTCTGAGCTGGCAGTCAGCACAGAGCCCGACGCGGGGCTCGAACCCACTAACCGTGAGATCATGACCTAAGTGAAAGTCGGATGCTTAACCAACTAAGCCACCCAGGTGTCCCAACATTAATCTCTTTAATTAAATAAATATACATTTTAATTGAGGAAAATACAAAAGTAGAAGGCATTAACACTTAGATTTGAATTAATACAATACTAAAAAAGCAATATTTCATCTAGAATCATAAATATGATTAGATACTAGTGAAAGTGTAGAAAAGGGAAAAACATGCATTTTCTTACCCATCTCTATATACTTCTTTATAAAGCCATGGGCTTAACATTGCTATAAAACATTAAAATACACAGAGGTACCTGGGTGCTAAGTCAGTTAAGCCTCCAACTTCAGTTCAGGTCATGATCTTGCTGTTTGTGAGTTTGAGTCCCACTTGGAGCTCTGTCCTGACACCTCAGAACCTGGAGCCTGCTTCGGATTCTGTGTCTCCCTCTCTCTCTGACCCTCTAAGCTTGCACTCTCTGTCTCTATCAAAAATAAATAAATGTTTAAAAATTTTTAACACAATAAAATACACAATATTGATTGTCTGACATTATATTGAAATTTAAAAAATAACCAATTAATTTGTAACTTGGAACATAGTCGTTAGGTCATTAGCTTTCAATGATGATAAGATTTACAAGTAATCAATAATTACAATAATTAATCATTTTTATTCTCAGAAACATGACTCCAAAAAAGAGATTTTGTAATTAAACATATAATAGAATAGACTACTTCTAGCACTATTTTTCTACAAAAGCTTTGCTTTTGTTCTACATCTCTGTTTATCCTGTCTGCTGTAAGCTGCTCTAGTGGTTCACTGGGTAGACATGGAAGGCTTCCAGGACTGTGATCCAGTAATGACACGTGAAACTTCTTTGTCTGGGGTCACAAAACAATAAAATTTGAAAGACTATGGCAGATTTAATACTTTATTTTCTATTCTTAGTCTGTAGTGGTGCACTCTTATATACTTTTTAAAGGAGGGATCACTTCAAGCATTTACTCAGTAATTCATTTTATATGTCACTCTTTCTTTGTTTAAAGATTGCCATTTTATATATTAGATTGTGTCATGTGCAGTTTTCAGGTTATTTTTTATGCTCCAGAAAACAGCCATTGACCATATTTCTCTCTCTGTCTCTCTCTGTCTTATCTATCTATCTATCTATCTATCTATCTATCTATCTATCATCTATCTATGTATCTATGTGTCTATCTATGTATCTATCTATCATCTATTATTATCTATCTCTTTCTATCTTCTAATTATACAAAAACTTATTTTCTGTAATTTCACTAAAGCATTTTGAAATATAGAGGTGGATTTTCCTCAAAATTCAATGAGTTATAAAATACAAAATGCCATAAATAAAGTTTCATACATTAAGGCAGTTTAATAAAAATATTTCCATATCAAAAAATTCATTTGAATATATATAGAATTTATACCTGTGAATGTTTAGCATGTCACTGCTACTTTACAAAAATCTGTATCCTAGCTACTTCTCAGCAGACTTGAAGCATCTTAAACTCATCTCATTCCATGGATGCAATTAGATAACAATTGTGCCAAAACAAACAACCCAGAAAAGAAGTCAAATACTGGCTGAATAAACTCCACAAATAAATGTAGAAAAAAAGCCACATTGGAGAGGATAGGAAGGGTAAGAACTCAATGGAAACATACACCCTGTGATCTAACTACCTGAGAGAGGAAGCTACAGGTGCAGAGAGGGGCAAGAAACAGTCTATCCCACCAGGGAGCCTACAAAGAGAAGAGATATCCCCATAGCCTTTGGCTTTGCAAATCAGAGGGGCTGAATTTCATCAAAGCTTATAACAAGAGGGACTTAAATCCTGGAACTTTAAAAATCGGCAGACTTAGCTTTGAGAAAGCTCCAAGGCCAATAAAATGCTGAGCCTCTGCCCCTAAAGAGACAACATAGCAAATAGTCATTCCAGATACAACTTCAAAGCAGCTGGTTGAAAAGTGCCTGGGGCTTATAGGAGGAAGAGTTAGTTACTAATCTCAGAGTTCACTGAGAGACCTTTCCAGAAAACAAAGGAGCTGGCAGGCATTATTTCTCTCTCCTGCCCCTCATCATAAACACACAGCCATCTATGGGAACAAGCACAGGACAGGCACTCACTACCTAACTTGATTACACCAAGCTCTCCACCATGACCACCTTCCCAGACCTGCCTCAGTCCCTGTGTGGCAGGTCTCTCCCACAGAAGACCCACACAAATCTTGCTATGAGTGCATCTTCTCACCTCCTGTGGAAGTGCACCTTATTAAAATTGCCCACGTGTGCTGAGCACAGTAGCCCTGGCTGGCCTAGTATCAATGGCCAGTGGAGGGGAACCAGCACCCACAGCTTGCAGGGCCATGCCCCAGCCTACTCATTCATGCTATGTGGTGTGATCCCCCCATTCCAAGTCTCCATCCTGGCTGACTGTGCCCTGTGAAGGAGGGCTGGTGCCACTTAGTACAAATGCAAGTCCTGGCCACTACTTTCAAGAGCAAGAGTCACAGCTGAATTTCCTAACACATAGACAAACAGAGAGAGGTATGTAAAATAAGAAGACAGAGGAATATGTCACAGATAAAGGAAATGGACAAAAACACAGCAAAAGACTTAAGCAAAACAGATATAAGTAACATTGCCTGAGAGAGAATTTGAAGTAATGGTCATAAAGATACTCACTGGGCTTGAAAAACAAGAGATGAACATCAGTGAGATGGTTTAACACAGAGATAAAAAAAGAACCAATTAGAAAAAAATCAGAGATGAAGAACACACTATATGAAATTAAAAGTACATTTGATGGACTAAATGTCAGGCTGGAGAAGAATGAATTAATGGACATGAAGACAGAAAAATGAAAGTAATCAAGCTGACCATATGTGGGGAAAAAAGAATTATGCCAAATGAGAATAGACTTAGGTGAGTTAGTGACTTCATCAAACATATTAACATTCTCATTATAAGGATCCCATAAGGGGAAGAAAGAGAAAAGGGGACAGAACACTTATTTGAAGGAAGAATAGATGAAAATTTTCCTAATCTAGTGAAGAAAATGAATATGCAAATCTGGGAAGTGCAGAAATCCCCCAACGAAATCAGCCAATGGAGGTTCATATCAAGACAGATAGTAATCAAAATGGCAAAAAGTAGTAGTAACAAAGAAAGAATGTTAAAAGCATCAAAAGACAGGAAAGCAGTACACACAAGGAAAACACCATTAGGCTATGAGCAGATTTTTCAGCAGAAACCTTTCAAGCCAGAAGGAGTGGCATGGTATATTCAAAGTGCTGAAAGGGAAAATCTAAAAGTATTCTATCAAGGAAGGGTATAATTCAGAATAGAAGGAAAGATAAAAAGTCTTTCAGATAAACAAAAACTAAAGGAGTTCATGATTATTAAGCCACCCTTGCAAAAATATTAAAGGCAATTCTTTGAGTGGAAAAAAAGACCTTAAGTGAGAGTAGGAAAAGAAGGAAATAGAAAAGCAGTAAAAATAAATATTTCTGTAAAAAAAAAAACAGTTAAAAGATTCATAGAATAAGCAGATATGAACTATGATAACAAATACTCAAATGTAAAGAGAAGAGGAGTAAAAGAATAAGTTTGAGCTTAAGTGACCATCAGCTTAATATATACTGCTATATGCAGACGATGTTACATATAACCTGAATAGTAACCACAAATCAAAAACCACTAATTTCTTAACACATAGACAGACACAGAGAGATATGTAAAATAAGAAGACATAGATATGCAAAGAATAAAGAGTGAGAAATCTAAATATTTCACTAAAGAAAACCAGCAATCAATGAACAAGAGAAACACAAGAAAGAATCAGATAAAACTACAAAAACAACCACAAAACAAGTAACAAAATGGCAATAAATACATATCTATCAATAATTATTTTGAATGTAACTGGACTAAACAATCAAAAGACATAGATTGTTGGTGTGGATAAAAAAGCAAGAGCCATCTACCTAAAACAGACTTATTTCAGACCTAAAGACACCTACAGATTGAAACTGAGGGAATGGAGAAAGATTTATCATGTAAGTGGATGCCAAAAAGCCAGAGTAACAAGATTTATATCAGACAAAATAGAGTTTAAGACAAAGATGGTAAAAAGAAACAAAAAGGACATTATAGAATAACAAAGGGGACAATCCAATAAGAAGACATAGCAATGCAATTATAAAGTATATGCATTCAAAATGGGAGCACCCAGATAAATAATAAATATAAAGGAACAAATAGACAGTAATACAATAATACTATAGAGGGCTTTAAAGCCCCACTTATATTGATGGACATATGATCCAAATAGGATACCATAAAGGAAACAGTGCCATTGAATGACACAACAGACCAGATGGAATTAACGAATACAATCAGAACATCCTATACTAAAACAGCAGAACACATTTTTTTCAAGTACACATGGGACATTCTCCAGAACAAATCATGTATTAAGCCATGAAACAAGCCTAAACAAATTTAAAAGATCAAAATTATACCACACATCTTTTTTGACCACACTGCTATGAAACCAGAAATCAACTATAAGGAAAAAATCTAGAGAAAACATAAGTACATGGAGATTAAATAATATGTCATTAAACAACAAATGGGTCAACTAGGAAATTAAGAAAAGAAATAAAAAAGTATGTGGAACAAAATGAAAATAAAAACACAACAGTCCAAAACCTTTGGGATGTAGCGAAAGCAGTTCTAAGAGGGAAGTTTATAGGAATATAGGAATATCTCAAAAAATAAGAAGAATCCCAGATAAGCAACCTAATCTTACACCTAAAGGAACTTGAAAAAGAACATTAAACAAAACCCCAAAGTAACAGAAGGAAGGAAATAATAAAAATTAGAAACAAATGGTATGGAAACTAAGAAAACAATGGAACAGATCAATGTCACCAGGAGCTGGTTCTTTGAAAAGATCAACAAAATTAATAAACCTGTATCCAGACTCACAAAAAAGGAGAAAAATACGTAAAATCAAGATGAAAGAGGAGAAATAACAATCAATACCAAAGAACCACAAACAATTGTAAGAGAATATTATGAATAATAATGCCAGCAAATTAGACAACCTAGAATAAATGGATAAATTCCTAGAAATATATAACCTACCAAAACTGAAGCAAGGAGAAATATAAAATTTGAAAAGACCAATTGCCACCAAGGAGATTGAATCAGTAATAAAAAAACAATCCCAATAAAAGTCCAGGACCAGAGAACATCACAGATAAATTCTAGCAAAACCTTTACAAAAGAGGTAATATCTATTCTCAAGCTATTCCAAAAAAAAAAAAAAAATAGAGGCAGGAAAACTTTCAGCATCATTCTATGAGACCAATATTACTCTGACACCAAAACCAGATAAACACCCACTAAAAAAAAGAGAACAGGCCAAAATCTCTGGTGAACGTGAGTGCAAAAATCCTCAAGAAAATATTTCAGAACAGGGGCGCCTGGGTGGCTTGGTCGGTTGGGCGTCCGACTTTCGCTTGGGTCGTGATCTCACGGTTCGTGGGTTCGGGCCCAACGTCAGGCTCTGTGCTAACTGCCAGCTCAGAGCCTGGAGCCTGTTTCGGAGTCTGTGTCTCCCTCTCTCTCTCTGGCCCACCCTTGTTCACACTGTCTATCTCTCTCTCTCCTAGAAATAAATAAAAATTAAAAAAAATATATTTCAGAACAAATCCAGCAATAAAAGAAACATCTACCATGACAAAGTGGATTTACTCCTGGGTTACAAGTGTGATTCAATCTTCACAAATCAGTCAATGTGATACATCACATTAAAATGTCTAACTTTGGGCACCTGGGTGGCTCAGTCAGTGAAACATAACATTATTGGGAAAAGCTGAAAGCTTTTCCTCTAAGGTCAGGAACAAGAAAAAAGTAAAGACATCCAGAATGGTAAGGAAGAAGTAAAAATTTCCATATATATATATATATATATATATATATATATATATATATATATAAAACCTGAAAGACTCTACCAAAAATCTACTAGAACTGATAAGTGAATTCAATAAATTCACAGAACACAAAATCAACATACAGAAATAGGTTGTATTTCTATACACCAATAATAAAGTGGTAGAAAGAGAAATTAAGGAAATAATTCCATTTACAATTACACCAAAAACAATAAGACATCTAGGAATAAACCTAACCAAAAAGGTAAAAGACTTGCATTCTGAAAACTATAAAACACTGATAAAAGAAATTGAAGATAACACAAAGAAATGGAAAGACATCTCATGCTAATGGAGTGGAAGAACAAATATTGTTAAAATATCTATACTACTCAAAACAATCTACACTCAACAAAATACCAACGGCATATTTCACAGAACTAGAACAAACAACCCTAAAATTTATATGGAATTACAAAAGACCATGAATAGCCAAAGCAACTTTGAAAAACAAAACAAAAACAAACAAACAAACAAACAGTTGGAGGTACCATAATTCTAAACTTCAAATTATGTTGCAAAGCTGTAGTAATCAAAACTGTATGGTACTGGCACAAAAATAGACACATAGATCAATAGAACAGAATAGAAAGCCCAGAAATAAACCTACAATTAATCTTCAACAAAGCAGGAAAGAATATTCAATAAAAAAAAGACAGCCTCTTCAACAAATGGTTTTGGGAAAATTGGTCAGCTACATGAAAGAATGAATGGGACGCTGGCTTACATCATTCACAGAACTAAATTCAAAATGGAATGAAAACCTAAATGTGAGATCTGAAACCATGATTTTAGAAGACAACACAGGGAGTAATGTCTCTGACATTAGTTATAGTAACATTTTTCTAGATATGTCTCCTGAGTCAAGGGAAACAAAAACAAAAACCATTGGGAGTACATCAAGATAAAAACACTAATTCAAAGGGATACATGAATCCCTTTGTTTCTGGCAGCATTTTTTGTAGGTAGTGGTCAAATTATGGAAACAGCCAGTGTCCATCAATAGATAAATGGATAAAGAAGAGGTGGTATATATAAATACAGTGGAATGTCATTCACCTTATAAAATAATGAAATTGTGTCATCTGCAATGAGAGGGATGGAGCTACAGAGTATAATGCTAATGAAAGAAGTCAATGAGAGACATACAAATACTCTATGATTTCACTCATATGTGGAATTTAAGAAACAAAACAAATGAGCAAAGTGTGGGGGGAAGATAGACAGACAGAAAGACAGAGAGCCTAAAAACATACTCTTAACTATTGAGATTAAACTGATGTTTACCAGAGGAGAGGAGGGGGTGGGGGACAGATAAAATAGACGATGGAGATTGGGAAGTTCACTTGTAGTAATGAGCACTGGGTGATGTATGGAATTGTGGAATCACTTTATTGTACACCTAAAATAATAGAACACTGGTTGTTAACTGTATTGGAATTAAAATATAAAAATTCTATATCTTAACAGGTATTTAAATGTAAACAAATAAATATAAATATAATATTGCATGCTATATTATAAAAATTTATAAGTCCAATTAATAATCAGTATTATTTCTGCTTTATATTTATCAATAACAAAATTCTAAGTAATTCATTAAATTATTTTCTTATAATTTTCTGAAATTTTCAAAAAATATTATAAGCATTAGTGATCAGAAAGACTTGGAGAATATATACCATAATTATAATGGACAAGTTCTTTTCTTATTTTTCTTACTATATGATTATTTTATAAAAACATCATTTTGAGCACGCATTTCCTTCATAACTATGTAAACATTTTCATTAAATTAAACTAAACTAAAACAAAGCAGATCACTAACACTTATGAATGATACTGACAAAAGTTATTTAAGAAATCAATACATGGAAATGACCAAGAAAATAAAATTAAACTGACATAAATATGGTTGATCTGAGTTAACTTTTAAAATATATATTTTTAAAAGTTTATTATTTACTTTTTGAGAGAGATTATTAATTACTATAGATTTGTAATATAGTTGAAAATCAGGAAGTGTGATGCCTCCAGCTTTGATTTTCTTTCTCACGATTGCTTTATCTATTTTGAGAGGTTCCATACAAAGTTTAGGATTGTTGGTTCTATTTCTATAAAACTTATATCGGAATTTTGATAAGGATTGAATCTGTACATTGCTTTGATAAGAAAAACAAGCTCTCAGTTGAGATTTCAGAATTTCAATTTGAAATTTCCTGAGAACAACACTCGGGTTGAAAAGGGGATGTGTTTTGGGACACCTGGGTGGCTCAGTTGATTAAGCATCTGACTCTACATTTTGGCTTAGGTCATGATCTCACAATTGGTGAGTTCAAGCCTCACATGCAGCTCTGTGCTACTGGTGCAGAACCCGCTGGGGATTCTCTCTTTCCTCTCTCTTTCTCTGTCCCTCCACTACTTGTTCTCTCTCTCAAAATAAACTTAAAAAAAGAAAAGATTTGTTTTAAAACTGGTGCTTTTAATTGCATTTTTATTAGGAGTAGATTTGGGGATGTTGATATAAATTATATTATGCTAAAATATTCCTAGTGAGCCTCTTGACAACTCAGATGCTATCATTTTGTGCATTTTTAAAGCTCTTGTTTTAAAATTATGTTTTTTTTGAAAAATAATTAAGTGTTGTAAAATGTAAGATAAAATGCTTCATATAATATCAGTTGACATATAATTTAAAACACTTAGGAGACACAATCAGTTTTCAGGGGACATTCAAGAACTTGCATTATCTTACAGTGTTATTATTTGCTTTAGTAACTAATACCAAATACTTCTGAAGAGAGCTCTTCCTAGTATTCATCCTAGCAAAGGTAAAATTGAGCACTTTCTATCCTTAATATAAAAGCTGAAGGTAACTCCCTAAAGAACAAAGACTTGAGGTCAGTACAACTAACCTTACACTACACCACAGTAGATCAGCAAAAGTAGATGTCTTCAAGTCTCAGAAGTCATTGAAACAATTCTACAGGTAATTGGCAGCTTCTAGGATGTCTTTACTCCTGGGCATTCTGTAAAAGCTGGAGGACATGAAGCATAGCTGGTGAATACATCCTGGCTGTCAGTGCTCCATATTCTATTAACAGCCTAAAAATTAATGAGTGTTCCTTGATGGCAGACTGAGGGTGAAAACATGGCAGTCTTCTTCCATTGACACATTTTTGGGGGCTAACCTATTCTAGGAATAAAATTTGATGTCACCTGAGTCAGCTGAAATTTTAGATGAAACATTTACTCATATATAATTTGATAAACCTAACCATATGTCTAAGGTGAACAACTTGGATTCCAAAGCACAAATATTATTGCAAAGGCAACATTAGTTAAAATGCCAATTACTTTTTACCTAGTATAATATAATTTTAGATTAAATATCAATAATTTTTTTTGTCTAGTCTCACTGATGTTTGAAAAAGTAGACTTTTTGGCTATGTCTACATAGCCAGAATGAAAATCTGGTTCATGAACTGTATTAGATATATCTTATCTAGATGGGAACATTCCTATGATTTTCTCTGGAATTACCTGGAAGTCAGCTGAAGACTCTTCTCTATGATAAAGATGAGATGGAATAGCTAGTACTTTTTAATGAGTTCTTCAAATTTTGAAATTCCTCTAGCACTATCCATCCAGGACCATTGTTTGGAGATACATAGATAAAAAGCAGACATCTGGCTATCCAATTTCCCTGTGTAATCTAGGGTGCATTGAAAGGAACAAATAAACAACAAAACTAAAACAATTTCTTTGGAAATATCTTAAAACAAAGATCTTTATGTACATCTCAATAAATCATAATCCATTCATAAAGCACTATCTATGAAACTTAGAAAGGATCTGAGGGAGATAGGCTTAGAGATTTCTTAGGACCCATGTGTTGACCTGTCCTCTCTTTCTCTGACTATATTATTTACCTTGATTAGAATCTGATCTGTTAGATCTTGTGAATCCTTTCAGTTAACCTATCTGTGCAAAGTTCTCATTAGCCGACTGGATAAGGTAAGTATAGCCAAAATGGATGCATATAGCTGTACAGTCTATTCTATTTTTGGCAAACTGTGTCCTGCATAGTTTCATTTATAAATTCATTTGAATTAAACTGTAGGTCAGATAAACCACAATAGTATCAGTCTACATATGCAAAAAAAATCAAATTATAATAAGCATGTTTTACCTTAAAAAAGGTCTGAGAATTGATGCCAAGTATTGCCTTGGCCTGTGTTAAGGAAAGGGAAGGAGGTTACCTTTATTTTCATCTCCATCAATTTCCTAACAGACTAAAAATATACACTGCTCTCATTGCAGAGCCCACTTCAAATCCCCTGTCTTCCTTTCTCTCTGCCCCTCCCCTACTCATGCTCTCTCGCTCAAAAAATAATAAATAAATGCTACACACACACACACACACACACACACACACACACACACACACACAGGCAAAAATCTGGCCAATCCTGTAGCCTGCCATCTCAGCTAGACTGTTTCTTCTAAGCCACATGCCATGAAGAATTTATCATAACTTGGTAAGTAGGAAAATGTCTAATTTCCTTCAAAAAGAGAAAAAAACTCATGGAAATTGAATAAATGTCCTACAGTCACAAAGCAATCCCTCAAAGTTAGGCCTTCCACATACAACTTCTGCAATGTAGATCCTTTAATAATAATTTCTAACAAAAGTTTTAGTGACTTAATATTGTATTAAGCTGCTATTCACATTAAAAAAACACAAACACTAAATTATTTGCATTTGAGAAATGCTATCATTTATAACTGAAAGGTTAATTAACTAAACACAGTAAATTTGTGCCAGATAACATATTTGATAATTTAATGATCCTGCTATTTATAATAGCCTACTTTATGAATTCTGGGTTGAACCTAACAGAAAGCTGTACCTCATTTTTAAATATAACCCCCACCCCAGGAAAGCCTGTTTGTTTTTCTGAATGTTACAGTGGAATTTGTTTTATTTTCTTTTTCTAGAATGAGAAATTATAGCCCAGGTGTAAAATCAAACAAGACACATAACACTAAAAAATTAAATTGGACTTAGTCTATTAAGGAAACTTGGGTACAGGTATGAAAAAATGCCAATATTTCTGCCTGAATTGCTAGCTTTTAATATACTCCACAATACCTGGCAGCAGTTTTTCCAGAGACACTAGATTGACAGGTTAATTATAGAAGATGTAAAACTATATGTACAGATAGCAAATCAAACGGGTATTCATTCACTTGGCACTCCACCAGCAAACAGCAGACAACTTTTATTTGAAACTATTTGAGGATACAAATCATATAATGCGTGACATTGAAAATTCCCATACAAATGCATACTGAGGCTGCCAGCAAGATTACTGATCCACATTCAAACATAAATTTATGGGGAGGAAAAAAACCCACCTCAATTCACTTTCAAGTAAATGAATTCTCCTATTAGAATGTGCTGTACTATACTATGCTGTGTAATATCCTTCAAGTTGAATGAGATCACCTTCAAGTTTTACCATTACCACACTGATGTCTTGACAGAACTTGAAAGTTATATTATATCCTTTGTCATTTTACACCAAAGAGATGCATTCACTGGCAAAAAAATTTCTTGATTCACTGTATTTGGATGAATGAAAATATGTTTTTTTAGTTCACCTTTGTACAAAGGAATTCACCTTGCTTTGAAGCCAGTCTGACCTTCTGAAAGTAGACATAAGGGATTCTTGTATGAATAAAATTTATCCTGAAATGATAAAACTTCAAGAATATAATTATTTCAATATAAGATACTCATTTCCATGAATGCCACTCCCAACTGAATTGATTATTGGTCTGGCTAGGCATGGCCTTAATATTTCATGTTATTTTGGCTATGAATGAGTTATAAGGAAGTACAAGACATATTTTACAAGAATTGTTCTGCTCATCTTAGCCAAAATCATTTCTCCCCAATGTTGTACCATATGTTCTGTGCAGATTGTCTATTTGGCTATTGCTAATAGCCCTTAAAATGGCCTCATTTCAGTGGTGAAATGATCCCCATATGAAAGGAGCTAGTAGGGCACTTTGGGAGCTCACAGGAATAGTGGATCTATATCACCCTAAGACGCTTTTATTAGAATGAGATTGCTTTCCTGTCTTTGACAAATCCACAAACAGGATAAATTAATGCATTTTTTAATGAGATTCTCAGCAGAAATATGGTTTGACTATCCTTCTTCATTACTATATTGCTTAATTCTGGAAAATGGAATCTGGATTATTTTCACTGGAGAACAACAATAACACCTTCTCAAATTTTCTATTTGCCTAGTCTCCAAGTCATTGATGATTAATATTTACTGAGGACTGACTATATCCCTGGACATTTTCTATAAATATTACATGTATGTATCCATATTTTCTTCTTGACACCTTGACATCATAAATAATTTTATTATGATTATTTAGATTAGGAATTTAAGGTTCAGCTAAGTTGATTTCATTTATTCAAGCAAATATTTGAGTGCCTATCAAAGGTAGACTTAATGAAGACTCTACCCCATGGTTGTTCACTTGTAGGGACTCCTCCCAATGCCCTGAAAAGATCCCTAGGATTATGATCATATGGTTGTACCTTATTTAGTATTTGTAATGTTGTATAATGTTGTATAATGTTGCAGAATATTCTGGAGTTTAAGAGTGAACTGTGGAGTAGGGAAGATGCATGGTGGCAATGTTAAATAAAACTTTCAGATAGGCATATTAAACAGATGGCCATTAAACAATGACTAGAAGAAAGTCAGAGAGTTTGCCATATAAATGCCCAGTGGAAGCACTTTTCAGATAAAGGGACATTCAGTGCAAAGCCTCTAATACCTCTCTCAAGTTCACCAGGCAATGATAGTTGTAATAGAAACTAATTTCAGACAAACTGATTGAAAAGTTAATTAATAAATATTTTAGAAAATCTATAAACCTAGAGAAAATCAAGTGGCATAACATATAAGCCCTGCTTTCAAATAATCTTATTGAGAGGATGTAACATAGACATATAGATACACAATTATAGAAAGGAAATAGTCTCATTGTCCAATAATTCCTGACACTAGATCTTAAAGGTGATATTTCAGAAATCTTTTTGAAAGAGCTTAGCTAGAAATGTGTTTGAAGATTTAATATGATTTGGTAAACGAAAAGGCCTTTTTGAACAATATGAGGTAGTAAATCATCAGATTTATATCTTGGTGCCCAGGATCTCCACTTTGCCCAAAGAGTTTTTTTGTTATACTTTTAAGCTTTTTAGAGATATTAAAAATATTTTGTCTCCTAGGTAGTAGGGAATGTCTTATGCAAGAAAGATGTTTTAAATATCACTTTACCATGTCATCAATCCTGAAAATTTAGAGTAGACTCAGAATTTGGCACAAAACATGATTATGGTTTTAGTCTAATTTATGTTATATGGGAAAGAACATGACTGCTGGATCCAGTGAACTCTTCCATTCCTTCTGGATACCAGCACAGTGAAGGGGAGTGTGTTTGTGTGTGTGTGTGAGTGTGTGTGTGTGTTTGACTCATGCTGCTTCAGTTTACAGTGTGTGTCCTGGCCTTTTGAATTCAGTAATAAAACATGCAAGACATGAACCATTACAAATAGATTTTTGCCACATAGTCTATATGACAACTCATGGTTTTTCCATGATTAATAACAGAATGATAATAAAGCTAACAGGACAATATTTTATTTATTCAAAATAAATTATTTTAATACTTATTATTAAAACTATATATGCATCAAATCGTTTTTATATGCAGTAGTAGACTTCAATATTTTGAGGATCACTATTATAAATTTATCAATAAGTGAAACAAGTTTTGTTCCATCTTGGAGTAACCACCAATGATTTGTTAGTGTCGCTGCTATCCATACTATTCTATAGTCCAGTGTTCTCAGTCATAGCTGATTTGGTTTGCCATCACTGGGGCATATTTAGAAGTATATTTGCGGTGAGAATTCCAGTTCAAGATGGCCATATAAGATCCTAAGCTCATGTTCTCTCACAGAAATATCAAACCTATAGAAATACATGAAATAATTTCCATTGGAAAAAAAACTCGAAAAACTGGAAGAATGACCCTTTCATTTAGGGGAAATGAGAGGAAAACCACATCAAAGTAGATAGGAAAATCTGAGACACAATCCCATTATAGACCCCACCCCTGGTATAGCAATTCATTGTCAGGAGGGAACTCAAAACCCAGAACTTCTCCCTGCAGACCAAAGGGCTTTTTACACACCCTGGGCATCCCAAGTTTAAGACCAACACCTGTAAGATGAGCTCCCAAAACTTCTGGCTTTGATGACCATAGGGGCTCACAGAGGGCCTCTCAGGGAACAGACTTTGTGAACACCATCTTTGCACTCTCCCCCTGGTTCACACCAGTTAGTCAGTGTTTTACAGAAAGAAGCTTACACCCTTCTCTGTTGTCCACAGTTTGCAGCTCCTGCCAGAGGACACCTCTCTATTGCCTGATTCTGGTGACCAATAAGGCTTATATTCATGGGTCCCACAGGAGTGTAACCAATTGAGAAAAGGTTGTTGGGGTTTTTGTTTTGTTTTTGTTTTTTGTTTTCTTTTTAAAAAGATTTTTATAGATACCACCCCCAGGGAACAGCAAGAGGCAATAGACCTAGGAACTCAATCATTCTGTGGGAGATATTTCTTAGGTTACCATTAAACTACAGCCTGAGGGGCAGGTTTCTAATAAAACAAACTTCTAAGAGCTGAAGGCAGGCACTAGTTTTTTGCTCTCTATCTGTTGCATTCCAGAATGCCAACATCTCTCAGAAGGGAGCTCTTTTATGTGTCTGGTACCCACCTTGTTCTATCTGGTGTTCTGGTATTTACAACTGCTACCCAGGAGATACCCCTTGATCACCAGGGTCTGGTGGCCAGGAGCACTTGCATTCTAGGGTCCCTTGAGACTGTAACAATAAGAGATCGTCCTTGGCAGGCTACTAGCCCTACAGCACTTCACAGACAACAGACTGAAATAAATCTTTAGCTTTTCTGTAAGAGAGACCTACTTGCTAGTCCTGAAGCTTCAGTCTCAGGGGCAGGCTTCAGTTGTGGCACTTATTCAAATCTACAAAAGTGCTGTCAGGGAACATAGACTAGGGAATGCCATGTTTCTGATCTCTTTCTACTTCACTATAGCCACTAATATCTCTAAGAAAGAAAGGAGTTTGCATACTCATCTGGAGCTGTGATTTTTTGCCACTACTGCCCATGGAACACCTTCAGACTGATTGGCTCTGGGGGTCAGCAGGGCTTATATTTCTGGGCCCACATGACTACATGTTTCCATTCTTTAAAAGTTGTTTGCCTAAGAGTATGGCTTTGAATCAGCTTGATTTTGGTGCCGACTGAGAATCTTCCCTTTTAAGACGATGATGGCCTTGGCACATCCTCAACTACAGTTGCCTTTTAGACAACATGGGATTTAGGGGTGTGGACCCCTTGTGTAAATATTCAGTATAGTCTTGACTCCCCTCCAAATTTAACTACTAATACTGAGAACCACAAGCGATCACTTTTTACTGTGATATAAAATTTACTGGAAAGACAAACTTTACATGGAGATGATTAGCATCACATAGTGTTTTTAAGTGACTACTTGCAACACTTGAGCTCATCAAAATAGCAATAGGAGGTGGCTACAAAATTATTACAGTAGAACAAAATGCACTACAGGTAATTTTAAGCAGTTATGATTGAATATTGCATCTCTACATTTATTTACATTTCTCTCAAATGGGAATGGACCATGTATGGTCTGTAAGTGTTTGTGCATACAATAGTAGTAGACAAATACTGCTTGATCTCACTTATATGTGAAATCTGAAAAACAACACAAAAAAGCTCATGTATGTATGGTGATGGATGGTGATGGACACTTACTGTAGGTGATCATTTCAAAATACATATAAATATTGAATCTTAATGCTGTATACCTGAAATTAATACATGATATAGATCAATTATACTGCAAAAGAAACACACACACACACACACACACACACACACACACATATATGGTAATTTAGTTTTCTCAACGGAGGCAAAAAGCTCCCACTATCCTACTATAATTTCTAGGGCCAGAAATGATGCCCAACCTCCTACAATGAACATTCTCTCTTGACAAAGAAATATCTTGACCAATAAATGTCAATGCTGTTGAGAGTGAAAAAGCACAGTACTTCCTCTCAAGCTGGAATAAGGCTGACCTGTGCAACCAGTATTATATTATGAAAATGATGATGTGTAATTCCAAAGCCCATGTCATAGAAAATAATATATCTTCTGCGTTGTTCTATCTTGTATTATCTGCTCTGGAGAAAACTTGTTGCTGTGTTATGAAGACACTCGTGTTGTCATATAGACAAGTCCACATGATGATGAACTAAGGTCTTTTGAAGGACATGTGAGTGACCCACCTTGGATGCAGATCCCCCAGTCCCACTGAAACCTTCAGATGACTGCATCTGTAGGCAACATGCCAAAACCTACTGAGATTCTTTGAGCCAGAACTACTCAACTATGCTGAATAATAATTCTGAATGATAATTCTGAATATCTGAATTACGGAAACTGTGAGACAATAAATGTTTGCTGCTTTTGGCCATCAAGGCTAAGGATAAATTTGGGAGAGAATTAAGATTTTTAAAATGCATAAATTAAGTTTTATAAAAGTATTATGATCCTTAGAGCCAAAGACAATTGCATATCCCACTATATATCAAATTAGGTTTTATCTTCTCCTTTGGACATAAGAAGAGATATGTTTTCCCCATAAGTGTCTCAGAGCTAATCAGTTCTTTACATTCTTTCAATTCATAATGTATCCCACAATGCAGAACATTGGCATCACTAAGGATCTTGTTAGCAATACAGAATCTCAGATAATATTTCAGAAATACTAAATCAGAATCTGGATATTTACAATACCTCACTTAAAAAGGAGCTTTTAGGGGCTCCTGGGTGGCTCAGTCAGTTAAGCATCCAACTTTGGCTCTGGTCATGATCTCACCATTCATGAGTTCAAGCCCCAGGTTGGGCTCTGTACTGACAGCTCAGAGCCTGAAGTCCACTTTATTTATTTTTTTTAATATTTTTATTTATTTCTAGGAGAGAGAGAGAGACAGTGTGAACAGGGGAGGGTAAGAAAGAGAGGGAGATACAGACTATGAAACAGGTTCCAGGCTTTGAGCTGGCAGTCAGCACAGAGCCCGACGCGGGGCTCGCACCCACAAACTGCGAGATCATGACCAAAGCGAAAATCGGACACTCAACCGACTAAGCCACCCAGGGGCCCCTGAAGTCCACTTTAGATTCTATGTGTGTCTATCTCTCTGCCCCTTCCCCACTTGATCTCTCTCTCTGTCATCTCTCTGTCTCTCCTCTCCTTCTCTCAAAAATAAATAAACACAAAAAAATTAAAAGGTCTTTTAAAAGACCTTTTAAATTTGAGTACTATCTTAAAAAGAAAAATAAAGTAAGAAACTCAATAATGCTATACCATTAATTAATAGTGTTTGTATATTGAAAAAGAAAATTCGCACAAATGCATAAAGTGGTATCTTATATTGATAACTTAGTTTTATTCATTGTTAGGAACTTTTGTAAAGTTTTTAAAATTATGAAGATCTAGATAATTGAATCAAAATTTTTCTGTAATAGTATTGAGGCACCTTTTCATTTGGTGGCTGAATATTTTCTTCTTTTCTTTTCTTTTCTTCTTTTCCTTTCTTTTCTTCTTTTCTTTTCTTTTCTTTCTTACTATTTATTTATTTTGAGAGAGAGAGAGAGTGAGAGGAGGAGGGGCAGAGGGAGAATCCCAAGCAGGCTCCATGCTGCTAGCCCAGAGCCCAGTGTGGGGTTTGATCCCATAAACTGTGAGAAATCAAGAGTTGGATGCTTAACTGACTGAACCACCCAGGTGCCCCTGTGGCTGAATATTTTTTAAGTCTTGAAGTTAAACATATCTATTGGTTGTTTCTTCACAAAGGAAACTCAGAGCTCTAGTGCATATATTTTCCATATACTTGGGTCTTCAGTATATATAATGGCATTAAAAGCTCTGTTGTAGGACTAAAAGATCATTCCTCAAAGCAATGAGCTTTTAAAATGCCGGTTAATGTCAGGAGTTTGGCAATTCTAGTTCTTAAAGTATGTTGGTAGATTAGCTCTGTGCTGTCAAAACCTTAAAAACTTTTATCTAGTAACAGTTGAAATTGTTCTGTATCCAGAAATAAAAATTAACTGCTGGAAGAAGCAGTAAGTTGTGAAATATGCTATAACTAAAATTTTATTTGTATTTCTGACATTGGATGCTTTCATTATTATTTGATATATATTTTAATTTGATGTTGTTTATCATGTTCTTTTTCCTTGAATATTTTCAGTACAACACTGTTAACTGTTATTTTTTTGTCTATGTCTATTGTGCTGGATTTTTCTCCTCTGCTGGACTTCTTTTTTTTTTTTTTTAATGTTTTATTTATTTTTAGGAGAGAGAGAGAGAGAGAGAGAGCATGAGCAGGGGGAGGGTCAGAGAGAGAAGGAGTCACAGACTGAAACAGGCTCCAGGCTCTGAACTGGCAGTCAGCACAGAGCCCGACGCGGGGCTTGAACCCACGAACCGCGAGATCATGACCTAAGCGAAAGTCGGACACTTAACCGACTAAGCCACCCAGGCGCCCCTCCTCTGCTGGACTTCTAATGTTGGTTTACTGACATATTGTTATTCTTTCTGTATTACTTTTCTTGGGTAATTACTATTTACATGCTCATGTCTCACCCCTCTGCATCTCCAAGCCATACCTCTACTCTATGATTTTGATTCATATTATCTAATTGCCTCTATCAACACTGTCACTTGGAAACCACATAGATAACTCAATTGAACATATTCAAAATGTAATTATTTTCTTTTCTCAACAACAAATATCCATTCTTTCCCTTTTGTTCCAAATCTCAGCAAATAACATTATCCATCGTTTTGTTCAAGCCAGAAGGCCAGTTGTCTTCCTTTTCCCAAAGGAATTCCACATTCAGATTACCATTATATCTTAGTGGTTCTGATTTGGAAATACAAATTGAGTCTATAAACACATTTTTCTGTTGCCTTAACTACTATAATTACATATATGGAATAGCTTCTTAAATTTTTTTAGAGTTTATTCGTTTTCGAGAGACAGACAGAGCATGAGTGGGGGAGGGGCAGAGAGAGAGGGAGACACAGAATCTGAAGCAGACTCCAGGCTCTGAGCTGCCAGCACAGAGCCCGATGCAGGGCTCAAACCCATGGCCTGAGTCAAAGTCGATGCTTAACCAACTGAGCCACCCAGGTGCCCCTCGAATAGCCTCTTAAGATGCTTCTTTAAACACAAATCATGTAATGTAACATTTTCTTTGTAAATTTTTTAGTAGCATCTCATTACATTAAGACTGAATCCAGACCTATACTGGCCTACCTATTCTACCTCACGTTTGCCTCTCTCCACCTCTTCCTACTTCAAATATACATATTATGACATCATATAATTTGCTTACTAATTTGATAAAATCATATTCACTATGTCCTCCAGACAAGTTATTTCTAACAAGAAAAGCACAAATATATTACTATCCTTTGATTTTTATCTTTGAAATATAAAATAATATTGGGGCGCCTGGGTGGCTTAGTCGGTTAAGCGTCCGACTTTCGCTTAGGTCATGATCTCGCGGTTCGTGGGTTCGGGCCCTGCATCTGGCTCTGTGCTGACTGCCAGCTCAGAGCCTGGAGCCTGTTTCAGTCTGTGCCTCCCTCTCTCTCTGACCCTCCCCTGCTCACGCTGTCTGTTTCTCTCTGTCCTAGAAATAAATAAAACATTAAAAATTAAAAAAAAAAAAGAAATATAAAATAATATTGACACTTTTTTACTTTTTCTGAAATGTTCAATGATATGTGGGTGGTATGAATTAACAAGTAATTTATTCGCTAATAACAAAAATACAATAAATAGCAAGGATTGGCAAGGATGTGAAAAAAAAAATAGAACCTTTGTTTACTCTTGGTGGGAATGTGAATTGGTGCAGCCAATGTGAGAAATAGCATGGAAGTTCCTCAAAACCTAAAAATAGAACCAGCATATATCCAGCAACTCCACTTCTGGCTATTTATCCAAATAAAACCAAAACACTAGCTCAAAATGCTATATGCACTCCATGTTTATGGCAACATTATTTAAAATAGCCAAGATATGGAAACAGCCTGAATCCTCTTAAAAAGAATGAATAAAGAAAGTGTGAGATACATAGAGCGCCTTGGTGGCTCAGTCGGTTAGGCGTCTAACTTCGGCTCAGGTCATGATCACACGGTTTGTCGGTTCGAGCTCTGTGTCCAGCTCTGTGATGACAGCTAGCTCAGAGCCTGGAGCCTGTTTTGGATTCTGTGTCTCCCTCCCTCTCTAACTCTCTCATGCTCACACTGTCTCTCTCTCTCTCTCTCAGAAATAAATTAAAAAAAAAATTAAAAAAAAAGAAATTGTGAAATACATAGGTAGATGATAGATAGGTATAATGAAATATTATTCAGCCATAAAAAATAGTGAAATCTTGCCATTTGCAACAATATGGATGGACTTTGAGGGCATTAAGTTAAGGGAAATCAGTGAAAGACAGATACCATATCATCTCACTTATATGTGATATCTAAATCAATAATGACAACAAAAATAACAAAACAAGGAAACAAAAACAAACCATAGATCCAGAGAAGAGATTGGTGTTTTCCAAAGGCAGGGTGGGCAAAATGGGAGAAGAGAATCAAAAAGTACAAAATTCTAGTTATAAATAAGACATGAGGATGTAATGTACAGCATGGGAACTATAGTTAATAATATTGTACCGCATATCTGAAAGTTGCTCAGAGAAAAGTCTTAAAATTTCTCACTGCAGGGCCACTGGGTGGTTCAGTCAGTTGAGCATCCCATTTCAGCTTAGGTCATGATCTTGTGGTTCATGAGTTACAGCCCTGCATTGCGTTCTGTGCTGAGATCTCAGAGCCTGGAGCCTGCTTCAGATTCTGTGTCTCCCTCTCTCTCTGCCCCTCACTGACTCGTACTCTGCCTCTCTCTCAAAAATAAATAAACATTAACAACAACAACAAAAAAAAAACTTCTCATCACACAAAAAAAAATTCCTTATGGTGATGGATATTCATTAGACTTATTGTGGTGATTTTTTCTATAATATGCACAAATATTAAATCATTATGCTGTATATTTGAAACTATTATCCTGTTATTTGTAAAGTATACCTCAATAAAACAGAAAAATATTAATTGCATAACAAATTAAATTTCTCTGGTTCAAAAAAAGTAGTTTGTGCAAAACAAAAATATATATCGTGCATAGTGAGTACTATTCAGACTCTATTTATATGCCCATGCTTTTTTTATGTAGAATATTTAGTATTCAGTGACTTATTTTAGGGAAAAAAATCATGTTGGTGTTATTTTGCATATTGATTTTTGCCAAATCAGCATCTGCTTTATTTGAAATCTTTTGCTAAACTGAAGATCCTCAGTTCTGGATGAGGCATACTTTGCACTTTGTGAGAAGGATTTCACAGGCTATATATGTTACACTTCTCTCCAGTAACCTTCCTGGATTCCATGCAGAGAAGGAAGGTTAGTGCTCTGTGCCAGCTGGAAGAAATACCTTAAGTTGCATACTCTCTAGGCCACTGTCTAGAAATTATGGATGTTGTGGCCAAGGTCCTTTTACTAAATTTGTTACGATGCTTCCATCAGTCCAATAACAACCAATCTCATATACTTCTTATAAGGTTATATTTTAAAGAGAGAAATCCATCCTTACAAGAAACTTTGTTTTAGCTAATATTTCTGAGCAACTCTAAAGTAGAAATATTTGACAAGATATGTCACTGGCAATGTTTTATGTTGTTTTGCAAATGAATACAGACATTGCTATTGCCTAAATAGAAGGAAACCCAAGACCAATGTTTTCAGTATATGCTGTACTTATGGATGATTGATTATTTTGACAAGAAGTCTGGAAGAACAGACTTTTTAAAAATGTTAATGATGCTAAAAACACAGACCTATAAAAAGCAACATTTAAATTTACTGTTGCTTCCTGGCTGTGCCACATAATTACTATCTCACTTTTACAGAGAACTGAGTTAAAAAAACAATGGAAATATTGCTTTAATCAAGGACTGTAATTTTTCTTGCAAAATCTCAATAGTTTCTCTAAATTCATTTTGTTAAATTCTGCAAGCATTCTCTTTTTAAATTTTTAAAAGTTTTTTTAAAATTTTAATTTCAGTATAGTTAGCATACAGTATTATGTTAGTTTCAGGTGTACAATATAGTGATTCAACAATTCTACCCGTTACTCAGTGCTCATCTAGATAAATGTAATCTTTTCTGTTTTTAGATCTTTATTTATTTATTTTTGAGAGAGAGAGTGAGCACAAGAAGGGAAAGGGTTAAAAGAGGTGAACAGAAGATCCACAGCAGGCTCTGCTCAGACAAGAGAGGGCTCAATGTGGGGCTCGAACTCATGAACTGTGAGATCATGACCTGAACTAAAAGCAGACACTTAACTGACCGAGCCACCCAGATGCCCCTTGATAAATTTACTATTTAATCTCCTTCACCTATTTCACTCATCCCCCACCACCTCCTCTCTGGTAACCATCAATTGTTCTCTATAGTTAAGAATCTGATTCCTGTTTTGTCTCTCTTTCTTTTCCCTTCTGTTTGTTTTGTTTCTTAAATCCCACATATGAATGAAATCATTTGTCTTTTTCTGACTGACTTGTTATGCACAGAATTATGCTGTCTAGCTTTATCCATGTTTTAAAAAGGCAAGATTTCATTCGTTTTAAAAGCTGAATGATATTCTGTGTGCGTGTGTGTGTGTGTTCTTTATTCATCTATTGATGGACACATGGGCTGATTCCATAATTTAGCTATTGTAAATAATACTGTTATAAACATTGAAGCACATATATCCTTCCAAATTCATGGGCTTTAAAAATATATGTATTCTTTGGGTAAATACCCATAGTGTGATTACTGAATCAGAGAATAATTCTATCATTACCTTTTTGAGGAAACTCCATACTGTTTCCCATGGTGGCTAAATAAGTTTGGATTACCACCAACAGCGCACAAGGGTTCTTTTTTTCCACATCATCTCTAAAACCTGCTGTTTCTTGTGATTTTTATTTTATGCATTCTGACAAATATGAGGAGATATCTCACTGTAGTTTTTTGATTTGCATTTCCCTGATGATGAGTGATGTTAAGCATCTTTTCATGTCTGTTGGTCATCTCTATGTTTTTGAAAAAAGGTCTGTTCATGTCTTCTCATTTTTTAATTAAAACTTTTTTTGGGTGTTGAGTTGTATACATTCTTTTTTTTTTTTTTTTTTTATGTGAGAGACAGTTGAGGAGGGACAAAGAAGGAGGAAATCCCAAGCAGGCTCTGTACTGTCAGCACTCCTGACTTGGGTCTTGAACTCAAAAACCATGAATCATGAGCTGAACTAAAATCAAAAGCTGGATGTTTAATCCACTGAGCTAACCAGGCACACCTGTATACATTCTTTATATATTTGCATACTAACCCTTTATCACATAGCATTTAGAATTATCTTCTCCCTTTTAGTACATTGTCTTTTACTTTTGTTGATTATTTCTTTTGTTGTACAGAAGCTTTTTATTTTAATATAGTCTCAGTAGTTTGTTTTACTTTTATTTCCCTTGCTTGAGGAGATATACCTACAAAAATGTTGTGATGATCAGTATCAGAGAAATTACTACCTGTGCTCTCCTCTAGGACTTTTATAATTTCAGCTTACGTATTTAGGTCCTTAATCCACTCTGAGTTTATTTTCATTTATGGTATAAGAAAGTAATTCAGTTTCATTTTTTTGTACGTAGCTGTCCAATTTTCCCAACTCCTTTTGTTGAAAAGACTTTTTCCTATTGCACATTCTTTCCAATTTTTTAAAAAACTAATTGACCATCTATTTGTGTATTTGTTCCTGGGCTTTCTATCTTGTCATCTCTGTGTCAGTGGCAAACTGTTTTGATTCCTATAACTTTGTAGTATAACTCGAAATCTGGAATTGTAATACCTCCAGCTCTGGTTTTCTTTTTCAAGATTGCTTTGGCTATTTTGGTTCTTTTGTGGTTCCATATAAATTTTAGGATTTTTGTTTTAGTTCTATGAGAAATCTCTTTGGTATTTTGATAAGAATTGCCTTAAATGTGTAGATTGCTTTCCATAGTGTGGACATTATTACAATATTTGTTTTTTTAATCCATAAGCATGGAATATCTTTCCATATGTTTGTGTCATCTTCAATTTCTTTCATCAATGTTTTATAGTTTTTAGAGTATGGGTATTTCACCTCTTTGGTTAAGTTTATCCTTTATAATCAACAATTCATTATCATCATTTTCATTATTGGAAATGTTTACTAAACAAGAAAGGTGTAAGTGTTCTGATGTGATCTTACATAAAAATAGTAATTTATATAATAAATATTAATGTGTGAATTATGAATTGCAAACAAAACAATTCTCTATTGATGTATTTGGTCTCTACAAAATTCTAGAAGCTGTGGTTTATAACAAAACAAATAAGATGTTAGAAGGAAAATTATTTCTGTATCATAGTCCACACACTTAAACAATATCCATGGCAGTTTGTGGTTTACATGAGGTCATTTTAAATGGTGTGGCATGTAATCACTTAGGCTCTTGGTGCTCAAAATGTTTGATAATATCTGTTTATATGAAGAGAGAGGAACTGAGAGTAATAGACAACTTGAAAATCCAACACAACATTAGAGTCTTAAAACTCACATATGTTTTTTCTAATAACTGCTTTCACTATTTCTGATATGAGTAATATTTTTAGAACTTTATTCAGAACACACAATTATATATGCAGTGTCACTCAATTGATATCTCATAATAACATTCCACAAGATTAATTAAGAAAAAATAGCCTTGTGATAGATAATCTGATCTCCACTTAGCTATGAAGATTTGAGAATGTGGCTTCCTCTATATCCAACATTGCACAGAGTCTATTTTACATATAATTAACTATTGGATATGGAAGAGCATTCACTGCTAATTTGTAAGGCAACAAACTCACACTAGATGTGAGTTAAAAGCTATAAGATGCATGCAGTAAATTATTTTATGAGTATAAGAATTCCTGAGAAGCCTATGAACCCTTAATAATACAGCTTTTGATGCAAGAGTCTGAGAAGGTAAATTAAGATTCAGTGTTTGAGTTGCTCTCCTGAGTGCTGAGCTTCTTATCATAAAGACCATCCTGAGCATTGGCACAGGTTAAAGTGAGAGTTTTGCCACCTTCATCTGCTCATTTTATCATTCTAAGAAGATGTTCTATGTCTTTACCTGTTTTCCACATGTCAAATTTTGCTCTCTAATCTGTTTTGTTTTTTCCCTCCTAGTAAGTTCCCTTAACTATTTCTGTGTCCATTTTAAACTTTCTAATCACCACACCTCCCTCCTACTAATATTTCAAATGCCAAATAATGCAAACAGGATTAAGTTATAGTAAGGTAGGAACTTTTTATGATCTTTGGGCTCAGAATTTAGGTTAGGTACATTAACTGAAAAAATAGCTAAAAGTAGAGAAAGAAATATACCAGCACAATTTGGTTCAGCACAAATCTATTCTGTTGATTTGCTGGTCTGCCTCAGTTCATTGTTCATTCCTTGTCCCAAGACAAGTCTTAGATTTTGGTATGTGTATGTATGACATTTATAGACAGATAATGCTCTCTTCTGTTATATTGAAGGTATTGTCTCCTTTCAAAGAGCTTCTGGTCAGTCACCCTAATTGTAGAAATATTTGAGGAGTTAGCATTGAAATACAACAAGGGAGTAAAGGGACATTTCTTGAGGAAATGACACATTTGAGTTAAAAAAATAAGGTAAAGAATTAAAGGAAAGTTCACTCCAGACACAGCACTCAAAAGGCAGAAAGATATGTTGTTTCATTTTGTCAATATTTTATTTCTAAGTAATCTCTACACCCAAGGTGGGTATCAAATTTACAATCCCAAGATCAAGAGTTGCATATTCTACTGATTGAGCAAGCCAGGTATCCCAGGATGATATATTAAGTGGAATTTATTAAGATGAAAAATAGAGAGATGTGTAGTAGAGGTATTTTAAAGGAAACTGTATAGTAATAGGTTTGAATGTTATTTTGAATATTATGAGAAGACTTTGGAGAATATTGGTCAAGGGTGAATATGTTATATGCAGAGTTCACAAATTTTGTCTGGAAGTAATATAGAAGATATATTTCAGATAAAGAAAAGATAAGAATATCAGGAGACAATCCAATTAGTGAAACCATTTCATAGTAATCATGGACAAAGGGTTGGGCTTCATGGATATTACGGAGTTAAACTTTGGCTCTTCTTTTCCAAACTCATATGTGGCTCTTTACAAAATAGCCTTCTTATTCCCCACCATTTTTCCATGGAATTTATATTCATTGTATTTACTCTGTAGGACTGAATCATGTGTGCTGCCTTCCAGAACATAATTTTTGTACTTTGAATTACCTTGAGCATTCCTTACAAAAAGTCTTCACAGGTAAATTAATTCAATCTAAATGTAATGATCACCTGTGTAGGTAAGACTCTGTGATTTGTGATTCTTAAAATATAAGAATAAAAGATGAGGCACATGGAAAACAAGTATCACAAGTATGGAAAATATTTAAGAAAATTTAGAATGGTATATAATCTCTATTAAAAATGTCATTAGAATTTATCCTAGATGTTCTGTTTTAACATTACTTAAAAAGTGGACAAGATATGGATGGAACTTGAGGGTGTTATGCTGAGCGAAATAAGTCAGACAGAGAAAGACAGATACCATATGTTTGCACATATAGGAGGATTAGGAGGAACTTAATGGAGGACCGTGGGGGAGAGGAAGTGGGAGGAATAGTGGGGGAGAGGGAGGGAGACAAACCATGAGAGACTCTTGAATGCTAAGAACAAACTGAGGACTGATGGGGGGAGTGGAAAAGGGGAGATGGGCATGGAGGAGGGCACTTGTGGGGATGAGCACTGGGTGTTATATGGAAACCAACTTGACAATAAACTACTAAAAAAGTGGACAAGATATAAATATGTGAAGAGAAACACATATGAACAGAAATAAAAAACAATATTCAGGAGAAAATAGTAAGTGCAGAACAATTAATTGGTTAAGCACAGGGTTAATGCAAGGAAATAGCAAATGGACTTAATGGAATTCTCTGAAATATCACCTAATGTGGGAGAAGAACTGATGCCTCATGATTCTGTTTTCTTAAAACAAACAAAAACAAAACAAAAGAAAAACTTTCAAATAGCTAATGTGTCCACCAGAGACCTATATATTCTACTTATACCCAGTATACCCAGCAATATACTAATGAGATTTAATTCAAAGTTCACAAAAGTAAATGAGAGTGAGTATTGAAAATTCATGTTATCAACATTTCTTTTGGTGTATGGATTGGTAGTGATGAAGAGTCAAAAATTAAGTCCTCCATTAAGAGAAACCTTGGGCTGCACGTAGCCCCAGCCCCAGTCCCAGTCCCAGGAAAAGCCTCAGACTGTTCAAGGCTAAAGCCATCCTCAGACCGCCCTCAGTTCAGCTAATCAAAAAGAAAAAAAAGAAACATTCCTATGGTCTGAGTCAAGGCTGGAGACTGCAGATACAAACTAGCTCCTTCCGCTTCTGTACCATTGCCTAAGGCTTGAGTTTCAGCCTCCCCGGAACTATCAGGCAGCCGCACACTGCCCAAGGCCGAAGGAACTGGCCACCACATCACTCCACCACACCACCTTGGCAACACCCAATCAAGAAAGGCCAGCAGCCATCCTCCGCCTTACTGAAGGAAGGGCCTAAGGAGAGAGAAGTTAACCTAGACTCGCTCTATGATTGGCTGAATTCAAAGGTATCATAAATGTTGTAATTGGATCCTGCCAAAAACCTGATGGCGGGAACCAATCAAATATGGTATATGTTCATATTTAAATATCAACCAATGACAAACTTGTAACCATAGAGATCTCCTGTCCCTCCCCACGACTTGTTTATTCCTGTCTATAAAAAGACTGCAAAGGCTTTATTCAGGGCCTCTCAGCGTCACCGGCAACGAGTGCGTGGAGGTCCGGGTTCGAACCTGCAAATAAACAACCCTTGCCGATTGGCTTTGACTCTGGTCTCTGGTGGTCTGTTTTGGGGGGTCTCTCGAACTCTGGGCGTTTCAGTGAGACCAATTATTTTTCTTTCATATTTAGAGTTTCCTAAGGTAATACTCAGATAATAGTGAAAATTCCTAATGAAAGATGAAATAAAAGTACTAGCTATAGCTATATGTATCTGCCCATTCTTCTTGGGCATTAAATAAAATATTTCACTATGCTAAAGTCAATAGCCTCACTACCAAATTATTCATGTATGGACTTTCAGAAACATCTATTTGAGTTTAAGAAATGTACAACACTTCAAGGTATCCAGAAGACACTGTGTTCCTTTTAAGTATAGCTATAGACTAAGGGATAGGATTAGAGGACAGAAGAAAAAAAAGGACAAATCCTAAGGGGTAGGAATAGAGGACAAAAAATAAAACAAACAAAGAAACAAACAAACAAAAACCCCCAGCAATTTATTTTCAATTCCTTGCCTATGGGTACCTAAACCCAAGGGAGGAAGAAATTGGGTTTGCACTCTGTTGTTTATATATCATTTAAATTATACTCAGGGGAAAAAAAAAAAGGCATTGAGGAAACAATTCCTTTGCAGCTCATTTCATGTTTAAATACTCTCCCAACTGTTTCCCCATATTTCATTTAAGGTGAAATTGAATATCTAAAAGAAAATCACTTCAGAATGAGCTTGATGCTAATTAACATCATTATGCTTCCTTCCTTCCTTTCTTTTAGCTAAAGTGGTCAGAGGTACTAGGTGCATACCAAGTCATATACAATCTCACTTGTTTTTGAAAAACAATTTACCCTAGCTTTAAAAAAGAACATATTGTTAATGGGCTTTGCCAATACTGCTCTCAGATGTCTCGAGGTTTACATGGATAATGGCAACAAGGATAATGGCAGAGTATATCTGGATTAAAATAGCAAATCAAGAGTCTGTCATTATTTCTCCACATCTTTGTTTCCAACTTAAATTTTCCTTTACCATAACAACAAATTGACAATGCATTAATTTAAATGTTCAATTTAAAACCAGCCTTGGAGTTAATGCATTTAAATTGGTAAAAGCAGAGGCAACAGCAGGCTAAAAGCTTTGTGAAAATTGAAATGCAATCAACCCAATTTAAATAATTTTGGTTCTACCATGATTTGTCTTCCTCATACTAGACTAAGACTTATCCACCTTAACAGTTGCAGATTTGAAAATCTGAAGTAAAATGCTTGGGAAAAATCAGAGGGATTATTAGATATTAGTTTAATATCCCCACAAGATAAAACAATATTGTTTTTGAATCAGAACAAATAATGTTTTAAGGGTTTCAGGTCAATATCATTTAAAGTATATTTTAAATATAATAAATTATGCTAAATTACATTTATTAAATTATCTAATGTGTAAGTGTATATGGAAATAAGCAAACTTCTTTGAAGAACAAAACTCATTATATAGATTTTGTAATCTGAGTAGAATTGAATAGAATGCAAAGTGTGGAAATATTTTTAGGTGCACTTTTTAAATTCCAGCTGGATGTGAGAAAAATCTGTAAAATATCATTTGACCTAAAATGAGTTTCTTTCATATTTTAACTCAAGCTTATATTGAACAAGACCTTTAAAACCTGATATTTAGGGGCACCTGGGTGGATCATTTGATTGAGTGTCTGACTCTTGATCTGGCCTCAGGTGATGATCTCACAATTATGGAATTCCTTTACTCCTCCTCTGCTCACACACTTTCTCTCAAAAAATAAAAAACAAAAACAAACAAAACAAAAAAAACCCTGATGTCTACTATACTCCATTAAAATAGCTAATTCTGGCCATCTAGTCTAGATAACAGAGGCAGTCTTAAGTTATATATAAAAATACTAAACAGACAGCCATGCAAATTTAGAACCAAAGGATGACAGGTTTAACTGAAACCTTAAAGACAATTTACTTAAATATATATATATATTCATATATATATATATGGAGATATATATATGATAATATATGTTTTCCTGTTTCCTGATAATCATTCTTTTCATTCTACATAATATTAGAAATTTTTTCTCTTTTTATAAGCCCTTGTCTTAGTATTTTCCCTACATACCCAAATATGTATTTTGATACATATCCTCCCCCTCAAATACATGGCTTTACTATGTATGCTTTTGAATAAAATACATATACTTTATTTCTATTTTGACCTTAAAAAACAAAAGAAACAGCTATTTTGTGAGAAAAATGAGTTTTTTGGGGAATAATCAGAGACTTACAGACAAGCAAACTATGGTGAACTGTAGCAAGTCTGGAAAACAAAAAAAAAGAGATTTGCTTTTATAGTGGAAAGAAAGGAGATGAGAGGGGCTATTATGTCTTTTCAATGGGTAAGTATAGTGGTTTATCATTGAGCTATTGCTGGGCAAGAAGAAATGATTTTTTTTCCTCATGCTGAAGTATATAATGTAAACTTCTTTCTGTTGGGGAACATGAGATACATTTTTTATTTGAGGTGGTAGTGTTTAAGTGCAACCAATACTGCAGAAATACAAAGAAAAGAGAAAGATATTTTGAGAACTTATATGCCAATAAATTGGGCAATTGGGAAGAAATGGACAAATTCCTAGAAACATATAATATATCAAAACTTAAACTGGAAGAGATAGAAAATTTGAACAGACCCATAACCAGTAAATTGAACTGGTAATCAAAAATATTTCAAATATCAAGAGTCCAGGGCAGGGTGGCTTTATAGGGGAATTCTACCAAACACTTAAGGAAGAGTTAAGACCTATTCTTTTGAAGCTGTTCCAAAAAATAGAAATGGAAGGAAAGCTTCCAAACTCATGCTACGAGGCTAGCATTACCTTGATTCCAAAACCAGACAAAGACCCCACTAAGAATGAGAACTATGGACCAGTTTCTCTGATGAACAAGATACTAGCCAATCAGATCCAACAATACATTAAAAGAATTATTCACCACAGTCAAGTAGGATTTATTCCTGGGATGTAAGCCTGGTTCAATATGCACAAATCAATCAATGTGATCCATCACATTAATAAAAGAAAGGATAAGAACCACATGATCCTCTTAATAAAGGTAGAAAAAGTATTTGACAAAATATAGCATCCTTTCTTTATAAAAACCTTCAAGAAAGTAGGAATAGAGAATCCTACATAAGATCATAAAAGCCATATATGACAGGCCTACTGCTAATATTATCCTCAAAGAGGAAAAACTGAGAGGTTTCCCCCAAGGTCAGGAGCACAACAAGGATGTCCACTCACACTCCTGTTATTCAACATAGTGTTGGAAGTCCTACCTTTAGCAATCAGACAATACAAAGAAATAAATGTATCCAAATAAGCAAGGAAGAAATCAAACTTTCACTCTTCACAGATGTCATGATACTCTATGTGGAAAACCCCAAAGACTCCATAACAAAACTGCTAGAACTAATATATGAATTTAGCAAAGTCACAGGATATAAAGTCAATGTACAGAAATTGGTTGTATTTCCATACACCAATAATGAAGGAGCAGAAAGAGAAATCAAGGTATTGATCCCATTTATATTTAACCAAAACTCATAAAGTGCCTGGGAATAAACCTAACCAAAGACATGGAAAGTCTGTAGTCTAAAAACTATAGAAAGCTTATGAAAGAAATCAAAGAAGACACAAAAAAATAGAAAAACGTTCCATGCTCATGGTTTGGAAGAACAAATATTGTTAAAAAGTTTATATTACTCAAATCAATCTACATATTCAATGGAACCTATCAAAATAACACCAGAATTCCTCACAGAGCTAGAACAAACAATTCTAAAATTTATATGGAACAAGAAAAGACCCTGAATCTCCAAAGCAATCTTGAGAAAGAAAACCAAAGCAGGAGGCATCACATGTTCAGACTTCAAGCTGTATTACAAACCTGAAATCATCAAGACAGTATGGTACTGGCACAAAAACAAACACATAGATCAATGGAACAGAATAGAGAACCCAAAAAATGGACCCACAAACATATGGCCAACTAATCTTTGAGAAACCAAGAAAGAATATCCAATGGAAAAAGACAGTATCTTCAGCAAATCGTATTTGGAAAACTGGACAACTACATGCAGAAGAATGAACCTGGAATACTTTCTTACACCATACATAAAAATAAACTTGAAATTTATTTCAATATACTTGAAATGTAAGATGGGAAACCATTAAAATTCTAGAGGAGAAAACAGGGAACAATTTGACCTCAGCCACAGTAACTTCTTAACTGATATGTCTCTAGAGGCAAGGAAAACAAAAGCAAAAATGAACTACTGGGATTCCATCAAGTCTAAAAGCTTCTGCTAGGTAAAGGAAACATTCAGGTAAATTAAAAGGTAACCAATGGAATGGGAGAAGATATTCACAAATAATATATCAGATAAAGAGTTAGTATTCAAAATCTATAAAGAATTCATCCAATTCAATATCCAGAAAACAAATAATCCAGTGAACAAATGGGCAAAAAACATTAATAGACAAATTTCCAAAAAAGACATCCAGATGGCTAACAAGACACATGAAAAGATGCTCAGCATCACTCATCATCAGAGAAATACAAATCGAAACCACACCTGTCAGAATGGCTAAAATTAACAACCCAGAAAATAACAGATGTTGGCAAGGATAGAGAGAAAGAGAAACCCTTTTGCACTGCTGGTCAGAATGCAAACTGGTACAGCCACTCTGGAAAACAGTATGGGGATTCCTCAAAAAATTAAACATAGAACAACCTTTCAACCCAGTAATTGAACTACTATGTTTTAACCAAAGGATACAAAAATGCTGATTTGAAAGTGCACTTGCACCCCAATGTTTATAGCAGCACTATCAACAATAACCAAAGTATGGAAAGAGCACAAATGTCATCAACTGATGAGTGTGTGTGTGTGTGTGTGTGTGTGTGTGTGTGTGTGTGTGTGTGTGTAATGCAATATTACTATTACTTGGTGGTCAAAAATAATAAAATCTTATCAACTGCAACAATGTGGATGGAACTAGAGGGTATTATGCTAAGCAAAATAAGTCAGAGAAAGACAAATATATGATTTCACTCTTGTGGAATTTAAGATAGAAAACAGAGGAACATAAAGAAAGGGAAGGGAAAAAAAGATGAAAACAGATGGGAAACAAACCATGAGATGTTTAAGTATAAAGAATAAACTGAGGGGCGCCTGGGTGGCTTAGTCGGTTGGGCGTCCGACTTTCGCTTAGGTCGTGGTCTCGTGGTTTGTGGGTTGGAGCCCCGGATCGGGCTCTGTGCTGACTGCCAGCTCGGATCCTGGAGCCTGTTTCAGTCTGTGACTCCCTCTCTCTCTGACCCTCCCCTGCTCACGCTGTCCTCTCTTTCTCTCTCTCCTAGAAATAAATAAAACATTTTAATAATAAAAAAAAAGAATAAACTGAGAGTTGCTGGAGGCAGGTTATGTGGGGGGGGGAACTAAATTGGCATTAAATCAATAGAAAGTATTCATTTTGTATCAGAAAGAGAATAAAAAAAACTAAAAAACAAAACAAAACATAACTCAAAACACTGGATGGAACTCCCTTTTTTGATAAGAAAGTTTGCCATGTGGTTCCTTAGAGTCCCAGAAGAAAAAGAGAAATATTGTGCTCTGAAAACAGATACAAAGAAATAGACTAAAAACTTTCCAATTTTGGTGACAGAATATTAAAAAATCTCTGGAAACCTCAACGAATTGTTTTAATTTTTGTTAATGCTTTTATTTATTTCTGAGAGAGAGAGACGGTGTGAACAGGGGAGGGTCAGAGAGAGCGGGAGAGACACAGAATCCAAAACAGGTTCCGGGCTCTGAGCTAGCTGTCAGCACAGAGCCTGATGCGGGGCTTGAACCCACGAACTGTGAGATCATGACCTGAGCCAAAGTTGGATGCTAAATTGACTGAGTCAACCAGGTGTCCCAAACCTCAACAAATTTAAACCCAAATATTCATGCTGAGACACGTCATAAGCAAACTGCTAAAATGCAAGGCAGAATAATTTTAGAAAGCAGTCACAGAAAAGAAACATGTTACCTATAGGAGAACGACAATAAGAATATTTGTAGATTTCTCATTATAAATCAAAGAAGCCAGAGGAAATAGTACAGAAGTTTTCTAGTTCTAGAAGAAAAGAACTGTCATTCCATGAACCTAGAAATAATTTAAATATGTTTCCTAAAATGAGAGAAATACAGACATTCTAAGATTAAATAAAACTAAGAATTTGTTGCCAGCAAAAGGTCTCCATTAGAATTATAAAAGAAAGCTTCAAGGTGCAAAAAGGAAATGATACCAAAGGAAACTGAGAACATAAGCAATGAAGAGAGAAGAACAGTGGCAGTAAACATATGGGTAAATATTAAAAACTTCTTATGTTACTCTTGAATTTTTATTTTTAATTTATTTTTATTTTAGAGAGAGAAATCATGAAGAGGGGAGGGGGCAGAAGGAGAGAGAGAGAGAGAGAGAGAGAGAGAGAGAGAGAGAGAGAGAGAATCCTAAGCAAGTGCTACATAGTGTGGAGCTCAAACTCTGGATCATGACCTGACCTGAAATCATGAGTCAGATGTTCAACCCACTGAGCAACTAGGCAAAAATTCATTTGAAAATGGAATGAAAAATTTTAAATATTGTCTAAGGGGATCTTTAATGTGTATAATAGTAATACATGGACAAGTGTCAAATAGAGGAGGAGGATAAGCAATCTAAATGATGGTAAATTTTCCCTGTAGACTCAGGAATTTTAAGTATATATGTTGTAATACCTGAAACAACACCTGAAAATGTTTATGTATATTTATATAGTAAAAAATAAAGATGAACATAGATGCCAACACTTAAAGGCATTCAAATAATCCAAAAGATAACAGGAAAGATTTCTAATTCCAGAAGAAAAGAACTGTCCTTCCATGAATCTAGAAAGAGTTTAAATATGCTTCCTAAAAATAAGAGAAATAAAGACATTCTAATATCAAATAAAACTAAAAATGTGTTTCCAGCAAAACGTCTCCATTAGAATTACAAAAGGAAGCTTCAAGGTACAAAAAAGAAATGATACCAAAGGAAACTGAGAACATAAGGAATGAAGAGAGAACAGTGCCAGGGAGAGCAAGGGAGAGTGAGATAGAGAGGGAGAGAGAGAAAGAGACAAATAAAAGCAAACAAAAATGATAAAGGAGTATCATACTAGTCAAAGATGGTGACATAGGAGGTTCCTAAACTCACCTCTTGCCAGGACACACAAAATCTACAATTTCACATGGAGTAATTCTGAGTGACTCCTACAAATTAGGCAAATGAAAAAAATTCCCACATCAAAATGTGTAGGAAAGCCTGAGACAAACACTGCTATAAATCCCAGCCCTGGTACAGTGACTTATAATCAGAAGGAAGTTAACAATTCTAATTTTCTCTGAAGAACAAAAGGTTTGGACTCAACATTTAGTACCCCAACTTTCCACCTGAGGGATGGACTTCAAATCTTATTTCTGAAACCCAATGGGAATTGCTTGCAGACATGAAGTCAACAGGACTTTAGCAAACAAAGAGAGAGTTCTAGTTAGGCTCATGAAGACTCACCGTAGCCATTCCTCCACCCCCACCCTGCCTCTGGAATCAGTGTAGAGGAACATATAGAAATGCCAGTTTCACAGTTTTTCCCTGAGAGAAGGCTATGTAATTATTTCAAAAGCTACTACCTGAAGGTTCAGCTTCCAATCAACCTCCATCAAGTTGCTAAAATCTTCCCCTTTGGACACGGGTATGTATTGGCATATCTTCAACTATTGGGAGCCAGTAACAAAGAAGAGCACTCTGTGCAATCAGAAAAGTTTGAGAGACAATCTAGAGCTTGGGCCAGGATAATTTCCAAATCTCCAATAGGTGATCACTCCATTGAGAGAGAGAGAGAGAGAGGATTCAAATAAAACTCAAAATGAAAGAGGAGACATTACAACTTATACCACAGCACTACAAAGGATCATAAGAGACCACTGTAGATAATTGTACACCAACAAATTACATTCTTTGGAAGAAATGGATGAATTCCTTCAAGCATACAACTTATTGAGACAGAATTATAAAGAAATAAAAATCTGAGCAGATCAATTATTATAAAGATATCAAGTCAATAATCAAAAATCTTTCAATAACAATAACAACAAAATTTGTGACTAGATGATATCACTGTTGAATTCTACCACACATTTAAAGAATTTATACCAATCTTTCTTAAATTATTTGAAAAAAGAAAGGCAATGGAACACTTCCAAAATCATTTTATGAGGACAGCATTACTCTGACCAAAATCAGACAAGGACACTGCAAATAAAGAAAGTTACAGGCCAATATCACTGATGAACATAGATGCAAAAATTCTCAGTAATATATTAGTAAACTGAATTAAACAGGACATTAAATAATTATAAAACATGACTAAATAAAACTTAATTCAGGGATGCAAAAACAGTTTAACATTTACAAATCAATGTGATACACCACATTAATAAAAGGAAAGGTAAAAATCATATAATTATCTCAATAAATGCAGAAAAAGCAGCACACAAAAATTTAAAATTCACTTATGATAAAAACTTTCAACAAAGTGGATATAGAGAGAATGTCCCTCAACATTTTTAAGGGAATATATAACTATCCCAAGGCTAGCATCATACTCAGTGGTGAAAAGTTGAAATCTTTTCCTCTAACATCAAGAATAAGACAAGGATGTCCACTTTCACTACTGTAAAGGAAAGTAAGGGAAATCCTAGACAGGGGCATTAGGCAACAAAAGGAAATAAAAGTCATCCAAATCATAAAAAAGGAATAAAAACACCTCAATGTAAAGATCACATCACTTATACATAGAACACCTTAAATACTCAACCTAAAAACTGTTAGAAGTAATAAATGAATTCAGTAAACTTGTAGAGTACACAAGAACATAACAATTGATCAAACAGAAAAAAAGAAGACATTTGACAAAAGTAAAAATCCATTCCTTATGAACACCTCAATGAATTAACAAACTAAGGAGATTCCCAAAGTTGATAATAAGCACCTTAAAAACAAAGACTTAGCTAATACTTAACATATTTACTGGAGAGAGAGATGCTTTGTCTCCAGGATTTGAGATAAGGCAAGTTTGTCCGCACTCTCTATTGCTATTGGCCAGTTTGTCCGCACTCTCTACTGCTATTTGACATAATAATGTAACCCCTAGCAATGAAATACATCAAGGAAAAGGAATAAAAGCCATACAGATTGCAAGTGAAGATACAAACATATGCTGATTCACAAAAATAAGATTGTCTACTCAGAAAGCCCAGAGAATCTTTTCAAAAAGTTCCTAGAACTAATAAATAATCTTAGCAATGTTACAGGATATAAAGTCAACCCCCCCACACACAAATCATATTTCTGTATAGTAACAATGAATTATTTAAGAACAAGTTTCAGAAAAAAAATATTATTAACAATAGTTCCAAAAATCAAATATATTGGTACACATCAAATCTATCAGTTGAAGATCTAGAGGTTGGTATCTATTAGACACTGATGAAAGGAATAAAATAAGACCTAAGTTATTGGAAAGACATATTTCTTTCTTGGATAAAGCCTCAAAATATTTAACATGCCAATTATCTCCTAATGTGATCTATAGATTTAATCCAATTCTAATCAAAATTCCAGTTTGCGAGTTTTTAGATATGGACAATTGACTCTAAACTTTATATGGAAGGCAAAGAAGCTAGAATGTCTCAAACCATTTTGAAAAAAAAAAATTGAAGAAATCACACTATCTGGTTTTAAGAATTAATATGAAGCTACAAATAATCAAGCCAGAGTTATATCAGCAAAAGGCTAGAAGCATAGATCAATGGAACATAACAGAGTCCAGAAACAGACTAATACAAACATGACCATTTTATTTTTGACGAAGTTTCAAAGGCAACTGAATGTAGAAAGGATAATATCTCAACAAATCAGGTCGGAGAGATTAGATTTTCTTGTGAAAATAAAAGAATCATGACTAAAATAAATGTTAACCACTATTTATATTATACGAGTATTAATTAAAATGAATTATATCTCCAAATAGAAACCATAGAACTATAAAACTTTTAGAAGAAAACCTTTGTTACTGGGGGTTAAGGCAAAGGGTTCTTAAATTTTTTAAAAAAATTTTTAATGTTTTATTTATTTCTGAGAGAGAGAGAGAGAGGGAGGGAGGGAGGGAGAGAGAGACAGCGTGAGCAGGGGAGGGTCAGAGAAAGAAGCAGATATAGAATCCGAAGCAGGCTCCAGGCAGCTAGCCATCAGCACAGAGCCCAACACGGGGCTCGAACCCACAAACTGTGTGATCATGATCTGAGCCAAAGTCAGACACTTAACCGACTGAACCACCCAGGTGCCCAAAGCGTTCTTAAGTTTAATGCCAAAAGTACAATTTATAAAATTATAATTTGAAAAATTGGACTTTATTGTAATTTAAAATCTTTGCTTTATTTAAAAACATTACACAAGAATGATATGCTACAGCCAGGAATCATATTGGCATGTGACATATGCAACAAAATACTTCAATCCTGGGCATGCCTGGGTGGGTCAGTTGGTTAAGCATCTGACTCTTGATTTTGGCTCAGGTCATGACAGACCTGCATGAGGCTCTGTGCTGACAGCATGTATACTGATTAGGATTCTCTCTCTCCCTCTCTCTGCCTCTGCCCACATGCACTCTCTGTCTCTGTCTCTCTCAAAATAAATAAATAAACTTAATTTAATTATTTTAAAAAAAGGATTCTATAAAAACATTAATTCCATCCTGAACATATAAAGAACTCATAGCCCAACTATAAGGAAAAAAGTCTAATTTAAAAATGACCACAAGGGGTGCCTGGGTGGCTCAGTCAGATAAATGTCTGACTTTGGCTCTGATCATGATCCTGCTGTTCTTGAGTTTGAGTCTCACATTGGGCTCTCTACTGCTTTAGATTTTCTGTTTCCTTCTCTCTCTGCCCCTCCCCTGCTCTCTCAATTTCTCCCTCTCTTCTCTCTCTCTCTCTCTCTCTCTCTCTCTCTCTCTCTCTCTCTCTCTCTCTCTCACTCTCCCTCTCTCAAAAATAAATATTAAAGAAAAAAAGTATTAAAAATAATGGACACAAGATTTGGATGCTTCACCAATACAGATACAAATATGGCAAATAAGCATATGAAAAGATGTTAAGTATGAATAGCCATTAAAGAAATAGAAATTGAAATCATGATAAACTATCACCACATATTTATTAGAAAGGCTAAAATATAAAATACTGGCAATACAAACTGCTGACAAGTATATGGAGCAGTTAGAACTCATACACTTACCTTGTGCAAATGGACAGTATTAAATCCACTTTAGAAAATAGTTTTGCAGTTTATAATAAAGTTATTATAGTTTGCCATGTATCCCAACAATTCCGTTTCTGGGTACTTACCCAGAAGAATCATAATCTGAAGAAATAGAATCTTTAATTCACATACAAAGCTATGCATAAGAGTTTGTGGTAGCTCTGTTCATAATATGCACTGGAAACAACTCAAATGTCTTCAGCAAATGAATAGCTAAACAAACTGTGTGCATCAATGCAAAAGAATATTATTTAGTAATTAAAAAACATGCTGTTGATTCATAAAACAACTCTTACGGGCTGTTTGCTGAGTGAAAGAAGCTATTCTCGGGGCGCCTGGGTGGCTTAGTCGGTTAAGCGTCCGACTTTCGCTTGGGTCATGATCTCGTGGTTCGTGGGTTCGAGCCCCGCGTCGGGCTCTGTGCTGACTGCCAGCTCAGAGCCTGGAGCCTGTTTCAGAGTCTGTGACTCCCTCTCTCTCTGACCCTCCCCTGCTCACGCTGTCTTTCTCTCTCTCCTAGAAGTAAATAAAAAACATTAAAAGAATTTAAAAAAAGAAAAAAGAAAGAAGCTATTCTCAACAGGGCACATGCAATAGGATTTCATTAACATGGTAGTCTTTAAAGATAAAAATATAATGGAGCTCAGATCAGTGGTTGCGAGGGTTAAGGCTTAGGAAAATAATGTTATTATAGTGGGATGGTAGGAGAGAATTTGGGGTAAGTGATGGAGTTTTTCTCTATCTTGATCATGATAGTAGTACATTAATTTACATGGGTGTTAAAATGAATTGAGCTGAATTACCAAACAATAACAATTTACTGTATAATTTGAAATATTTTAAATGTAATAAAATGCATGGAAAATATGAATGAGAGGACTAAAAGCCCAAATATTACAAAATGACTTACTTTTTTAAACTTAATGAGATTTTCCTTGACAAAGTGTTACATACCTAGGCACCAACAAAATTTAGGTAAATGCGGATTGTTCAAAAAAAGATCAGCATCAAATAAAAAGGTCCTTTTTAAAACACTGGATACATATGGTGGTGATAATTACAGATTGTTATTATTAAGTTTCATACTGATGTCAGTGAAATTTGAGGAGAAAAATAGGAGAGCAAGCATTGTGAATTTCAAAAGAAAGTTATTATCAGTGGTATTTATATCTAATTTACAAATATATACCATATCAGAATAGATTCAATTTATTTTTGATACAATTTCTGGGCTAATAGATCTGAGAAATGTAATAGACAAAGTTGACCTACTTAGCCTTCATTACTAGAAATGACCCTTGGAGAAATCCACAATATTCTATTACATACAGGAATTCTTAGAATATTAGATTCATATCTCAACATCACATTTTCAATAGAACAAATAAAGCTAAGTGTGCATTTAGTGTAATGGATTTCTAAAGTTAGCAATATAATTTCAAAAACCAATAGTAATAACCAATTCATAGGATTATCATAAGAAGTAAATTTATTACCAATGTCAAGTGTGTAATGCAGTGTCCATAGCATACATAGCAAAGGATTAATAAATGTTAGTGTGTTTTATGGAACTTTACAGTTTACAAACACTCCTAACACTGAGAAATGTTTAGTTATTTGTTCTAGGTTGCACTGTAAGTCACTGAGTTTAACCAAAGTCTGTTTCCGATGTACTTCCTATTAAATATTGCTTTTATATAATGATGATTAAAAGACAGGTGTGGGTAATAAGCTTAGGAATTCCCTGGGCTTGAACTAATGGGTTAATGAGGCATAAAGAAATACAAAGCCATAGGATGTACACACCCAAGTTTGGGTAAACAAGATTAGGTAAATAAGATTAGCTAAGTGGGGCAAAGGCCCCAGTATAAGACAAAGATATAGGAATAGAGAATCTCAGGATGAAAAGATCCAAGATGAGGTAAACAAGATTAGGTATTCAGAGAAGATATACCCCCCAATTTAGGGCAATAGCAGAATGCTGCTTTCACAGGAAGGAAGCACCAGATTAGGTAAACAGGTAAATAGGGAGGTAAACCCCTGTGGGATGACATTGCACAGAGCAGATCTAATTAGCAAAAGAAAGATGTCCCGTTGACCCTTAGGTGGCATGCTCTGTCTTTCTAGTCCTCTAGACCAGTTTAGGTAAACAGAGATGGTGCCTCATGTCTCCTGTAAACAACCTTCCGCCTGATGCCAGGATTTTGTTTTGTATTAACCCAAAGCCCTAACAACACATATCTTCAAATCCCCCTTCCTTCAAGAGGAAAGGCATAAAAGTTTTTGTGTGATATTTGCAGAAACTGAACATGAAAAAGGACTTAGTTAACTATTGCTTTATTCATAACATGATTACAAAGTTCAGTAAATTAAATATTGAGAGAGACACCAGTAATGAAATAATGCATATGGTAGCAGCCTATTTCTAAGGTGCAGGAGGACACAGAAAAAAATATGATGTTTTCTGAAAAAGTTTTGTGAGAAATAGCAAGGCTTACATTTATAAAAAATAAGATTACACAAAAACAGATTTCTTTAACTTTTAAAGTTACCGGAGTACCTATTAGAATTTAGATTAAAAAGGACAATTATGCAATCTAGATCATTCCTTTTTTTTTTTTTTAATATTTTTTTTTTATTTCTAGGAGATAGAGAGAGAGACAGCGTGAGCAGGGGAGGGTCAGAGAGAGAGAGAGACACAGACTCTGAAATAGGTTCCAGGCTCTGAGCTGGCAGTCTGCACAGAGCCCGACATGGGGCTCGAACCCACAAACCACTAGATCATGACCTAAGCGAAAGTCGGACGCTTAACCGACTAAGCCACCCAGGTGCCCCTAGGTCATTCCTTTTTAAAGTGAGAACAATTTTGTAATGTTTTTGCAATTTTTAATTAATTTTATATTAATGATCACTGTGAAAGGGGGTGATCACTCAGGTTTCAGTAGATCTAGAACAAAAATTTTAGTCTTCAGATTTACTTATTAATTCAACAAATACTCCTAAAAGACTTATTTGCTAATCTATGTTAAATATGACAGAGATTCTCTTAAAAGATTAAATGAAATAGCCAATAAAAGTTATCTAGTATAACCTGGAATAAAAATAAAAGTTTTTGGTGTATTGAACTGGTTGTATCCCTTTTTATTTATTTTTAAAAACTGATAAGTAATTATAATATTAACATCAATGATATAATGACCATACATATGTGATAAAGAATCCTGTATTATATTTGAAATGTAATATACATAGGCAATAGAAATATATGATTATCCAAACTATTAAATAATATTTTGACAAGTGGAATTCAAATAAGTTGTATAAATCAGAAATTTATAAAAACTAATAAATCAAAGAACTAATAGGTCAAACAAAGTAAGCACTTTTATTACCTAATATAATATAGACCTAACTTAGAAAGATCAATTTAAAAGACAAACTTATATTCCACCTTCATCCCAGATCAAGGATCTCATGATATCCTGATCTTATCATTACAAACAACTGACTACTACTTTTAAACCAGCCAATCCTAAATTGTACCATATGGTCATACATATGGTTATCTGTTATCCTATTGGATCTCAAGATCCTAATGGATCCTAATGGATCTCAAGAATGAAAGAGTAGGATTACATGGAAAGACCCCAAAAATAGTAGTAAATTACTTAACCTGATTGTTTGCCTTTGATTTTGTCACCATCATCAGTTATTTTGGGATCTTACATTCTTATCTCTTCCAATATTTTTAAACTTCTAGAGAACTCTATTGTCTATGTGAACTATATCAAAAAAGCACCAACTTAATCTTAATTTTAGTTTTAAAAGGCTCATCCTGTGGTGCCTGAGTGGCTCAGTTGGTTAAGAGTCCAACTCTCAGCTTTGGTTCAGGTCATGATCTAGAGGTTTCATGAGTTTGAGCCCCACATCGGGCTGTGCACTGATGGTGTGGAATCTACTTGGGGCTCTCTCTCTCCCCCACTCCTACCCCTCCCCTGCTCACACTGTCTCTCAAAATAAATAAATCAACTTAAAAAAAATTTTTAACTCATCCTAGATTTTTCACTTTGCCAATTGAGGCTCAAGAGTAATCATTGTATTTTGCTTTCCATACAGCTTTTTTATTTTTTATTTATTTTATTATTAAAGGCTTTTATTGTTTTTGAGAGGGAGAGTGAAAGCATGAGTGTGGGAGGGGTGGAGCGAGAGGGAGACAGAAGATCTGAAACAGGCCCTGCACTGACAGCACAGAGCTGATGTGGGGCTGGAACTCATGATCCATGATATCGTGTCCTGAACTGAAGTTGGACAGTTAACCGGTTGAGCCACCCAAGCACCCCACCATACAGCTTATTTTAAAAATAATGAAATATAAATCTAGAATTAGTTGTCATGCAACCGCTTTTTACTTATAATTTAAATAAGATGGGGCACCTGGGTGGCTCAATTGGTTCAGTGTCTGACTTCAGCTCAGGTCATGATCACATGGCTTGTGGGTTTGAGCCCCTCATCAGGCTCTGTGCTGACAGTTAGCTCAGAGCCTGGAGCCTGCTTCAGATTCTGTGTCTCCCTCTCTCTCTGACCCTCCCCTGCTCATGCTATCTCTCTCTCTCTCTTTCAGAAATAAATAAAACGTTAAAAACAATTTTCAAATAAATTGCCATTGGTACCTGTCCATTATACAATTCTGTAACCACAGCATGACGGTTACCACAACAAGCACAGAAGATGAAATACTCATTTGTGGAATCTAAAAAACAAAGCAAATAAATAAGAAAAAAAAAAGGCAGAATCAAACTTGTAAATCCAGAGAACAAACTGATGGTGTCAGAGGGAAAGGGGCTGAGAGGATTTGCAAAATGGGTGAAAGGGAGTGGGAGACACAGGCTTCTAGTTATAGAATGAATAAGCCGCGGGAATAAATGGCACAGTATAGAGGATACAGCCAATATTATAATAGTATTGTATGATGACAGATGGAAGTTATACTTGTGATGAGTGTAGCATAATGTATGGAGTTGAGTCACTATGCTGTACACTTCAAACCAATGTAACATTGTGTGTCAGCTATATTCAAATTAAAAAATAAAAAAAAATAAGGAGCAACAGTATGACACCTTTCTTATGGAATTTATAGCTAGGTCAGTGGTGGAAAAGAGTAAACAAGTAAGTTTAAAAAAAAGAATAAATAATCACAGATTGAACTATGAGATCCAAAGAAAAACAATCATTTTTTAAAGCAAGTATGTTAGAAAAATCTTACTAGACTTAGGCTCAGAGAAGGTTCAAATGATCTGATATCTTTATGTTAATGTATGCTTAGAAATTAATTTAGGAGAAGGCATGCTGGAAAGGCGAGTGGGATTAATTCTTTCCTAGCAGGCAACATAAGCAAGGGCTCTATGGTGAGAAAGAAATAAGAAAACAAAGAGAAACTTCTCTGGCTGAAGGTAAGAAGAGAAAGCTGAGAAAAGGGTCCAATTCTGTAAGATCTGTTGGGTAATTTTAAGGTTATTGGTCTTCATCTTAAGAACAACAGGAAATTATTGAAAGTTTTAATGTTAAAGTCAATAGTAAACCATTTCAGGACAGTTAATTCAATTGCTTTTCCCTTCCCCCCTTCCCCCAAATTTTAGGAAAGAGATGTTGGTAGCTTATAATAGGAGGTTGTAGGTATGGGAAGAATTGAGCAATTACAAATATTATTTTGTAAATATGAGTATGAGTACTATTTGTGAAAGAAAATTTAATGATATTCCAATAAAGTCATTCTGGTTCTCAAAAAAGTCTGCTTCTTCAAATGTATGAAGGCCCCTCAGCTAAGAAAAAAATGGTATTTGCATAATTTCAAGAAGTGTGTTGATTTATTACATTTCTGTATCACTCCTGGAGCCTTCCCAGGAGTCTAGATAATGATACCAATTGTTTCCTCTCTCCATCAAGGCACACTCCATAAACTTTGTGGATAATATGTCTGCCCAAGGTCTAAATATCTGAAGAGTTAAGTTTAAATTTTGCTATTATTCATATAGTTCTAAGGCTGCTTGAAGTTAACTGTGATAAACTAGCCATTTTAGTGAATGATCTGAACAGTAGTCTCAGCAGCATTGGGTGCAAATTTATTCAAATTGACACTAAGGAAGTCATAGATCTCTCATTTGAAACACAGTATAGTATTTTTCTATGTGCCAAGAAAGTTAAAGAAGATAAAGATTTGTCTAGCAAGCTAGCATGAATGCAAAAATCAACAGTACAGCCACAATTTATAAGCTGTTCTCGCATGGTTTGGGATGGGTATATCTAAATTTCAAAAGACTGGTTTCTCATAATGGATTTTAAGTAATCTGAGAATCTATGGCTCATAAAAGAAAATGAAATAATGAGAAAACTTTTGGGAGACAAAGGAAAAACAGTATAATACCAATTGGAATTAGGACAACTGACTTAAGTGATCTGAGAAGAGAGCTATGTTGTCAACAGGACTACACTGACTACCCCAACTGATAATTGCTGCAATCCTTGAAGTCAGTATTGCTACTATTTCTGTTTTGTAGGAAGATATGCAAGAAGTAAAGTGATTTCCCCAAATGAGAGAATTAGCAATTTATAGAATCTGAATCTGAGACAATGATCTCTCTAAATGCACAATCATTGAACTAAACCATTCTGCCACTGCAAGGGTTAATTGGAAAGTCAACCTCAGAAAATGTTGCTGCAAAACAGAGATTCTTATTGTGGAATACTGAGAATGAAATAATACTTTATATTTCCTTTTTGGTTTAAAAAAATAAGGTTAGGGGCACTGCGTCGCTCAGTAGGTTAAGCAGTCGATTCATGGTTTAAGTTTAGGTCATGCGGTCATAATTCATGAGCTCCAGCCTCTGTTTCTGGCTTTGTGCTGACAGAGCTAAGCCTGGTTGGGATTTAATTCCTCTTTCTGCCACTCCCCGCTTGCACGCATGCACACTCCCTCCTTCTCTTTCAGAGTAAATAAACCTTTTTTTTTTTAAAGATAAAGTTAAATATTCTAATTTGTTAAATGAGAGGCATCTACATTTCATCAGCCTCCTGCTATTCTTATTTATGTTATGCTTTAAAGTAGTAGTAAGAACCATGGGATCAGTGAAAACACAAGAAAAACAATGCTTCCTAGAAGGAGATACGTCAGATAGACCACTGATTGCAGCCAGAAACTGAGATCCTGAAACAAAATTTTGTATTTCTGATATTTCGAGGAAGCATAGAATAAAAAGATGGTACTGTTCTGTGCCTTGGAATAAGAGTTTGTGCTGAGGGTGTTTATTTGACATCAAACACCAAAATGAAAGTGAGTCTGGCAGAGGAAGGTATTCAATATTTGTTTAAAGCACTACAAATTAGGATTCCCTGACAAAGCAAATATAGCTCAAAAATCTATAATGTTTCTTCCTTTGCCAATTGGATAAAAGAAAGTATCTTATCCAATAATGAAAAATATCCATTTCCCACTTGTTTTTCACTGAAATCATGAAACATTGGTCCTTTATCTGCTGTCTTGATTTAGGGGTTTTTTTTTTTTCTTTTTTCCCTCCTCTTTCTCTTTCCTTAACTTCTACCTGCTCACTGAATGCATGCTGAGACTCCATAATTCATTTATTCCACTAATTATATTGGAGATACTTCCTTTCATTCAGTTTGTTCACTTCTTTCCTTTTACATCCATTCTTAACTCACATTTCTCAATATACCTATAAACTGACCTTTTCAAAAAAGCTTTTCTAGATTTGTTTAAAGGAATTAAGTTAACTTTCATAACTATTCTATTAATGGATTATACTTAGAAGAAACAGATTAGACTTATATATGTAGTACATTTTTTTTTCTTTCTTCTTTTTTTTTTTTTTTTTTTTAGAGAGAAAGAGAGAGAGAGAGAGCAGGGGACAGGGACAGGAGCAGAGAGAGAAGGAGAGAGAGCCTAGAGAAGCAGGCTCCATATTCAGCACAGAGCCTAATTAGGGGTTTGATCCCATGACCCTAAGCTCATGACCTGAACCAAAATCTTGAGTTGGAAACTAGCCAACTGAGACACCCAGGCACCCCATCTTCTTTCTCCTTTCAATAGGTTCTCCAACCTAAGAAAATTTGCATATCTAGTACCAGTTCCTTCACACACACACTCACATACACGCTTACACATCTACAACACACATATGCATATGCACAGACAAATAACAGACATAGACACAAACACACTCAAGTCTTACAGTAGCTTATTTGATCACGTAAGTTTTGTTTTTAAAAAAGAACTAATTAACTGTTATGTATGAAAAACATCATTTATAATTTAATCCCACTAACAGTTATTAAGGTTTTGAGAAACGAGTAGTAAAGCAGACATGGAATATGTCCTTCTTAGAGCTAGTAGCAAAAATCTAGTTTGTGATAACAAGCAAAATTAATCTTTGATAGACAATAAAATAGTGGAAAAAGAGCTATTTCAATAAATTAAGTACATATCACATTTATATTGAACATTTACTATAAGCAGAGGAAAATCCAAATTTTGGAATTTGCAGTTCACATAAATGCAAAGGTAGAAATTACTTTAAAAAATAAACAACTTTATAAGTAATTATTTATAGTGAACATTTATTTATAATGAGAATATATCAATTACAACATTTAAACATTAATTTTGAAGTCACATTTCTGAAAAAAATTGCTTGACAGCTCTAAAAGTACATACATTTCTACATTTTTCTCTGTACACTCTTTGACAGAATATTGTGGTTTCGTGTTTTGGGAAGGGTGGAAAGGAAAATAATTCTTGCCTGTAGCATGGTTTATTAAATTGTTTTTTTAATTACTTATAGCTTAGGAATTTTCCTTTCTTTTTCACAACTTACTAGTAACCTCAGTTACATTTTGATTGTGAAATTGGGAATAAATTCTAAAGTGTGCTTATGTACAAACTGTAAAATGTTAAAGCATTTCAAGTGTTCTTGTGTGTTTGCTCATCTTACATAGTTTTGAACTGATACTTATTAACCAGTTTATTGTTAATATACACAGTGTACTGGCATATTTGAGTTTTATCTTACTTTCATCAATGCAAGTATTTTATTTTGCATAAGCAAGAGATTTAAAAATGCTTCCAATGTGTCCATATGATCCACCCCTTTTAATTTGATTATCAAACAATACAAAAGTTTATTCCTTATTAAATTTTATCACCTCCTCTTAATGAGTGACTGAAATGTTAGTATCTGTTATTTCGTTTAAACCTTATGTTGGCATATAAAATATTTCTATTTTTTACTTATCTTTATTCTGTTTTTCAAAATCTATTATTTTTATCTGACTTTTCACTATTTAATTACTTAATACATTATCTGCTAAAAGCTTTTGTTTCTTTTATATGTCCAAATCAGAAGTTAAAAACTTTTTACTTGTGTTATTCATGTGCCACAAAACATCTTTTAAAAATGCAGTTAAAATAATGTATCAAGCTTAATTGATAATTCATATCCATTGAGAAAGAAAAGCAATATGATACTGCTCATAATTGCAAATACTATATGGTCAAGTGTATTTATAACAGACAAGCATTTCTGTTTTTAATTTCATCAATGACAATCAAATTCACTGCTTCTAATTTCACATATCTGATGATAGAAAGAATTTCCATAGACTAACTCCCAGCTTCATGTATTTCAAATTCTGTTTCTGCTCTACCACTCACATACTCCAGAGTATGTTAAAATATCACATCTGGCTTTGCATCTCTCCATTTTGATGCTGGCTGAATCAGCAGAATGGGGGGTACTTATATTCCTGAAAGTCATTTTAATACCAGGGTGACTAGAAATAACTTAATCGCACAGGAAACTGATTATAAAGCAAATGAATACATTCTACAAAACGTAAATATATCAGCAAGTGGTTTCTCTTAGCTAGATCATAAAAGTGAGTATATTCTCTCCAAGTCACCCAATAAGAAGGGCAGTAGGATGTGCAATAAAATGGAAGTCAGGGTGAAAAGAGTTAGTAGTCTTAATATATAGTGATGAAAATATCTTGCTTTTGTAAATTTTACCAAAAATATGACTTAAAGGACACATTTATAGGTGCCTTCTTATTACTTCAATAGTAGACTATTTTTCAGGATCTGACTTAAACTTATTATTTCCTTGACAGTTTTTTTTTGATCCCCCCCCCTTTTTTTTGTTGTTCTAAAATTCCTGTTACTAAAACGTAGGAAATCTGGATTCACCAACCCTGAAAAATGAGGAAATAGACTAGGGATTCTTTTAATATTCTTCATGCTAGAAAACTTTTCTCCTGGTAAGAAGGTAAAATCAGAGAGTGAAAATATATTTCAAAATTGTGGTAATCACTAAATACAGGGGAGGGTAAATAAAGCTTATTGAGTCTATTATGCATACTACCTTACATATGTTAATGTCTGAGTCATTTAATTCTAAGGACAGCCTGATGAACTTTAACATCCCCAAATATTGCTAGACAATAGTCAACTATACTATAGGTTTAATTCTATATGTCTGATCTTGGATTTAGAGGAAACCATGGTGATTAAAATCAATTTGTGTCACTATATTTAGGATTATTTTAGTAACTGCACTTAAATTGTTATATTTTAATCAGTTAATTTAATGTTTTCTTCTTCCCACTCCAACAGACATCACCCCCCCACACACACACACACGTACACATATACACACATAATTCATACTTAGTTTAGTCAAGGACTCACATGTATGACCAGTGAACTAGGCACATTATCTAAGTCTTACTTATGCTTTAACATCCTCCAGGAAGTCTCCTCTATACCCACAAGTCAAGAAAGGACAAACCAAGTAATTTGTAGAAGCCAGCGTAAAATGAAAACATGAAGCTTCTTGGTCAAAAATCATTAAAACTTTAAGACAGTGACGGTAAAACATTAATCTAAACATAGGGCTTTACTTGACTGTACCGATTGTTCACAAAGATGGCTCTGAGTCCAGATTAAGAAATTCTTTTTAGTTAACTTATGGTGCTTTGTGTTTTACTTATCATAGCAAGTATAACATTCTATGGTGATCTACTAAATATTTGTTACCTTTTCTACCAGTTTGCTGGTAGAACAAGCAACAAAGTATCACAGACTAGGTGACTTAAGCAGGAGCAACTTATTTTCTTAATGTATAGAACATTAGAATTCTGAATGAGGCTACTCTCCTTGACTTGTTGATGGCTGTCTTTGCCCTTAGCCTTTACATGGTTTTCTCCTGCACTTGTGTCCAAATTTCTTATAAGATTACCAGTCATATTGGATAAAGACTCATTTTAATGATCTCATTTTAACTTAATTACCTCTTTAAAGACCTCATCTCCAAATACAGTCACATTCTGAGGTCCTTGGAGTTAGGACCCCAACATATGTATTCTGGATAACACAATTCAGCACCTAATACCTCTGTTATGGATATAGGGTCTCTTAAGTGGTCCTAAGTTTGTTTTTCACCATAGTAAATTCAGCATCTGTACATTGAATGAGAAAAAGTAAACCCTCAATGAATATCTGCTAATTGAATAAATTAATAAGTGAATATGTGTATAAATCAGAGATTCTTATGGTCCATCAAAGGCATTCCAAGGTTCAGAACTGTGGTTCTTGAGATTAGGTGAACATTTTCTGAGACATTAAAAAATGTGCTCAATTGGTAAATATAAATTTCATCAGATGATTAAGTCATTACACATAAAAAAATTTTTGTTTGAACTTTTGTTTGTATCAAGATGGAATGTCAGGTAAAATACAGTAATGTAATAATTCATTTAAAAATAAATATTCATATCTTAGAAAACTTATCCTTTAAGCTACTCAGATTACAGAAAAACATATGGTAAATTAGTGAAGATATTGAAAATTATTTTTAAGTGGAAATGCTAATTTATGCATCATTTTGCTTTGTGTTAATGCATAATTTTATTACTTTAGAAATAAAGGTGAATTTTATAACTTTACTCAAAGTTTGGTTCTAATTTATTACTTACCAAATACTGCTGAAATATCAAAAACTCACTAGAGAATGTGATTTAATTTCATGAAATATTGGGTCAAATGTATTACAAAGATTCATCTCCATATAAAAGACATTAACTAACTAGATTGAAAATACTTTTACAAATGCAATCTACATAATCTTAGAAAAATGCTGTGCTCTAAACTGAATAAGGTAGACATACTTTGAATAATAGACTTTTTTTATTCTGCTAATAAAGTAACTGAAATATATTAAGCAGATGTTATAATTAGAAATCAATTAACTTGTATGTAAGTCTAAATTGAAAATTGTCTCTTGAAATTGAATAACAAAAAGAATATTTTAAGTTAATTTTGTCTCTACTAGATTCCATTGGGCCTTTTGAAAATAGTGTTCCCAAGCTTTTCTTTAAGTTTTGAGCCAAAAATATTATTCATTTGCATTTCTTTCTCCTTATTTTTTTCTAGCTGTTTAGTTAGAATGTTGACTGGGGTGAGATGCATATATCTGAAAAGGGTCCCAAAATGAATCAAGCCCCCAAATTCTATGAACAGAAACTGCTAATCCATCCCTCTTCCCCCCACTCTCCAAGGTGACTCTTATTCCACTGGAAAGAAAATGAGTATCTCCTTTCTGGTTCAGCAGAATGCTCTGTATCCAACTCCTCTTAAATCTGTTTGCTTTTCCCAAATAAACGATTGAAAATGTGTTCTTTTGATTTTAAATAATATAAATTCACAAAAATAATTAGTAAATAACATTTTATAATTATAGTGGAATACAACAGAAGAGCAAGAAAATTATCCCTAATAATATCAGTGCCGAAGTGTGCCTGTGTGGCTCAGTGTCCAACTCTTGGTCAGGTCATTATCTCATGGCTCCTGAGATGGAGTTCCGTAGTGGGCTCTGTGCCAATAGCTCAGAGTCTTCTTGGGATTCTCTCTTTCCCTCTGTCTGCCCCTCTCCAGCTCATACTTGCTCTATCTCTCAAAATAAATAAATACACTTAAAAAATATATCACTGCCAAATTTAATCAACTGCTCCTTAAAAATGTGTGAGATTTCAAGGCATCCATTTTGTTTTAATTCAATATTTCTTCCATTTTATTGTGCTACTCTAATTTCTCACTACTTGCTTTGTCCATTTTAAATGCATATTATCTAATATATTGATTGTGCTCTAATAAGCAGTTTTAAATTTAGGTTTATGTTTTAATATTTGTTGTCATTGCTCTTTTCTTTCATTTTTAATTTATATATAATTAAATAAAATCTAAATATTTCAATATTCATAGTGTATGTGGTGGGAAAACATTTCAGATAATATCACAAATTTAATTTTGGAATTAATCTCTGTAATTAGTAATAATTTTCAATAATAACCATTATTCATTTCAGGAAGAAATAGAAATAATTCTGAGCAATTGAATGAGCTTTCAAAAAACAATGCAATAGAAATTAGACATAATAAGAGTTTGTTTATCCACTTAACTGGTACTCTTTACTGGAAATCCCTTGGAAGAGTCATTTTAAAATACGTTGAGTTTTGAGAGATACATAAGATATATGGATTGATTAAATTAACGTTATTATTATTATAAATGGCACATCTACTAAGCTTACATTAAATGTATGAATAATACATTGACATTCTCATAGCCTTTTATATAAACTTTTGAGAATTTATATCTTAAATCATTATATAATTTACTAAAGACAGCTATGCTCCTCTAAAATTTTAGACTCTTTTATCATTTGACTTCTGAAGTATCATATTGCTATAACTGTGATTGTAAAAAATTATTACTATTGATACTTTAAATCAGAGTTTATAATCAAAATCAATGGTATACAACTTTGCACATTTTAACAAAGAACCTGATAAGTTAATTTAGGTTTTGAAGTCGTAGCTCAAGTACATAAAATATAATTTTTAAAATATTCTTAGCCAATTCTATTGGAAAGATTTTATTGTTTTAATTATTGCAAATCTGAAACATCTGGTAAATTATCATTTTGTTCATTAGAGAACACTGGGAAAAGTTATTGTTATACTTGCTTTTGGCATGTTTTAAAACAGTTAAATTTCATGCTTACTTTTCATACTCACTGGGACCATATGCTGTAATTATCCAAGCGAGGTCACCAAAAGGTGAGAAAAGTAAAAATCTACACCAAAATATTTCATGAAAACTTCTTGTACAATGTTTGAAGCCCTGTAGTAAGAGTCAGTCAACATCCATAACAACCCCGATTGTATTAATTGTTGCCACGAATTTCTCAAATAGATAAAGAAATATGCTCTTTATCCTTACCCAGTATCAAATGTGAAGAGAAAAATAAAGGAGTAGAGGGTAAATATCAGCGCAAACCAGATGAATGACCACTAAGTCACCACCCTATGTTGCCTCTATAGACATCCTTGATTGTAGGCAATCAAAGGATTACCTTACAGGAACAAGAGGAAACCATCATCAACCTTTGGGATAGCAAACTAGCTTTAAATAGATGCCTGCAGAGATTTTGCAGGATTTGTCTTAGAAATATGATTCAGAAATTACAGGGCGCTTGGGTGGCTAAGTCAGTTAAGCGTCCACCTTCGGCTCAGGTCATGATCTCCTGGTTTGTGGGTTCAAGCCCCGCGTCAAGCTCTGTGCTGAAAGCTAGCTCAGAACCTGGAACCTGCTTCAGATTCTGTATCTCCCTCTCTCTCTGACCCTCCCCTGCTCACGCTGTCTCTCTCTCACAAATAAATAAAACATTAAAAAAAAGAAATATGATTCAGAAATTAAATATTTTTTCCTTTCCTCACTCCTTAGTTTTCTTAGTTTATCCTAAATATTAGTAATATCACGTTCTTCTTGAAAGATTTTGGACATGGCTAACTGTGCTAGGATCCTAATCCACTGCAGAAAACTTCCAAAAGACATCTATGACTAATAACACCAGAGCATAGTATGAAAGTTAATAAAGCTTTACTTAATTATTTTTCTTATTAAAGAATCACTTGAGGATTTCAGTTGCAAAATGTCTTGGTCTCAGTGTTGGCTGTTAGATATATAAAACCAAGTCTAAGTTGATAATTTAAAAAATATTTTTACTTGAACTAGGAAAGTCATAGTGTTCGTGCTTATTATGTTTTCCCCTAATTTGGGACATAAAATTATTATGTTGCAATTCAATTTAAATTCCAAATTAAAGAGAAATATGTTCCCTTTTAGGCACTCAGATCACCCAATTTCTCTCTCCATTCTTATTCCTTTTTTCCTGTCTTAATTTTCTTTTTTTTCCTCCCAAGATTTTATTTAAAGTTATTTAACATACAGTGTACTATTTGTTTCAGGAGTAGAATTTAGTGAGTTATTACTTACATATAACATCCAGTGCTCATCACAACAAGTGCTCTCCTTAATGTTCATCGCCTATTTTGCGCATCCCCCCAAACCCTCCAGTAACCCTGTTTGTTCTCTGTATTTAGGAGTCCCTTATGGTTTGCCTCCCTGTCTGTTTTTATCTTATTTTTCCTTCCCTTCTCTTATCTTCATCTGTTTTGTTTCTTAAATTCCATGTAGGAGTGGAATCATATGGTGTTTGTCTTTTCTCTAACTGGCTTATTTCACTGAGCATAATACATTCTGTTGCCATCTGTAAATGACAAGATTTCATTCTTTTAGATGGCTGAGTAATATTCCATTGCATATATATCATATTTTATTTATCCATTTGTACTCTTTCCATAATTTGGCTAATTATTGATGGCTTTGCTGTAAACATTAGGGTGCTTAGTCCTCTGCAAATCAATATTTTTGTATCCTTTGGATAAATACCTAGTACTGCAGTTGCTCGGTCATAAGGTACTTCTATATTTACCTTTTTGAGGAGCCTCCATACTGTTTTCCAAAGTGGCTGCACCAGTTTGCCTTCCTACCAACGGTGTAAGAGGGTTCCTTTCCTCACATCCTTGTCCATATCTGTTGTTTCCTGAATTATTTTAGCCATTCTGACAAGTGTATCTCATTGTGGTTTTGATTTGTATTTCCCTGATGATGAGTGATGTTGAACATTTTTTCATGTGTCTGTTAGCTTTTTGTATGTCTTCCTTGGAGAAATATCTGTTCCTGGCTTCTGCCAATTTCTTAGCTGAATTATTTAATTTGTGGGGATTTAATTGGATAAGTTCTTAATGGATTTTGGATATTAACCTTTTATCTTATATGTCATTTGCAAATATCTTCTCCCATTCCATAAGTTGCCTTTGGTTTTGTTGATTGTTTCCTTCACTGTGCAGAAGCTTTTTATCTTGATGAAGTCCCATGTTTGTTTTTGTTCCTCTTGCTTCCAGAGATGTGTCCAGTTAGAAGTTGCTATGGCCAAGGTCAAAGAAGTTGTTCCCTGTATTCTCCTTTAGAATTTTGATAATTTCCTGTGTTACATAGAAGTCTTTCATACATTTTGAGTTTATTTTTGTGTATAGTGTAAGAAAGTGGTTCAGGTTCATTCTTCTGCATGTCACTGCCCAGTTATCCCAACATTTGCTGAAGAGATTACAGAAAAACATATCCATTTTTCCATTGGATATTTTTCCCTGCTCTGTTGAAGATGAGTTGACCATATAGTGGTGGGTCCATATCTGGGTCTCTATATGGTTCCATTTATCTATGTGTCTGTTTTTGTTCCAGTACCATAATGTATTGATGATTACAGCTTTGTAATACAGTTTAAAATCCAGAATTGTGATGTCTCCAGGTTTGATTTTCTTTTTAAATATTACTTTGGCTGTTGGGGTCTTTTGTGGTTCCATATAAATTTTAGGATTGTTTGTTTTAGTTCTGTGAAAACTATTGGTGTTGTTTTGATCAGGTTTGCATTTAATTGCATGCTGTTTTGGGTGATATGGATATTTTAATAAAATTTGTCTTTCCAATCCATGAGTATGGGATGTTTTTCCCATTTCTTTGTGTCATTTCCCATTACTTTCATAAGTGTTCTATAATTTTCAGAGTATAGATCTTTCATTTCTTTGGTTAAGTTTATTCTTATGTATCTTAGGATTTTTGGTCCAGTTGTAAACGGGATTGATTCCTTTTTCTGCTGCTTCATTATTGGTGTATAGAAATGCAACAGATTTCTGTATGTTGATTTTATATCCTGTGACTTTGTTGAATTCATGTATTAGTTCTAGCGATTTTTTCATGGAGTGCTTCAGGTTTTCCATATGGAGTATCATGTAATCTACAAATAGTGGAAGTTGACTTCTTCCTTGTTGATTTGGATGCCTTTTATTTCTCTTTATTTTCTAGTTGCTGAGGCTAGGACTTCCAGTGCTATGTTGAAAAACAGTGGTGTGAGTGGGCATCCCTGTCATTTTCTTGACCTTGGGGAAAAAGGTCTCAGTTTTTCCCCATTGGGAATGATATTAATTGTGGGTATTTCATTTATGGCCTTTACGGTGGTGAAGTATATTCCTTATATCCCTACTGTCTTGAGGGTTTTATCAAGAAAGTATGTTGTGTTTTGTCAAATGCTTTTTCTGCATCTGTTGAAAGGATCCCGTCTTTTATTAATGTGGGGTATCACATTGATTGATTTGCAAATTTTGAACCAACCCTGCAGCCCCAGAATAAATCCCACTTGATCATGGTGAGTAATTCTTTTAATGACTGTTGCATTTGATTTGCCATTATCTTGTTGTGAATTTTTGCATTGAAATTCATTAGGGATATTGGACTATAATTTTCCTTTTGAGTGGAGTCTTTGTGTGGTTTAGGAATCAAGGTAATGCTGTCCTCTTAAAATGAATTTGGAAGTTTTCTTTCCATTTCTTTTTTTTTTTTCAACAGCTTCACAAGAATAGGTGTTAACTATTGAACTGTGTGGTAGAATTCTCCTGGGAAACCATCCAGCCCTGGACTCTTGTTTTGGGAGGAATTTTTTGATTACCAATTCAATTCCTTTACTGGCTATAGGTCTGTTCAAATTTTCTATTTTGTTTTCAGTTTTGGTAGTTTGTATGTTTCTAGAAATTTATCCATTTATTCCAGATTGCCTGATTTTTTGGCATATAATTGTGAATTTATTTGTTTAGGTCCTTTTGGTTTTGGTTTTTGTTTTTGATAAATCTTGCTAAGGGTTTATCAATTTCATTAATTCTTTCAAAGAACCAGCTTCTAGTTTTATTGATCTATTCTTCTGGGTTTCTTTTTGTTTCTGTATAACTCATTTCTCTTTTATCTTTATTATTTCCATTCTTCTGCAGGTTTTGGACGTTATTTGCTCTTCTTTAGCTTAAGGTTAGGTTGTGTATTTGAGACCTTTCTTCCTTCTTGAGGAAGGCCAGTTTTGTTGTATAGTAACCTCTTATGACTGCTTATGCTACATCCAAACAGTTTTGGCCTGTCGTACTTTCATTTTCATTGGCTTCCATGCATTTTTTTTTCTTGAATTTGCTGGTTAACCCATCCATTCTTTAGTAGGATGTTTTTTAACCTCCATATATTTGTGGTCTTTCCAAAGTTTTCTTGTCATTGAAAAGTTTCATAGCATTGTGGTCTGAAAATATGCCTGGTATGATCTCAATTATTTTTGTACTATCTGATAATTTGGCCTGAATTGTGATCCAGTGTGTGATCTATTCTGAAGAATGTCTTAGTGCACTCAAAAGAATGTGTATTCTGCTTCTTTAGAGTAAAATGCTTGCAGTATATTTGTTAAGGTCATCTAGTCCAGTGTGCCATTCAAAGCCACTGCTTCTTTGTTGATCTTCTCCTTAGATGATCTGTCCACTGTTCTAAGTGGGATGTTAAAGTCCTTTACTATTGTTGTATTATTATTGATGAGTTTCTTCAAGTTTGCTATTAATTGATTTATATATTTGGCTGCTATCAAGTTGGGGATATAATATTTACAATTGTTACATCCTCTTGTTGTATAGACGTCTTTATTACGATATAGTGCCCTTCATCTTTTATTACAGTCTTAGGTATAAAATCTAGTTTGTCTGATACAAGTACAGATATTCTAGCTTCCTTTTGATGTCCATTAACTTTATAAATGGTTCCCCACCCCGTATCTTTCAATCTGGATTTGTCTTTGGATCTAAAACGATTCTTTTGTAAGCAGCATATTCATGGGCTTTTTTTTTTTTTTTAGTGCATTCTGATACCCTAAGTCTTTTGATCGAAGCATTTATGCCATTTACATTTAGAATAATTATTGATAGAATGTGAATTTAATATCATTGTGTCACTGATAAAGTCACTGTTTATGTAGATTGGCTCTTCTTCTCTCTAGCTTTTGTTGCTTTTAGCCTCTCTTTACCACTCAAAGGATCCCCTTTAATAATTCTTGCAGAGCTGGTTTAGTGTTTGCAAACTTCTTTAGTTTTTGTTTGTCTTGAATACTCTTTTATTCCGAATGACAACCTTGCTGGAAAGAATTTTCTTGGCTGCATATTTTTTCCCATTTAGCACTCCTTTCTGGTCTGCTAAGTTTCTGTGGACAGGTCTGCTGCTAACCTTATGTGTCTACCCTTATAGATTAAGGACCTTGTCTATAGACTCTTTTAGAATTTTCTCTTTATCTTTGTATTTTGCAAGTTTCACTATGATATGTCTTGGTGTTGATTTTTTATTTTTATTTTTTTGATAGGAGTTCTCTGTGCTTCTTGGACTTGAATGCCTATTTCCTTCCCCAAATTAGGGTAGGTCTCAGCTATAATTTGTTCAAATAAACCTTCTGCCCCTTTTCTTTGCTCTTCTTCTTCTAGGACTCCTATGACACAGATACTATTACATTTTATAGTCACTAAAGTCCCTAAGTCTATATGCATGATTTAATGGTTTTCTTTCCCTCTCTTTTTCAGCTTCATTATTTTCTATAATTTTTCTTCTATATCATCTATTCAATCATCTGATTCTTCCGTACTCATTGTGATTATATCCAGTCAGTTTAGCATCTCAGTTATAGCATTTTTTAAAATTTCTGTCTGATTAGATTTTAGGTCTTTTATCTCTGAAGCAAGGGTTTCTCTGGTGTTTACTATGCTTTTTGTCAAGCCCAACTAGTGTTCTTATGACTGCTGTTCTAAATTCTTATTCAGATATATTATTTATATCTGTTTTGAATAAATCTTTGGCTATAATTTCTTCTTCATCTTTTTTGGTGGGAGGTGATTCCTACACCTTGTTATTTTGTCAAGGTTAATGTCCTTTGTGTGTTATAAAGCTTGTTATATTTCCTGTTCCTGAGAGTAATGTTATATTGAAGAAGGGGTCATACACTGTCTAAGGCCTGGTGCTTCAAGAAGTATTTCTAGTGTATGGTCTGTGTACTCTGCTGTTGTGATTTGGCTGCTTTCTCCTCCAGGTCAGTCTTCTGCAGTGTTCTTATGTGCTACAGTGGGGAGTATTTGGACCTTTAACTAATTGTGCTCTGATTTGTTAAAATAAGCCTGATTTTAAAAAAGGGGAGGTATCCTAAAAGAAAGAAAGAGAAAAAGAAAGGTAACAAAAAAGCGAACAAAGAACTGTAAGCCTCATCTAAAGAAAAATAAAGCAAAGAAGAAGGAGGAGGAGGAGGAAATAGAAAGAGAGAGAGAGAGAGAGAGAGAGATGAAGGATAGAAAGAAAAAAAGAAAGAAGAAAAAAATAGCCCAATCCAAAATATGAGAAAAAGAAACAAACCCAAATGAACAAACAAACAAAAACTCTAAGCCTGATTCAAAAAGAAAGAAATAAAAAGGATATTCTTATTTCCACTGAAACTGAAGTTGACACGTTGGAGCACTCTGTTGGTCCTCTGGGAGAGAGCACCACTGAGCAGGCTCACAGTCAGACCTCCCCTTGTAAAGATGTCCCTGTAGGGCACAGAGGGGTAAGGTTTAGTGTAAGTGGCTCCAGCCTTGACTGGGGGCTCTGTGTTGCTAGCTGAAGTCTGACTGTACTGGTGGGTGGGGAAAGATGGCATCGCCCCAATCTTTCATCCTTGAGTAGGAGAGCTAGCACTTATTGCTGATCAGATGGCCATCACCGACAAGTGCACAATCTCCCCTCCTGTGTCCCAGGCTTCTGTCAGATCCCTACCCTCAACCCTTTAGCGCTCAGATGATTGGCATGATTGGCACCACAGTTCTCCTGTGTTTTATCTTGGGTCCATGACTGGGATTCAAAATTCTAAATCTTTTTTTAAAAATATTTATTCATTTTGAGAGAGAGAGAAGGGGAGGGGCAGAGAGAGAGAGGAAGACACAGAATGCAAACAGATCTCAGACTCCAAGGAGTCAGCACAGAGCCAGAGATGGGTCTTGAACTCAACAAGCATGAGATCATGACCTGAGGTAAATCTGGATGCTCAACCAACTGAGTCACCCAAGTTCCCCTCAAATTTCTAAATCTTAAAGGGCCTGGTAACGGATATATCAATCCCCTCCTCCAGAGGAGAACCTCACAGCCCTGTACCTGACACCATTCTGTCCCAGGAAACAGTTGCATGGCTGGACAGGCACCTGGAGCTTATGGTGACATGCAGCAAAAGCTGTAAATACTTCATCTGCCTTCTCATGTGCCTCTGTCTCCTACTGTTCAATTGTCAGTCAGAGCCCCAGCTTGTCTTTTGTCCTTGGAGAGGCAATATACCCTCTTCCAAATGGACTCCAGGAAGGGGAATATTCTTTCACTATTCAACCCAGTGGATCCCCACACCACTTCATCTGTTGTGCACTCCAGGCCTCACTTCCTTCTCCCCAGTAGCCCTGCCACCCACCTGAATCCACTCTAACAAATGGAACAGATGTCCAAATACTCAGAATTGCAGCTCCACTGTTTGCAAAAACTTGTGATAGTCAGTACCTCACGATTCCTCTATTCATGATTTTGGAGGAGTGCTTTCATTACATGAAGCTGAGATACTGCTCTTTCTCCCCCTCTTTGTTTCTCCCCTCCATGAAAAGTGCTCTTACCCCTGTGCAGCACCATGGCTTTCCTGTCTCCCAATTCCCCTCTCTGGACCATGTTTCTGGCATGTTCTCTCCCTCAAATTATATAAATTATTATCCTAATTCTTAGATAGATTTCCTAGGTGTTCAAAATGATCTGATGTTGATCTATCTGTGTTTGAGGGATGATACAATCCCACAGTTCCCCTCCTACTCTGCCATCTAACTCCTCTTCTCCTGCCTTAATATTCATATATCTACTCTTTCCTTATATTAAGCATTGCAGACACAGTGCTGAATAAGTATAGACATTTTACAGTGAGATCCAATGTAGTGGATAAAAAATAAGACTTAAACATTTGTTACAGGTAATCATTCCACAACCCCCAAGGTAGACTTCCTCAAAATAAAGCAAGTACAACTGAAGATATCAATATATATAAAGATATTAATACACTATGTTTTTATTATCTTTAAAAATTTTTTATAAGGTAGTTCATCAAAAGCTTTCATTATCAACCTCCTTATCATAATCAGGTATTCTTAATGTTCATCTAGAAAAAAAATAATCAAATATATATGGCAGAGAAATTACTTCTCTTTTGGAGGTATTTTTAAATGATTCATTGAAATATTTTCCTTTATGGTTTTTAAATACCAGTAAGATCAACAATCATTTATAAATTTAGCAACTCCAGCAGCTTACTATGAAAAGTTTTCAATTTTTGAGAAGCATCAAAAATCTGTCATATTCTTTAGATCACACAATAGATTTGTGGCATACTAGAACATTTTGAAGGTCATTTTCTTTCTTTTTTTAAAATATTCTTAATGCTTTATTTATTTTTGAGAGACAGAGAGAGAGAATGAGCATGAACAGGGGAGGGTCAGAGAGAGAGGGAGACACAGAATCTGAAGCAGGCTTCAGTCTCTGAGCTGTCGGCACAGAGCCCGATGTGGGGCTCCAACCCAGGAACCATGAGATCATGACCTGAGCCGAAGTCGGATGCTTAACCGACTGAGTCACCCAGGTGCCCCTTGAATGTCATTTTCATTGTATGTTCCTATTTTACAAACCTTCTGTCAACTAGTTTTATAGTATATTAGAAAAGTATTTTTTAAGTGCCTATTTGTGTAACACAGACTCCTCCAGGAGACCAAGATGAAGAAATAAGTATAGTTTTCCTCTTGATAGTTTTATAGTATAGTATATAACTGAACTAAAAATTACATTAAGCGAACAAATAAACTTGCACTTGGTTGGCAGCAAAGATCCCAAGAAGAAAGCTAAACCCAAGCAGAAAACGAGCTAAGAAAAATGCTAAGTAGATTCTCAGGGTTGAGTAACAAGAATTGGCACTCAAGGTCTTACCAGGAGGAGGTCTTCCCTGAAGGAACTGCAGAAAGTAGATATTCTGAGATTCCGAAGACTACTCGAGTCTCTGACCACTAAAATACACAACAAGAGAGTAAATTAAAATTAACTTACAGATAAAACTAAAAGAAGAAATTGAGACTGAGATGCCATTCATCAAAGAGTGAATTCAATGTTTGAGTCTAATCAAGCTAATTGCCTGATAAAACAAAAACATGCACACTCTTGGGAGATATACAATACAATACAGAGCCTTCCAAATAAAACACACATAGTCTAAGATATATCCAAAATTAGTAAACACATAAAGAACAAGGAAAGGCTATCCAATTTTCCAGTAACAGGTAAAGCCCAAAATGAATGACTCAGATGTTGCCATTGTCAGACAAAAATTTAAAGCAACTACTATAAGTGTGCTTCAAGTGGTAAAACAAAAATAAATAAATAAAGGGACGCCTGGGTGGCTTAGTCGGTTAAGCGTCCGACTTTCTCTTAGGTCATGATCTCTCGGTTCGTGGGTTCGAGCCCCGCATCGGGCTCTGTGCTGACTGCCAGCTCAGAGCTTGGAGCCTGTTTCAGTCTGTGACTCCCTCTCTCTCTGACCCTCCCCTGCTCACGCTGTCTCTCTCTCTCTCTCTCTCTCTCCTAGAAATAAATAAAAAATATTAAAAAAATAAACAAATAAATAAATAAAAACATAAACACACACGGAAACATTATACTGGATAGAATTAATAGGAAACATACATTACATCAGAAATGGCTTTTAACTTCTCTCCATCCCTCCCTCCCCCACACCGCCTCCTCATTTAACACTGGTAAAATGCAACTTTATATACTAGTATCATAAAACATACTTTGTTTTTTACTGTAATTGTATTTAATGTTTATTATGTTTCAATGAAATAGATCTACAGCATCTTTTTAAAAAAATTCTATGGTTTTCATTTATTTCTGAGAGAAAGAGAGAGATAGCATGAATAGGGGAGGGTCAGAGAAAGAGGGAGATAAAGAATCTGAAACAGGCTCCAGGCTGTGAGCTGGCTGTCAGCACAGAGCCCAATGCGGAGCTCGAACTCAGGAAACGTGAGATCATGACCTGAACCGAAGTCAGACGCTTAACCAACTGAACCACCCAGGCGCCCCTATAGCAACTTTTTAAATGTGGACATAACATCCATTTATAAAGCCCCAATTTGATTTAGGAAACCTCCTACTGCAATTTTAATTAAAGTCATTTAAATGCCTTTTTGATCTTCACTGTCCAAACACGTGGTATAATTGAACTTCTTGCCTTCTTGTTCTTTTAGATAGTGTGACATGAGACTCGTTCTGGGAAAAATAGCTATGTGCATCACCTCTAGACTAAAACATGAACAACCTTCTGAACTATTTCGTTTTGATAAAAATTTGCAATATTATAGTTAATGACTGTGCCAAGTTAAATGAAAATTGTCCAAAAGAGATTCTATTGGCATTCTATGGACATGTAGATTATAAAACTGTTGTTTTAAATTACTAGGATTGAGTGGGGATGAGCACTCAGTGTTATATGGAAACCAACTTGACAATAAACTATTTAAAACAAACTTACTAGGATTGACAGAATTTAGCACATTGCAATGACAAATTTCAAACATGATACAAACTTAGACCCAGGAGGCAAAGAAACTTATACTAGAGAATGAAAGGATGGTAATCCATAGTATACAGTGGAAACATTTGATAACACATAAAAACACATGAAAAATATTCAACCCACTACTAATAAAAGCAAATCTATATTAAAATGGAAAGAGGAAATTTATCTTCTGTAATAAATTTGAAAAATTTCTAAGTTATGTTCAAGCATTCTTTTGCTGTTATCTGGAGCTTATAATATAACTTACTGCAAAGCAATTTGGTAATAGGAATCTTTTGGCAATATGAACATTATATTTCATTTTTTCATTTATTATTATTTTATTTTTTATTAAAAAATTTTAAAAGAGCATTTACTGTTGAGAGACAGAAAGACAGAGCATGACTGGGGAAGGGGCAGAAAGAGAGACACACAGAATTCCAAACGATCTCCAGGCTCTAAATTGTCAGCATAGAGCCTGACTCCTGGCTGGAACTCAGAAACCACGAGATCATGACCTGAGCCGAAGTTGGAGGCTTACCCAGGTGCCTCTTCTGAGCTGTCAGCACAGAGCCTGATGTGGGGCTCAAACTCTGATTGGCACCTAAGTCAAAAACGGATGCTTAACCAACGGAGCCACCCAGGCACCCACCCCCGTTTGTTTAAAATATCAATGCAGTAACTCTGCTTCTTTAAATATGAATAAAATAGCATCAAGAACATGCAAAAAGATTTAAATAAAATCAAATATTATTGTGTATTTTGTAATCCTCCAAATTGAAATCAAATGCTCATTATGTTTTACATGAAATGAATAATGGGAAATACTTAGAGAAATTCAATGGCATTACACAAAATATATGGATATAAGTGCAAAGAAAGTCACAAACTTGCATGTGTAGTGACAAATCTGCCAGATAAAAATAAAACAGTATAGTGTCCAGTTTGTGAATCAGTGTTTTTGTGATGGTGCCATCATACCCTTTGTCACTTTCTTCTTTGTCAAGACTGTGCTTCCAATTTCTATAAATAAACATGGACTACTTTCAATAATAATAACTTAAATATTAATTTATATTTTAGACTTCTCATTTAACTCTATTACATATATGAAATACAATAAAGCTTTCTAAAAACATGTACAATTATCTATCTAAAAATCCTATCTAAACACATGTAAATAATATCCTGTAGCAAGTGTCCTGCTTAAAAACTATTTTCATTTGTTCTATTCCAATGAACCACAGTCTGAGTTGATAGTAATTCTCCTTCACACATACAATTTTCTCTTTTTTTTTGTCTCCAAAGTCATCTTTATGTGGCAGTGAAAGACAGGAATTCCCTTAAGTAGTACACATTAATCTATAGATTCCTTGAAGGTGAGTAAAATGCAAGATGCTTAGCATGAGGTGATATTTAGAAATCCTGAAATTACATTTTTTCTCCTCTGAAGAATATCTCAAAACAAACAAATTACTTATAAACATGGAAAACTTAAGCCATATATTTTCAAATCATATGAGTATATATGGAATAACATTTTTGTGATTCAGGCCACTTGAAATAAAATCCTTACTGTATTAAAATAATCTCTTGCTAAAAGTTATGCCAAGATATCCAAGAGAAAAGTTATTTAAAAGCTAATTTTTTACAGAATGCAAAACATAAAAGTTTTGTATTAATAGTGTTTTAGAAATTCTAAGTTTATTTACTTTTGGCTATTGATTTGACATAAAATTGAAACTGTGACACTTCTTGCTTTATATATTTGATATATCTGAAAACAATACCATTTATTTTAAAAGTAATAAAATTAACTGTAAAATTTTCTCCTGTAGTCTTAAAGAAAGTTAAGCAAATTATTGAACAAAATTTACAATCTCAATTCACAGACCCTAAAAAATAAATGTGCAATAATGCACATATGTATTCACACAAGCATGCAAACAAGTACCTGTATACATGCCCCAGTCTTGGGTTGGGGTAAAAGAGGGAAAAATTGAGGAAAGGAGGGAAAAATGGGAATACTAAGGTATCATCGAGGAAAATGTTGGAGTAATTTCTATTGACTGAAAAATTTTATGTGAATTAAACCTTACTATACAAGAAATTTGCAATTTCATACGTTTCAGTGGACTGATTGGGTTTATGAGAACACATCAGCAATCAAATACTATCTCTTTAATCTAATAATTTCCTGACCTTGACTAAGCTACTGAAGATATATGAACTTAAGTTCTCTCCCTTGAAGTATTAATCCTGCTTACATAGTAGTGCCCAAGAAATGTTAGCTCCTTCCCTGAATAATTCCACTTCTTTCATTCTTAACATACTGCATTTTACAACTTTCTTTTAGAAAAATCATATTTGTTTTGATCTTTATGTGTAGTTCTCTTCCAGGGAGATTTTTTTTGACCATTGCTTATCCTTATTGTTAACAACTCATCATCATCTTCTTAACTCTTAAATATATGCAGTCCTTTGCATTCTATCTTTGATTCTTTGTTCTGTGTATGTTGTCTCCTCTAGGCCTTCCCTGTTCCCTCAGCTTCTGGAGTGACAGTGCTTAAGACCTCGAATTTCTTGCTAATTATGTATTATATTGGTATTGAAAGTGAGAATAATAGAAAATTTATATATATTGATCTCTTTCTTCATTTACTGGCACATGTTCTAAAACTCTTGCCATTTCCCGCATGATAAAACCACTAGGAATGTGTTCTAATATTTGGTCTTTGACCCTCAGTTCCTAACACCAATCTCTTAAATCTCCTGGAATTTCCTGGATGATAAGAATGTCTTTTGTTCTAATGACATGTCCCTTGGTGAACTCCAGTTGGGCGCTGATCTCCAGAAAGAATAAGCTGTGATTAGAAACTTAAAACTTTCAGCCCCGCCTCCCATTTTAGAAACAAGAGAGAAGCTGGAAGTGGGGTTAATGATCTATCATTTCTGGATGATAATGTTTCCATAAAAATCCCAAAAGTATGGGGTTTGAAGGAACTTTATTGGTCAGTGAATACATCCAAGTGCCTATGGGGGAAGAAGCTGTAGCACTAGGGCCCTTCCAGGCTTATCCCCCAAATCTCTCCATCAGGCTGTTCATCCGTATCCTTTATTATATAGAAAACCAGTAAATGTAAATACATATTTTCTGTCTTATGGAACATGTTCTGCCAAATTACTCAACCTAAAGAGGGGGTCATCGGAACCTCAAGTTAATAGTCAGCTGGTTAGAACTACCAGAGACAACCTGGGATTTGTAATTGACATCTGAAGTCTGGACATCTTCTGGGACTGAGTCCTTAGCTTGTGATCTGCTGCTAACTCCAGAGAGGTAATGTCAGAACTGAATTGAATTGTAGGACATCCACTGGTGTCAGAAATTGGTTGGTGTGGGAATAAACCACATGTTGTGAGCATGAGTGACGAAAACTGTCTTTGCTTGATATTGCAAGTTAATCATATTGGGTAAAACTCATCAGTTTCTGTCTTTACTAGATTTCTTCTTCCATCTGCCTTCTGTTCTTGTTTTTTTAATTAGTCAGACTTACATTATTAGAGCTAACTTTCTTTCCTCTTCCTCCATTGTCTACCATGTTAGCAAGTCAAGTGTTCTGTTGTAGCCATGTCTGTTCTATCTATTTTGCCCTCTTTCTCTAATTATTTAATCACACTTTATTTTTGTAATAATTTTATTTTATTTCCTATAGCTCTGGGGACTTCTTTGATATGATACATGCCTCTTATTATTGATTCTTCACAGACCATCATGTTGCCTTCTAGTTTGGATGGAATATTAGTAGGCTTTGAGTACACACTTGTGTGCTGGAAAGTAATAATCAAGAAATGTCAACTGCACTAAATTGCATGGTACCAGAGAGTTTCAAACTTCAACATTATATTGTGGCAAGATCCTTTCTCATATTGAACATTTAGGTCTTTGGTTTGTGATGAGTCCAGAAAAGGTCATAGGTCATACCTCATTTTTATGATATTTTTATGGCTTCAACTTTTGAAAATAAAAAAGTACATATTATTCTCCTCGAGGACAATCTGAGTACACTTCTTGTGTCTCTTTACACTTTCTCCTTAAGTGATGTTATCCCTTCTTGTACTTTTAAGTTTCATTAATATACTATATCTGAAGCCAGGATCCCTCTTCTGATCCCCAGAACCAAATACCACTCTGTATATACTTGAAATCCCTATTTGGATGTCTAATAGGACTTTAAATATAGCATTTTTGTTTTCCGTCTATGACATAAAAGCCATTGTGCATACTCTGCCACAATTATCTCATGTGATTGGATATCTATCCATTCATAAAGGAATGTCTTCCTTAGAACTTAAACCAAACACCAGACAACTAAGGTAAGTGTATCAAACATATACTTCATTTACGTTTTCTCCTTTTGAGTCTGGCTCTATAACATCAACTCATCCCTGAGAAACTGTTTTCAAGTTTTCTTCATTTGTTTTTCTTTGTTTTAGTTCTTTGTCCATATTTTCCTTTCACCATTCGAGCATACTTAAGAAAGTTGTTTCAAAGTCTTTACCTAGTAAATCTGATACCTGTGCTTCTTCTGAGACAGTTTCTGCCACCTAATTTTCTACTTTTGAATGAGCCATGTTTACTGTGTCCTTGTATACTTTATGATTTTTGGTTGAAAATTGGACATTTGAAAAAATAGCCACCTTTACCAGTCTGTCCAGATTGACTTTGTGCCATAGTAATTCTTCACTCAATTAGATTGACATGCCCTGAGCATGGTCTTCTCAAGGGTTTTGAAACATACATTTTACTGCTTTTGTGTGTGATTTTATAAAACTTCTCCACAAGTACTTTTGAATGTCTTAATTTTTTCAGAGTTTTATGCCAGCTTCTCTTTAAGGTCTTGGAGGGTCCATTGTATGCCTCTAACCAGTAGTCTCTTGCCCCAGGCATGTATGGGTCTGTAGTGCCACTGCAGTTTTCCAAATGGAGCCTCTTTTTCTTCCTGTGTGATATTCAACTTAGGCAAAATAAGATCAGTTCTTAAGGTAGCCACCAGAAGTCTGCTGTGCTCCCTCTGGATTGAGGAAAGCAAGTAGAATTGGGCTGCCACCACCTCCAGACCAAGACAACACCGTAAACTGGATGGGGTGGGGCAAGAGGGAATAAAACCATCATAAAATGTCCTACCATTTTCAAAGTGGCTTTCTATGATTTGGTATCACTTCATTGTTGTAGACCTTGGTTGCTTATCCAGTTTTTATTTATTTATTTATTACTTATTATTCATTTTAGTCTTAAATACTTTGAAGTATTTGTTTTTCCAATTTTATTGAAATATAATTGACTACATCACTGTAGAAGTTTAGGGTGTACAGCATAATGGTTTAATTTACATATATTGTGAAATTATTATTGCAGCGTTTAGTTAACATCCATCATCTCTACAGCTACAATAAAAGAGAACAAAGAAAGAAAAAATTGCTTTTGTCTTTAATGACTCCATAGGGAACAAGTGCTAGGAGCTTCCTAGTCAGACATTTTGCTAAGGGTACTCTATCATTCCATGTTGCAAGATATTATTATGAGAATACTTAATGTTTTCATCAATATTTGTATTATCTGGCCTTCAGTACATATTTTATCACTAACTGCACTGAGTTCCTCCCCATGCTGCACACTATTTAACAACTAAACATATTTTTATATTCTTATTGCATTTCCACAAAGTAAAACATATATGTTTGTATTGAAACTTTGCAGTAGGACACACATTGCAACTGTTAACTTACCCATATCACACAGAATATTATTTTCTCATTAAAATGATCATAATATGCTGATATTTAACCATGCAAACTTTTTGAAACAAGTTTTAAAAAGATAATATTTCATACACATTTTTTCTTCATCTATACATGTGAAGCAGTAGTGAACTACCTACTTTGCTTTCCCAAATATAATTTTGTTAGAATATTTACATGAAAAAAAATCCTAAAGTTCTCATTAATCTATTTTTCTTAAAGATACATTGCCATCCTTAAAGTAGTAAAACTGAATATATACGGTTTTTTAATGTACTGCTAAATCTTAAAAAATATAATTGTGTGAAATTCTATTATGGAACAATAGGTACCATTGGCGTATGAAATATTTCTGAGAAAATCTAAAGAAATCTAAATAAAGCAAAATTAAAAGTCTTTATTTTTCCTCAATAAACAATATCTTATTTATAGATGAGGAAAAGAAGTATATGATGGTTTAAGTTTAAGGACATTCATATATTTGCAAGATATTTGAACACCATGTCAATCTTCTCAACCAAACTCTCTACCACCAACCCACTCTCTAGAAAGTAATTATTATTGTTATTTTGAGAAAGAGAGAGAGAGGTGGGGGGAGGGTCAGAAAGAGAGGGAAAGAGAATCCCAAGTAGGCTTTGTGCTGGGCTTGGGCTTTATCTCATGATCCTCAGATCATGATCTGAGCTGAAATCAAGAATTAGCTGCTTAACTGACTAAGCCACTTAAGTGCCTCTAAAAAATAATTATTTAAGGTGAAAAACATTTTTTAAGTTTCTCTTTCACATACAGAAACTATGTGAGAAATTTCATTAAGACCTCATGAGGTCTAAAAACTGAACTATGAGCACTTGAGTATGCTTCCTACAAAAACAGTGCACTATTTTGATGAATTGGCTCTTCCTCTACATTCATCAAATTCTGAAATTATTTCATTTACAAGGAAATATGACATGGCATTTAGATTTCTATGCCAAAGGGATCTTTCCTTTCTGCACAATATGGTATAAGTTTTATATTCTTGACACTTGTAACTGTTTTCTACAGTTTATTTCATCTTCTTTAAATAAATCTTGGATTTTGTCTTTAAAATAGCATATTTTATAAGATATTATAAGATATTATGCTATTAATAAATTAACAGAAAAAGGATCCCTTAGCTAACCTAATCTAATTGGCAATTTTCAATTAGGAAATCATATTGATTAGGAAGAGATCAATAAAATTTCTATTGTGGGTACAAATTCAGTATACCTTCAAACTCTCATAAAGATGTCCTACCTGTATTTTTTTCCTCCAAATAGAAAATATTTATGTTTTAAAAATGAGTAAGGAAGTTGTTTTAATAAAGTGATCTCAAGAGAACTGAATAAATATATATTGTGTTTATTTGATATTCAGTTAAGCTCAGGTAATATTTCCACTCCTCCATCTTTTATTTAATTTCTCCCTGACCCTCACTTGCACTATTCTATATATTTCATTTCAAACTCAGTTAAATAAATAAGTCAAATTCTCTTAGCCCATGAATTTCATAGCTATTCTTTGCTGCCAGTAAATCTTACCTTTTATTTTTACTTGTCAGATCAGGGCCATAAGCTGGAACTAGAAAACATGGCTCTCCTCCTTCAAGATCATCAGCAATCTTTCACTCCATGTTTATATATGAATTATGAAGATAGTTATTGGTTAAAAAAAGAAAATGATCTCAAACATAATACTGCAAAAGGTTGGAAGAATTGAATTTCTCATATAGCAAATAGAGAATTGTTTTCTACCTCTAAAGTGAACTTCAATGACAATGAGAATAAGAATAACCACTTGATGCCAAATGGGAAGTTGTCATCATAATTTAGGGCCTAAATAGAAGAAAAATACCATATACACCTGACACCATAGTACAGATGAAGGCCAACCCAGATCAATTGCATTTGACTCAGTGTGCTGAAGAAGCATCATGAGTATTTATGGCAGCACTATTTGCAAAGTTTCCATAGACTTACAGGGTCAGAGAAAAGCAGAAATCTCTGATAAATCATGTAGTCCACTGTACAATGCTGTATTTCACATTGCAAGCAGATGTACAGTAACTTTTAATATGTGAACTCAAAAGAACTATATCAGGATTAGCTTCTACTCATTTTAAAGTATTTTTGTCTGAATATTATAAACTCACAGGTCAATTTTTGTTATAGGTAATTACCATTATTCGTTTTTCACCATTATTCGGTGCTGTCATGCACTGAAGCCAGATCTCAAGAACAAAATCCTCAAATTCTGTATATTTCTCCAAGTAAGAGAACACTATATATATTCTCCACATTCTATATAATATACTTCAAAAATAGATATGTTGAATTAATCCTAATTCAAGAGTGTTGGGTCTTCTACTACAAGTTAACAGGCCCTTAAATTCTCTTCTCTCTTGGTAATTAGAGGTCACATCAGACACAATTCAATGTGATGGTAAATAATTGAAGACTTTCTGGTCATTTATTAATGAAATATGGTACCTCAGAAAAAGAGAAGATTAAATTTACATGTATATAAATGTAAACATATGATATATGCATTTATGTATAATTTCATAGATTAAATGTATGCATATAAAGAATATTTGATATATGTATATAGAGAAGCAAATGGATAAATATATTCTCTTTAATTTCTATTTGACATTCATTGGGTTTGCTTGTGCTATATTACTTAGTTAAAGAAAATAAATAGTGGGGTGCCTGGTTAGGCATCCCATTTGGTTAGGCATCTGACTCTTGGTTTCAGCTCAGGTCATGATCTCATAGTTTGTGGGTTTAAGTCCTACGTTGGGCTCCATGTTGACAACACAGTACAGAGCCTGGTTGGGATTCTCTCCCTCTCCCTCTCTGGCTCACTCTCTGTCTCTCTCTCAAAATAAATACACTTTTTTAAAAGGGAATAAATAGTATTAATATTATCTGAGGATATTGAATATTTTAGATACTTTTCTAAATGTGGTATATGAATTGACTCATTTGCCTTTCTATATCAAATCTATAAGTTATGCGTTATAATAATCTGTATTGAAGAAATGGACTAAGAGGCTCAGGGAACATATACAGAGTGACAGAACAAGTAGCGACACAGCAGCATTGGGGTGCAGGCAGCATCGTTTCAGAGACTTTTTTCTAGTGAGATATGCTGCCTTAGAAAAAAATTGCAAAGTATTTCCAAAACATATATACATTCAAGATCCATATGCATGTGCTACAGGTTGAATTGTGTGACACCCCAAATTCATGGGTTGAAGTTCTTGCCTCCAATACCTCAGAATATGACAACATTTGGAGATCTGAGCTTTAAAGAAATAATTAAGATAAACTGAAGTCATATGGATTCGACCTAATTCAATGTATCTGGTGTTCTCACAAAAAGATGTTAAAGACATCAGATGCAGGTATTCACAGAGAAAAGACAAGGTGAGGACACAGCAGGAAGGCAGACATCTGCAAGCCAAGGGAAGAAGTTGGAGGGAAAAAAAAATCAAATCTATCAATACTGTCATCTTAGACTTCTGTCTTCAGAACTGTAAGAAAATAAAATGCTATTGCTTAAACCACCCAGCTTGTAGCATTTTATAATTGTAGGCCTAGCAAATTAGTACTAACAAGTGCCTGCTAACTCCTTCTCTATGGAAAAATACTCAGATACACAAGCACAGTAACATTTGCTAACATGGAAATTAGATCTTTAGTTACACTGAATTCATTAATCACCTATCACCAGTAACTTGTTATTAAAAATAAAATCCTGAGATTTAATTTTGGTGATTTATTGGTACTCATCAAAAATAAATAAATGAATTAAGTAGGCGAATAAATAGATAAATTGTGTCAATAACTTACAATTTTAGACATCAATATCCTTTTACTTATATTTCCACATTTTATTTGGGTTTATCACAGTTCTAAAAGTACAAAAAGAACTGCAGTAAAATTTGATTAAACGTGGGGACAAATCCATCTTATGCATGTATTCTGAGTGATTTTTAAACAACATGAAAACTATTTGAATGCATAGCTAGGTAAGAAAATAAATATTTACAAACATTTATCTGAGAGTAAAGAAGTTATTATGTAATGAGTGCTGATATACAAGCTGATACGCTTATGTTTTATGAACATTTATTTTTATATCTCATTTATTCTTCACCACAATCATATGGAGTTGGTACTTTAGTTACTTCCATTTTACATATTTTACCTATTTCTCAAACCAAGGCTTAAGAGTTTAAGGAAACCAAAGCCACAGAACCAGTAAAAAAGGACTTAAGATCTGCCTGACTTTACATCTGACTATAACTGGACTCCACTATTCGAAGTTCTAGTGATTGGGGATAAAATGCTATTAAATGTCTGCTTCCTCTTTGGGGGCAGTAAATAACATGAAGTTCATTATACTGATTCTGTGTATTTTTCATGAACAGCCAATGCTTTGAAGGTCTAAGTTTTATAGAAGAAACTTCTGTCAGAAAAAAATTAATTCTTAAAAATAGTCAAATGAGTTTACTGTAAGTTCTTTCACTGTAGAGCTAAACTACTGTTTCCATTTTTCAGATAATTTTATAACTCTTTAGGGGTAGAATTTAATTTGTACACGTTTGTCCAAAAGAGATGCAGCTAAGTTCTGTTCAAAGGAACAAATAACCCCAAAAAGTACAGCTTATGACGTTGAACATTTTCAGTTTAAATCTCAACCAACAACATAATAATGACATTCATTAGTTGATTTCCTTATTAATTAATAAACTAAATATTAGACAGATATTATTTTATTTTTATTTTAACAAATCTTTTTAATGTTTTATTTATTTCTGAGAGAGAGACAGCTTGAGCAAGGGAGGGTAATGGAGAGAGGGAGACAGAATCTGAAACAGGCTCCAGTCGCTGAGTTGGCTGTCAGTACAGAGCCCGACAAGGGGCCCAAATCCTCAAACCATGAGATCATGACCTGAGCCAAAGCCGGACAGGCTTAACCAACTGAACCACCTAGGCGCTCCAAGACAGATATTATTTTATATTTGAATGTGAATCATAGTTTTGTTTTTTTTTTAATTACATTTTAAATAGTTGTAAGTATCTAGTAATTGATTTGAGAAATATTTTATGTAGTAATCATAATGCACTTATAGCCATCCTTTGGATTTTACCCAGAGATATAGTTTAATTTTTATATAACATTCAAAAGTAACTTCATAATTTAGGAAATTAAAAAGTGTAAAAGTTACAGAATGATATCTCTTTTTTTTCTTTTCTTTTCTTTTTTTTTTTTTAATATTTTTATTTATTTCTAGGAGAGAGAGAGAGACAGCGTGAGCAGGGGAGGGTCAGAGAGAGAGGGAGTCACAGACTGAAACAGGCTCCAGGCTCTGAGCTGGCAGTCAGCACAGAGCCCGACGCGGGGCTCGAACCCACGAACCGTGAGATCATGACCCGAGCAAAAGTCGGGCGCTTAACCAACTAAGCCACTCGGGCGCCCCCAGAATGATATCTCTTTATTGAGAAATCTGAAGCTGGCATAATCAACTGCCTGTATGTCTACAGTGGACACTAACAAATAATGAGAAAAGCCAACCTGAGCAGTTGTGGCCATAAACTATCAGTTCTTCCCTTAAAGTTTTACTTTTAGATGTTCATTTACAAATTCCACTTGGTCGCAGTTGGTTTATTTACCAAATGCCATAGAGAATGTATGGCAGGACAGAGTGTGACAGAGTCAAAAAATCTTGTTCTATATTCCAGCACCAGAAGTCCATGTGAGAGTGAGATTTTAAAGATCCATCAAGTTAAACTTATATGTAAAGACAGATGAAGGACACAAGATGCAAAAACATGAACTACAATGCCCAGTGTTCCACAATCATTAGAATACTATAAGCTTGTTTTCACACCTCCCAAACAATCTTCCACTGATTCACTAAGGCTTATATTCACTGAGCCCCACTCAGGAAAGATAAATATATAGTAAACAAGTTTGATTTGAGGTAGCTACTTAAACCCACATGTTTGAGTTCTTTCATTCTCAGGGTTGTTTTTTATAAGAACTATAAAAATATATAAATAATGTGAGATTATCCATTATCAATACTGCACCTCAAATATGATATGGCCATCATCATTCAGAAAGCTCAAGATACAGAGTCTGAAAGACTTACCTGAAAATCACATCAAGAGGAAAAAAAAACTATCAGAGAGGATATGGAAGTGCTTTTCAATATAATTCCATGAAAATTCCTTGGTTAAGATCAAGAAGAGCCAGAGAAAAAAGAGATAAGTGCTGGTCATGCTGATTATCAATTCTACAAATCTATGTGTACTGGGATCCTTACTTTTTATGTTTCTTCTTTTTCCATTGATACAGCATCTATGCATCTGTCTGAGGATGACTTGTATCCCATTTCTTGTTAGAGTCAACCATGCAAAGATTTGTTTTCCCTCAGTCCTGTATCATTAATTATTCTATCTCCACCAGTTAATTTCCATCAGCATAAAAATATACAGTAATATTTCCTACCTTAAAAAATACTAAAGCCAAAGTAAAACACACCACACAAAAAGTAAAACATTGCTGACAAAAAAGCAGATAATACCTCAGACCAACCTCAATCTCTCCCAGAATTACAATAAAAAAAATCATAGTTAAAACATGAAAATCAAACAAGAAAACTCCTTCCTTTAAAAAAAAAAAAGTACTTTTAACCTAAAGCAAAAGAAAGAAATTTATTGGAGTCCAGAAATAATAAAGCAAAAATTCCTAAAGGATGACCTATTGTTTAGAACAGTGTTTGTATATTTGTCCTTGGAGTATCTCCCAATCATTGTTGGCCCAAAGCCTTGGTTTTAACTAAGTACTTGGAGACACTACAAAGGCTAGACCTGAGATTAGAAGGGCAACTAAAAGAGTTAAATCTGAGATCCTAGAAATTCAATACTGTTGACATATTAAAAAGTTGTGGAAGGAAATAAACTGCCATTATTTGCAAATTATATGACTGCTTATGTAGCAAAGCAAAAAAATAATTTATGAGCAGATTATCATAATTAATGTTAGAATTTAACAATTTTATAGGATAAAAGATCATATCCAAATTTTAACTGAATTTGTCTACCCAAACATCAATTAAGAAATATTTTTCTGTACAGATATATACTATTTAAAATATAAAAGTAAAACAAATGATAAATAAGTACATATCTAAAAATACCAAACATATATGACATATTTAATGATATTTTGAAATATTAAGCTTTAGGAAAGGATGTTTATAGAGTGGAAAACACAATATCATAAAAATAGCAATTCTGTTTGTCTATATGTCAAAATGATATATAGATTTAACCCAATTTCAAATACTACTATGTGTTTATGAAATTAGACAATGTGATTTTAAAATTGATACAGTGTATCAAAGGGCTATAAAGAGTCAAGGTATTCTTGAAAAAGGACCAGCAAGGAAAGCTAGCTCTAATAGATAGATCTATGTATTATAGAGCCATAATAATTAGGACAATTTGTTAACAGTATAGCAATAAGTAAATGAAAAGTAGAAAAGATCTAAATTCAAAAAGTATAATGTGAATGTACATATGATATTTTTAATATAAATTTAGGAGTGCATTGGCAATTAGTGGAGAGGATGAGGAGTCAATAAACCATAGAGAGATATTTTTAAAAATTATAGAAAAAAGTATAATGACTCCAAACAAATACCAAAAGAAATTCCTAAATGAACAAGTTCTTACATGTTGATGGCAAAATTTTTAAATCTCTGGAAAAGTTCTAGGTAATATCTTTTAATGTTAAGATAAGGGGACGTTTCTTAAACAAGATGAAAATGTAAAAATAATAAAGAAGATAAACTTGAATACATTGAATTTAAGAATTTGTTTCATTAAAAACACCATAGAAAAAGGAAATAATAAAGGTATTAACTAGAAGAAGAAATTTGCTAAGATGAGACTCATTATCCAGAATATAAAATTATCATTACTTATTATTATCATCCAGAATGTAAAGAGAAATCACACAAATTGCTAAGAATCACACATATAACAAATTGGTAATAACTACACAAATAACAAAATGACCAAAAGACATAAAAAAGCATTTTCAGAAAAAGAAGCACATGTGGGGAATACATAGATTAATGATGATCAAACTCACTAATCACCAGAAAATACAAAATAAAATTATAATGCGATAACATCAAATCCAAACAACTAGTAAAAATCAAAAGTCAGAATGCAATGCCTGCAAGGATGGAGCAGAGAAACTTTGTACATTACTGATATAAAGGTGCACAGGCACAATGAAAAACAATTTGCCAGTGAAAAGTAAAATTGGTTGCATGCCTTCAAAGTGTTGGAGACTATGTGGATGAACAGGAATTCATACTTTGGAAACAGAAGAGTAAATTGGTGATACCACTTTATAAAGCAATTGGATTACGTCCTGAAATTGCCTATTTGTATATCGCTTGCCACAGCAAGTCCACTCCTAGGATTATGCTCAAAGGAAACTCTTGCACAGCACAATGGGAGATGTAAAAGAGCACCAAAAAGAACATTCACGATAGTAAACACTAGTTCATGACTGAAATTCCCTATCACAAAACAATGAGTGGAAAAACTTTAGTATCGTCTCACAATACAATATAATTTAGCATTCAAACTAAATACCTTCAGCCACAATCAAGAATGTAGATGAATCCTTGCAATAAAATATCAATTAAAGAAAATATCAAAAGATTACATACAAGAATGACATTCTTTTTATAAACTTAAAAAAGAAGTACTAATTATCTGTTTGAGATATCCAAAAAATGCAACAAAACTATTTAAAAAACAAGAGAAACATTCCATTTATGTAAAATTCAAAATTAGGTAAAATAAAAACATATTAGGGATGCAGAGAAGATAAATTTATAGACAAAAAGAATGGTTAACATAAAATATATTGTTTATGTAATCTCTGAGAAGAAGTGGTATGCAGCTGGGAAGGCCACTTGGGTTACAAACCTAGTAACTGGTGTTCAGCTTCTTAAGTTGGCTACCACTAATGTGGGCATTTGATTAATGTTAATCTTTCTATTTATCATTAAGTATTTAAATATATTAGGTAGCCTCTTTTAGGAACTATATTTCACAATAGAAAAGATAGGAAATAAGGTGGGTTTTGTTTGTTTGTTTGGTTGGTTGGTTGGTTTTTAGAAAATAAGTTTTAAAGCATTTGACACTTCATTAGTTTCTTGCCTGAGCCTTATTTGTCCTCCTCTAATAATAACAGAAGTTTGAGAAGAGTCTTCTCTTTGTGCATATTTCCTTTTCTCTCATTTCCTTCTTTTAGACTCCACTTCACTTAGACTTTAAACCCTACCATTCCATTACAGAAGTAATTCTTATCAAGGTCACAATGGTCTCCATATCAAAATGTCTCATCACAGTTTCGCAATTCTGATCTTGTTGGTATTATCAGCCACATTTCAGTTTTCATCCTTCTTCCTGAAACACTCTTCCACTTGACCTTTGTAATACAACACTATTGTTTCTCCTGCTTCCTTACTAATTGTTTATTTTTAATTTTCCTTTCTTATTCCACCTCATCATCCTTCTCTATAAATGTTGGTGCACTTCAAGTCTCTGAACTCAAATCTCTTTTTTTTTTCCTTTCTTTCTTGTTCTTACTCTTCCTAAATGACTTAAAGACTACCAAATTAACATCTGCCTATTTGCATTCCCAAACTACTTCTGAAATTTTGCATGCTAACTGGATATTCAATATCTCTTTTTTTATGTTTAATAGGCATCTTAAATTACTTTATCAGATATCACAACTGTACCTCCTCAATAACCAACACACACACACACACACACACACACACACACACACACACACACAGTCACATTCATATAAAACATCAGGAAACTCCCCTTGAGCCCTCAAAATATTTCCGGAATCTAACTACTTCTCTTCATCTCTCTTATTTCCATTATGTCCCAGTTACCATTTTCTCTTATGGCATATTTCAGTAGGCCTTTTTACCAATCTTGCTTCTAAACTTACCTATCTGTGATGGAATTATGTCTCTCCAAATATGTATATATCCCAACCCTAGAACTTGTGAACCTGATAGTAATTGTAAAAAATGAACTAAGATAGCAGATAAAATTGTTCATTAATCAGCTGACCTTAACATATGATGAGGCTTTAAATGAGTAGATCCAATATAGCCATAAGCATCCATGAAAGTAGAAGACGAAGGCAGAAGAGAGAATGAGAGGACTTGGCCCAATGTTACTGGCTTTGAAGATGGAGGGAAAAGATCATGAGTCATAAAAGTGGGCAGCCTCTAAACACTAAAAAGACAAGGAAACAAAATAGATCTCTTCCTAGAGCATCCAAAAAAAATGCATCCTATTAGCACCTTGAGCTTAGCCCAGTGACATCAATGTACAACTCCTTACTTTCAGAATTATAAAATATTACATGTGTTTTGCTTTAAGTCATCAAGTTTGGTAATTAGTTTCAACATCCATAGAACACTAACATAAGATTCTATAATTTCCTCCAAACATTGTAGTCAAGTGTTCTAAAAAAGAAAACACAGGCCATACAATGTTATTTCTCTCTAAAAACCTTCCAACGACTCTTTTTGAAATTAAAAAAAAAAACAAAGTCCTCAATGTGGCCTGTAAATCTCTGCATCATCTGCCTCCCAACACCGTCTCTCTCAGAATTCACTTCCTTCTCCATAGTTCTCATTCACTCCAACCTCACTTGATCTATTACCTATTTCTAGAACAAAAGAGGCACAATTCCACTTCAAAGTTTTGTAGTTGCTATCTTCTCTGCCTTTCTTTTCTCAGAAGCCATGCATTTCTCTCTCTTGTTCTTGATTTTTCTGCTCAGATCTTGCCACATCAGAAAAGTCCTTTCTGACTACCAATACAACAAACTCTTCTAACACTCTTTCTTTCCCTTATCCTAGCTTTTTTTTTTTCATGGAATTTTTTACCACCTGAAATATTTATGTATCTTTAATTTACCTTCTCTTTCCCCACTCCCCTGTCAACAGTAACGTAAGATCCATGAGACAGACTGTCTGTGTCACTAGTTTCAGGGAAGATTCCCGACATAACTTTGATTTATAATGAATATTTAAGAAATGAATAAATAAACAAATGAAAAGCAAATTTCACCCTGAGAAATACACCAGGTATATTAAATAAGATGCATGACTCAGCACTCAATAGTTTTACATGGTTTAGTGAAGAAGGTGGGTAAAATGTTACAGTATGTTTTTAATATTTCAAGTCATTACACTTAGAAAAGGAGTTCAGAGTCAGTGAAAGCCAACAATGTCTCCAAAAACGTGAAACAGCAGCAGAAACAAAAAATATATATATAATAATGATTTATTAATGTTATGAATGTTTTGTTTCCTATTACATCTCCCTTTCCTTACAAATGTCAGGGAAGTTTATCTTTGACCAGAGAAAGCAAACTAATAATTTTAGAGTGTCACTAATTCCCACATATCTCTGAAAATTTTGAAATAAAACTATATGTAATTTCTTATTAAACAAATCAATTTCCATTTTTGAAATTTTATTTATTTATTTTGAGAGAGGCAGAGAGAGCGTGAGCAGGGGAGGGGCAGAGAGAAGGAGAGAGAATCCCAAGAAGTCTCTACAGGGTCAACACAGAGCTCCACGTGGGGATTGAACTTACAAAACTGTGCTACTATGATCTGAGCCAAAATCAAGAGTCCAGTGCTTAATGAACTGAGCCACAGCCACCAATTTTGATAATAGTCAACAAAAAGGATGAAATGGAAACACTGCTGGCCATGTGAAAATACTTACTATAGAGTATTAAAAGACCAACCTGAATAATTAGCACAAATATCTCCCTATAAAATAAATGTATTGCAAAAAAATATTTTACAAATATCTTCTTCACATATCAATGATATTAAAGGTAGTATTGAATCTATGAAAACCTGATACTTCTATATATTGCTTTGTGCCAAAAAAAATATTTGCCAAGATTTTTTTAATGTTTATTCAGTTTTAAAAGATAGAGAGTGGGCAGGGGAGGGGCAGGGTGGGTGAGGGGGACAGAATATCCAAAGCCACGTCCATGCTGACAACAATGAGCCTAATGTGGGGCTTGAACTCATCATTGGTAAGATCATGACCTGAGCTGCAGCTGGACACTCAACAGACCAGGCCATCCAGGCACCCCAATCTTTGCCAAGTTTTAATGTCAACAAGTGACAATAAAAAATGTGCACACCTTTATCCCCAAAAATGCAGCTTCTAAGATTCAAAACTCTTCCTAAGAAAATTATTTTTTTATTTTATTTTTATTATTATTTTTTTTAATGTTTTATTTATTTTTAGGAGAGAGAGAGAGCGTGAGCAGGGGAGGGTCAGAG